>ML782256.1:290836-335734 GCA_009831015.1 Picea engelmannii
GTGAACCAGTTGTTACCGTGCTCAAACAATTATGCTTCTTTTAAAATATTTACAAGGCACTCAATGATGATCACAATAATGCAAGGAAATGAACAATGGCACATTCAGCATCAGTCACATATATGAGACACATAGAGACAGATATTTCCCAAGGAAACCCATACAGGGTAAAAACCTCTTCTTCTTTATATGATAAGTATTATTTACATTTTTTACATTATCATACATTTGAGAACCAACTCATTGTGAGGCTACAACCTCTGTTTTGCAAGCTGCAACTTGTTGAGAGCACCAACTCTATGTTTTTCTCTAGCACCCACTAGAAGGAAGCACCAACTCCCTGGTTTCTCTAGCACCAACTAGAACGAAGCACCAACTCCCTAGTTTCTCTAGCACCAACTAGAAGGAAGCACCAACTCCCTATGTTCAAGCCCCCACTTGAACCTCTGAGGACACCAGTCCTCCCTAGAACCTCCCAACCACCCTGGATTATGAATATGAAATACTAAAACCTATTACAGTGATATAGTGTTCAATAACAGCTTACCAGTCTCATTACTGTTCTGTAAGATTTTTGCTACTCATACTTCCTCACTATCTTCTAGCATGCATCTGTTGCCCATTCTGTTCTTCTTCTTTTTATGCTCTGTGCACCATGTCCATTCGCTGCATAGTTCTTCTTCTGTTCTTTTCAACTGCTTCACTCTAATACTTCTTCATGCATGAATCACCTTCAACAACAACTCCACCACCTACAGCCTCCTCATCTCTTCACTGTGTCGTGTATATATATGGATTTTGTCCATCTTGTGCATGCAATATTCTCCTTTCCTCTGCATGCTCATGCTGCGCCAATCTCCTCCACATATCAAGTGCTCTGCGTGATCATCATCGCGACTCTTCCACTTCTCTGGTAGTTCAACCCCTGTGTCTATCATCACGAGGTGTTATGCAAAGATCCTTTTTTCTCTCTAGAAGTTGAGACTCTTCATCTTCTCTGTTACAGTCGATCTCATTCTTACTGCTTCAGTTACGAGCTCCAACCCTCATCCATCTGTCAATTTCCTCCATGAATCATCTTCATTCCACTGGCAGATTCCATGTAACTCTTCAAATCCTCTGGAAATCACACAGAACTCTTCGCATCCTCTGGTAGAAACCATCAATGGTTTCTAGTAGTTACACTGTGAGGATCAACATTATCCCTCCGATCGTGCTCATGTTCACCTCCACCATTGGATTAACTCTGATGAGTTCTTGCGTTATTTACCCGTTTCGCACTTTCGCAATTTGGAGATTCTACGATGAGACATCTTGAGTCTCCATGTCATGAGTTCCAAAACTCCGAAACAGAGTTTTTATGTGATGGCTCCTTCCTTTATATGACCATGGCTATGACCAAGCACTTATTCATAAATCTCTTTCACGATTTCACATTTCGTGAATCTGGAGATGAGACATCTCAACTCTCCAAGTCGTGATCCCCAAAACCCTGAAATGGAGCTTATCTGAACTGACTCCTTCCCTTCTCGTGACCACTGGTGGTGACCATACGATGTGCCAAAAGGCGCTTTATATTTCATGAGTTTTATAAACTTCATTGAGTCTAATTGACGGTTGAAATCTCTATAGATCCGACGGTCCAGATCTTATCGCGATCTCGCATCTCGTGATTTTCCACACCATGCTCCGTTGACTCCAAGTTAGCGACTTGTTCTATGATTCGATGGTCCAAATCTCATCTTGATTCAACGGATTGAATCATATCGTGATTCTGGAGGTTATATTTCTTGCCTCTCCAAGTCGCGAGTTGAGAAACTTCGAAATGGAGTCGGATCAACGGTCCAAATCACACCTTGATCTGACGACTGCGATTAAATCGCGATTTTGCATATCGCGATTTCGATGGTTGTGTTTATTGCCTCTCCAAGTCGTGAGTCAAAAAGCTCCGAGATGGAGCTAGATCAACGGTCTAGAACAAACCTTGATCTGACGGCTGCGATTAAATTGCGATTTCGATGGTTGTGTTTCTTGCCTCTCCAAGTTGTGAGTCACGAAGGTCCGAGATGGAGCTGGATCAATGGTCCAGAACAAACCTTGATCTAATGGCTACGATTAGATCGTGATTTCTCATATCGTGATTTCGATGGTTGTGTTTCTTTCCTCTCCAAGTTGCGATTCGTGAAACCCCGAAATGGCGTGGGATCAACAGTCTCGATCAACACTTGATCTGACGGTCATCAGGAATTGTAAATGGGATTCAACGATTAGAAATGTTGCTTCTCCTCCCGATATTACTTTGTTCCGCTTACTCTGATATTTCCATCAATGATCTGCCAACAATCCTCTGCACTATCTCTTTTGATCTTATGCGAATCTTCTTTGCAGCGTCTTCTCTTAATGCCCATCTATTACATACTTTCTGTACTCATGCCATCTTCATTGTTGTACTTTCCATCAATGACAAGCATTCACTATCTGTTCACTATCTATTAAATATTTGCCAACAATCTCCCCCTTTTTCATTGATGGCAACACAAGCACCCACATGCATTCAGACTCTCCTCCCTGACTATTTTCTCCCCCTTTAACATCAATGTCAAAGAAGAAACATGCTCCCCCTAAGCTGTTGCAATACATACTCCCCCTGTCAACTATGAGCATCTTGGAAATACACCAGATATTCAATAAGTACTCCCCCTAACCAGGTTAATAGATTAGACACAAGAAATTATAACCCCCAACTTTTGACGAAGATATCCAAAAGGGGTCGCTGCTAATGGTTTAGTAAATATATCAGTAATCTGTTCTGTGGAAGGAATATAATTCAACTGAACAATTTTGTTTGTAATTTGTTCTCTAAGAAAATGGTACTTTATTGGAATATGCTTAGTCTTGGAATGAAGAACAGGATTCTTGGAGACACCAATGGAACTGGTGTTATCACAGTGAATTGGAATGGGATCAGTGTAAGTTACCTTCAAATCTACAAGAGTTTGTATCATCCATAAAATTTGTGTGCAGCAAGTAGCAGCAGCAATGTATTCTACCTCTATAGTTAATAATGAAATGGATCCTTTCTTTTTACTAAGCCATGCTACTAATGAGTCACCCAGAAAGAATGCTCCTCCACTGGTGCTTTTTCTCTCATCAACATAGTTTGCCCAATCTGCATCTGAATAAGCAGTTAACTGAAAATTCTGATGTCTGGGATACCACAGGCCATAAGTCATTGTTCCCTTCAAATACCTGAATATCCTTTTGACAGCTTGCAAATGTCTCTATTTAGGTGCATCCTAATATCTTCCTACCATTCCTACATCATGCATTATGTCTGGGCGAGATGTTGTGATGTACAATAGGCTGCCTATCATTGATCGATATGACCTTTGATCAACATCAGGTGAATCGTTATCCTTTCTTAATTTACATCCAGTTACCATAGGTGTAACCAGAGGTTTAGAATCTTCCATTTGAAACCTTTTTAGCATTTCTCTTAGATATTTTTCTTGAGAAATGAACATCCCTTTGGACCTCTGAGTAATTTGAAGACCAAGAAAAAATGACAGTTCTCCTATCATACACATTTCAAATTCAAACTCCATGGCAGAAGAAAACCATTGTACCAATGAATCCTTGTTACATCCAAAGATGATGTCATCTACATAGACCAATATGATGAGCAAATCATTATCCTCTGTTTTAATATACAGATTTCTATCAGCTATTCCTCTCTTGAACCCTTTGTCTTTGAGATACGTATCCAGTCTATGATACCAAGCTCGAGGGGCTTATTTTAAACCATATAAACCTTTCTTCAACTTGCATACTAAGTCAGGGTTATCAGAAAGTTTGAAACCCTCTGGTTGTTCCATATAGACTTCTTCACTTAAATCTCCATTCAGAAAGGCTGACTTGACATCCATTTGGTATACTTTAAACCTTTTATGACAAGCATAGGAAAGAAACATTCTTATAGCTTCTAATCTTGCTACAGGCGCAAATGATTCATCAAAATCCAGTCCTTCTATATGAGCATAGCCTTTATAGACTAACCTCACTTTGTTCCTGATAACTTGTCCTTGCTCATTCAACTTATTCTTAAAGATCCATTTGGAGCCAATGACGTTTTTACCTTCAGGTCTTTGAACCATCTCCCACGTATTGTTTTTCTCAATCTGATCAAGTTCTTCATTCATTGCTTTAACCCAATGGTCAACTTTGTTGGCTTCATTAAAATTATTGGGTTCCATCATGGATATGAAGGCTGTATGATATTGTTCGGTGTTTTTGATTAGCTTTCTCCTGGTTTGTACACCTTTGTCCGTTTCTCCAATTATCTGACTTGCAGGATGATTCTTTTGAATGATTCTGGAGGAGGAATTTGTAGTTGACTACTGATTTGAGTCTGTCTAAGTGTCTGAGTCTTCATCTAATTCAAAGTCTTTGTTTTCTGATTCTTGGACCTGTTCATTTTCAGCTTTAGTTGTGTCTTCTGTAGAAGACTCATTACTGTACACCTCTCTTGCAGGGATTCCTTCATCAATTTTTACATCAATACAGTCAACCATTTTATGCAGCCTCTTATTATAGCATCTGTATCCTTTACTGTTTGTAGCATACCCTAAGAAAATACCTTCATCAGCCCTGTCATCATATTTTCTGAGGTTCTCATCATTATTCTTTATGTAGCATTTACTCCCAAAGACTCTGAAGTGTTTGATTGAGGCAGGTCTTCCAAACCATAATTCATAAGGTGTCCTATCACTTTGTGGTCTGAGGTGGGATTTGTTAAGCACATGGACTGTTGTGTGTATTTCTTATACCCATTAGGTTTGACCAATGTTCTTCTCATTCATCATTGACCTGGCCATTTCCTGCACTGTTCTGTTTTGCCTCTCAACTACTCCATTTTTTTGTGGAGTTCTTGGGATTGTGTATTCTCTCTTGATCCCATGCTCGTCACAGAATTCCTTGAAGTCTCTTGACATAAAATCCCCTCCCCGGTCTGATCTTACTGCCTTTAACCTCTTCCCTGTTTGAGTCTCAGTTAAAGCCTCAAATATTTTAAACTTCTCAAATGCTTCAACTTTTTATTTGAGAAAGGCAACCCAAGTAAGTCTAGAGTAATCATCGATAATCAGCATGAAGTAGTTTTCTTTCCCTGTGCCTTCCTGTCTTGATGGTCCACATAAATCCATATGAACTAGTTGGAGTGGTTTTTCTATTGAAGTAAAACTCTTGGACTTAAACTATGTCATGTTTTGCTTCCCTACTTGGCAGAGTTTACACATTGAATCTTGGGGCTTTTATATCCTCGGAAGATCTTTTACTGCCTCGAGTTTTTTGAGTTTGATTAAGTGGTCAAAGTTTAGATGTCCAAGTCTCCTATGCCATAACCAACTTTCATCATGTCTGCTTAGATGACATTCTTCTCTATTTTCTTTCAGCACATATACATTATTTTTTGTCCTTATGCCTTTGGCCACCACTTGTCCTGAGGTTACAGATTTTATCTTGCAGTCCTTAGATGTGAACACCACTTCACATTCTCTGTCACACATTTGACTTACACTGAGAAGATTATGTTTCATCCCATCTACAAGGAGAACATCTTAGGCTTTTCCTTTTCCATTACTTAAGCTCACCATCCCTTTGCCCTTTATTTTCCCTGGAGCATCATTTCCAAAGGTTAAGTTTCCTAATTTTCTTTCACTTAGAGACATAAACTTGCCTTTGTCTCCTGTCATGTGTTTGGAGCATCCACTGTCTATATACTAAGGATTTGTTTTTCTTTGAACAGACAACACTAATCCACACTTGTCACTTTCCTTATTCTTCCAAAACTTAACATTTTCAGCAGGGGATTTCAAATCTGGTTCATATTCCCTTAGACGACAGTCAATATATTTGTGTCCATAGTTATGACAGAAGTAGCATTCAATCTCATTGTTCAACAAGTCAAACTTATTGGTGCAGCGTTGTCTACTCATTGATTGTTGATTATTTCTTGATATCTTTAGTTGCATATCCCTGGACTTAATTTGGCAATTGGTAATCAGTTAAGGTTTGTTACTTGGTTGCATCATTCTTTGTTGTGGCAAGTATTTATTCCTTTGAAATCTTAATTTCTCATGTCTAAATCTTAAGGAAAAATTTACAGCTTTGTGACCAAAGTTAGCACAGTATAAACAATAGCCATAGAAGAATTCTTTGTACGTGGAAAATGGTTGTCTTCTTTGAGCAAATCGATTTCTTCCAAACTGATATCGTCGTTTAGTAGTGAGCACATTACTTCTTTGTTCTACAGATTTAGATCTAGCATCTTTTACCTTACTCGACCTGGGCGGCTGATTGTCTTCCTTTGTTTCTGCAGGATTGTTATTTTCATTGGTTGTACCTTTGACAAACTTGATGGGTTCTTCATTTCCTGGCTTACCACTACTTGATCCCTTTTCATACCCCAAGCTCGTTTTCAGATTTAGATTCCTTTGCTGATTCAGAATGGTGGCCAATCCTTCTGAGGCTTTGATACTTGACAAATTCTAATTATACAAGGCTTGAAACTTCTCCATTTCTTTCTTCGTTTTCACTACTTCTTGTTCTAATGCTTCACATCTTGCCTTCTTTTCTAATAGTTGTTGTTTCAGAATCTCTTCGATTTTCTTTGACTCTTCCAATTCTACTTTTAGTAGGACAAGGTCTTCATCAGGTTCTTTACTGTCTTTCTCGAACTATATCAACAATTGTCTTTTCTTTTTGTTCTTGATTCTTAGTCTGCCAATCTCTTCTAGTGCACTGATCAGTTCTCCTTCCATATCAACCACAGCTTCTTCTTCATCACTCCCTGTGATTTTATTATCATAATCCTCTTTGGCCATAAGTATGAAGTCATTTAGTTTATCTTCAATAGAGGAGTCATTTTCTTCATCATCTGAAGGATCATCCTCATTGTTTGCACACAGACTTTTCTTCTTAAAGTTTTTCTCTTTAAAGAAATTTTTGTGTTTGTACTTCTCCTCATCATCACATGTCTGATCCTTTCCTTTGTGGGGACATTTATTTGCAAAATTACCTATCCTACCACAATTGAAACATTTGAAGGGTAGTTTACCTTTGTATTTTTCTTCAATTTCATCGGGATCAGAATCCTCATTCTTGTCTGCTTTAAATGATGCTTCTCTGGAGGTAGGTTTATCTTTAACTATTCTCATTTCATATGCAGTCAATGTTCCTAGCAGTTTATCAAACCCCAAGGTTTTTAGATCATTAAGTTCTTCTATAATAGAGACCTTCTGGTTGAACCTATCTGGGAGAGATCTCAAGATTTTTTGAACTAAAGAAGGTTCATCAATTGTTTCACCAAGTGCCTTCATTGCATTTACCATTTCTTCTACTCTTAGAAAGTATTTTCCAACAGTTTCATCTTCCTTCATCTTTAGTTGTTCAAACTGTATTATGTAGGTTTGAAGCTTTGCATCCTTTACTTTCTCATTACCCTCATAGCTGCTAATGAGTTTGTCCCACATTTCTTTGGCAGTTCCTAGGTGCATAACTTTTACGAATTCTTCTTTTGCAAGCCCACTCAAGATAACATTCATAGCCTTAGCATTGAAGCTAAATTCTAGTTTGTCATCCTTATTATCTAGCACAATTGGCTTTACATAACCAGTATCTACCACATCCCAGACATCTGCACCTAACGACATTATGTAGGTTCTCATTCTAACTTTCCAAAAGGAAAAGTTTGTTCCATTGAACAGAGGGGCCTTATTGGTTGAATTTCCTTCATGGATTGACATGTTTAAGCTCTAGGATCTACCCTTAGATAAAAGGGGTTGGCTTTGATACCAATTTTTGGACAACTGAGGGGGGGGGGGGTGAATCAGTTGTTACCGTGCTTAAACAATTATGCTTCTTTTAAAATATTTACAAGGCATTCAATGATGATCACAATAATGCAGGGAAATGAATAATGGAACATTCAGCATCAGTCACATATATGAGACACACAGAGATGGATATTTCCCAAGGAAACCCATACAGGGTAAAAACCTCTTCTTCTTTATATGATAAGTATTATTTACATTTTTTACATTATCTACATTTGAGCACCAACTCATTGTGAGGCTACAACCTCTGCTTTGCAAGCTGCAACTTGCTGAGAGCACCAACTCTCTGTTTTTCTCTAGCACCCACTATAAGGAAGCACCAACTCCCTGGTTTCTCTAGCACCAACTAGAAGGAAGCACCAACTTCCTGTGTTCAAGCCCCCACTTGAACCTCTGAGGACACCAGTCCTCCATAGAATCTCCCAACCACCCTGGATTATGAATATGAAATACTAAAACCTATTACAGTGATATAGTGTTCAATAACAGCTTACCAGTCTCATCACTGTTCTGCAAGATTTTTTCTACTCAGACTTCCTCACCGTCTTCCAGCATGCATCCGCTGCCCATTCTGTTCTTTTGATTTTTATTCTCTATGCACCATGTCCATTCGTTGCACAATTCTTCTTCTGTTCTTTTTAGTTGCTGCACTCTAATCCTTCTTCATGCATGAATAACCTTCAACAACAACATCCACAGCAACTCCACCACCTACAGCCTCCTCATCTCTTCCCTATTCCATGTATATATATGGCTTATGTCCATATTGTGCATGCAATATTCACCTTTCCTCTGCATGCTCATGCCATGCCAATCTCCTCCACATCTCAAGTGCTCTGCGTGATCATCATCATGACTCTTCCACTTCTCTGGCAGTTCAACCCCTATGTCTATAATCACGAGGTGTTATGTGGAGATCCCTTTTTCTCTCTAGTAGTTGAGACTCTTCGTCTTCTGATCTGTTATAGTCGAGCTCATTCTTTTTGTTTCAGTTACAAGCTCCAACCCTCATCCAGCTGTCAATTTCCTCCATGAATCGTCTTCATTCCACTGGCAGATTCCATGTAACTCTTCAACTCCTCTAGAAATCACACAGAAGTCTCTTCACATCCTCTGGTAGAAACCATCAATGGTTTCTAGCAGTTACACTGTGAGGATCAACATTAGCCCTCCAATCGTGCTCATGTTCACCTCCACTGTTGGATTAACTCTAATGAGTTTTTGCGTTATTTACCCATTTCGCACTTTCACAATTCGGAGATTCTATGATGAGACATCTTGAGTCTCCATGTCACGAGTTCTAAAACTCTGAAACAGAGTTTTTCTGTGTTGGATCCTTCCTTTATATGACCATGGCTATGACCAAGTACTTATGCATAAAGTGCTTTCGCGATTTCGCATTTCGTGAATCTGGAGATGAGACATCTCGACTCTCCAAGTCGTGATCCCCGAAACCTCAAAATGGAGCTTATCTGAACTGACTCCTTCCCTTCTCGTGACCACCGACGATGACCATAGGATGTGCCAAAAGGCACTTTATATTTTGCGAGTTTTATAAACTTCATTGAGTCTCATCGACAGTTGAAATCTCCATAGATCCGATGGTCCAGATCTTATCGCGATCTCGCATCTTGCGATTTTCCACACCATGCTCCGTTGACTCAATGTCATCAACTTGTTCTATGATTCGATGGTCCAGATCTGATCTTGATTCAACGGCTCGGATCATATCGCAATTTCACATATCACGATTATGGAGGTTATAATTCTTGCCTCTCCAAGTCGTGAGTCGCGAAACTCCGAAATGGAGTCGGATCAACGGTCCAGATCACATCTTGATCTGATGGTTGCGATTAAATCATGATTTCGATGGTTGTGTTTCTTGCCTCTCCAAGTCACGAGTTGCGAAGCTCCGAGATGGAGCTGGATCAATGGTCCAGAACAAACCTTGATCTGACGCCTGCGATTAAATCGCGATTTCACATATCGCGATTTCTATGGTTGTGTTTCTTTCCTCTCCAAGTTGCGAGTCGCGAAGCTCCAAGATGGAGATGGATCAACGGTCTAGAACAAACCTTGATCTGATGGCTGTGATTAGATCGTGATTTCGATGGTTGTGTTTCTTGCCTCTCCAAGTTGCGATTCGCGAAACTCCGAAATGGTGTGGGATCAACAGTCCCGATCAACACTTGATCTGACGGTCATCGGGAATTGTAAATGGGATCCAACAATTAGAAATGTTGCTTCTCCTCCCAAGCTTACTTTGTTCCACTTACTATGATCTTTCCATCAATGATCTTCCAACAATCCTTTGCAGTATCTCTTCTGAGCTTATGCGAATCTTCTTTGCAGTGTCTTCTCTTAATGCCCATCTATTACATACTTTCTGTACTCATACCATCTTCATTGTTGTACTTGCCATCAATGACAAGCATTTTCTATCTGTTCACTATCTGTTAAATATTTGCCAACATTTACAAATCCTCTTGTATGGGCGATGTTTTATTGTTAGTTAGGGTTGTTGTCGCCTTCTTCAAATATATACATGGACATCTCTCATCCATCCATCTGCACATTTTCGTAAATTTCATCAGGTGAATAATAATTTTATTTCTCAACCATTTTCTCATCATATACATCATCCAAAACAACTTCATTGGGAGTAGGCTTCCTGGTAATTCTTGGTCTTTACGGATTATCTTTGTTTTCAAACCTCACTCTATTTTCTTGGGGAGGGTTCCTTCTTTTCTCTTGGACCGAAATTCTCATATTTTCCACATAATTGTCCTCCCTTCTTAGTCTCGTTATCTCATTCTACATTTGCTTGATATTTCTAATCATTTGTGCAATTTCAATTCTTTTCTTAGATTCTTGTGCCACCACAGGGTCTACCTTTACATTTGGTATGGTTCCCTTGAAAAATCCTCCTCCAATTATTGGGTTTTGAGGAAATGTGTCCCAAATTAACACCTTTGTCCAACCATTTCAAATTAACTAAGGAAATGTGTCCCAAGACACAAGAGGATATAGAATACATGTCCTGGGTCCCTTATTCATCAGAAGTTGGCAGCTTGATGTATGCGATGGTTTGCACAAGACTAGATATTGCACATGCAGTGGGAGTTGTGAGCAGGTATATGAACAATCCAGGTAAAGAACATTGGGAGGAAGTAAAGTGGATTATTAGGTATTTGAGAGGTACTTCCACTCATGCATTATGTTTTGGAGGTTCAGACACTATTCTACAGGGATATGTTGGTTCATATATGGTAGGTGATAAATATAGTAGGAGGAGCACCAAAGGGTATGTTTTTACTATATGTGGAACAACACTAAGTTGGATTTTGAAACTGCAAAAGGTTGTTTCACTTTTAACAACATAAGAAGAGTATGTTTTATCTACAAATACTGGTAAATAAATGATTTTGTTACAGAGGTTTATGGAGGATTTGGGAAAGAAGCAGAAGAATAGCAGGTTGTATTGTGAAAATCAAAGTGCCATTAATCTTGCAAATAACTCATCCTTCCATTCGAATACTAAACATATACAACTCATGTACCATTTCATATGATCCATCTTGGAATATGGACATTTGAAGTTGGAAAAGAGACACACTAGCCAGAATCCTGCAGACATGTTAACAAAGGGAGTAACCAGGGAGAAACTGAGTTGCTGCTCAGTTTCAGTTGGTATTCAAGCATGAAGGTGAATATGAGAATTTTTCCAGGTCCAAGAAGGATCATAGTCTATCAGATACAAAAATGATGGAGTTGTTGATATCAATCTCCAAGTGGGAGATTGTTGGTTGTGGAGTTTGATTATATTCCTGATTCATAGGTATTTCTTTTCAGTCGTTTTTATACCCCATGAATAATTTAGACCCCATAATAATGTACACTCCTCCATGTGGGGGAGTGTAGGGGGGGCTTTCTCCTCCTGCAGGGTCCAGGGGGGCCATCCCCCCGGCTGGGGGTTCTGAAGGCAAGTAGGCCCCTAGCGGGGGTTCGGGGGATAACGTTCCTCGATGGGGGTTTGGTGGCGAATCCCCTGAAGGAAAATTATCCTTGTAAATGTATGTTGTAATTTCATAGTAAATCTGGATTATTCATTATAAGGTCACAGATCTCATGATATAAGTTATGTTAAATTTTTTTTCCCTAGAAGGAAACCCTCCTTTATGAGGTAAATCCATTGTGTCTATGTATCATTGTGAATATTGTATTCTGAGAGAGGAGACAGTGAGAGAAAGAAGAGGAAGTTACAACATGTGTGTTGTAGTTTGAATCCCTTCATTTGCTAGATAATAAAAAGGAAGGACCTGGAAATTTCTCTGGTTGACGTAGCCCACACTAGGTGAACCACGTATATATGTGTCTCTATTGTATTGTGTATCTTAGGTGTTTTATTTCCACATTTGTTTTATTATATTTTTACGTGATCACGTTTTACTAACACCCTCGAGCCAAAAGAAGATATGTTTTTTGAAATTTCCCATGTCTTTGTGATCAATGCCATTATTTTCTTAATATTTATTTCCACATAGTGTTGTAGGAAAATTCCCCTGAGGACATGTGAATGTCCTCTTGGATATTAGACCCCTATGACCAAGACATAAGAATGTTAACTTTGAACACCGACATCCCTTTAAATGTAGATAAAATAGTCAAGGGAAAAGAGGAAGAAAGTATCAGTACCTTTTTTTGAAGTTTGTCCTCGCTCGGTCCGGGTTGAACTTGATCTTCAAGTCCTTCAATGAATTATGCAATCCAATAAACAATGAAGAAAAAACATACTTATTATTCTACCAAGATTAGTTTAAAGCTAGATTCATCAAAAGAGACAATCCCATGCAAATGTACACAAACTTGAAGGAAACAGGCCAAGCATATGTATTAATGAGAACTCAAAAGAGATACTTACAAACTGTAGATGAAGTTGCAATAGCCTATCCAAGTCCTCCTCATCCAGTCCTTGCACAAAGCTCCCAAAATCATAGGTTTGATATCCTAAATATTTCTCCCAAGACCATAGGTTTGATACCTCAATTTTATTTTATTTTATCTCCATGGAAAGCCCTCATTATATAGGATTTGGAGGCTTAACCACCATGGAGAGGATCACTCATCAGATCCACTAAAAAGGGATCTCTAAGATATTTAGGAAGAAAATATCTCTAAAGGATTTTAGGGAGGAAATATCTCTCAAGGATTTTAAGGAGGAAATATTTCAACCATCCATGAGATCCTCCACCTTCCCTAAAAAATAGGAAACCAAATGTGAGGTGGATTCTCACACTTAATTGATTTCTTTTTCATGAATATTAATAATAATTCATGTGCACTTGATTTTCACATTTAATTAAAAAAAAAATCATGAATATTAATAATAATTCATGTGCACTTGGTATTTTGGCCTTCATGTAATATATCCCTCCTCCACATTGACTAGGGATTACGACATCAATTATTGCATGGTGTCAAGGTGTATGAGACACTTATATGACACTTACGACACTTAGGGTGAGGTACCTAGGTGTGCAAATTTCATGTGTAACACATAGCTCCTGGCTGATGTAAGTAGGCTTGAAGATCCTTTCAATTTAACAATGGGTGTGGTGGGTCTGACTATTGTCAAAGGACTAGAAAGAAGTGGAAGAGTCATTAAGGCGTCTTCTAGTTCCTTGATCCTTTCTTTAAACTTTGTGTTTTTCACTTCAAGACCACCAATGGATCAATCTAGAGCATCCCCGATTTCTTTGTGAACTTTAGAAATCTGGTAAGGTCGCATATCTCTGGGATTTTTTTCTCCTCTACTGCTGGAACTAGTGTTGGTAACTTTTATATATGGGTGGGTCTTTTGAGCATTGCTCCGAGATGTGGTATTTTTAGGAGTAACAGTTGGGGACTGGGCACTCTTCTTGCTGGGACCCTTTCCTTTCTGCTTTTAAAATGAATTAGTACTAAGTATCATTTCCAAGTCATCAGCATTGAGAGAAGGGGAAAAAATAGGCTAAGTGTCATACTGTGGTCGGTCAGACTCAATATAGGAGAACAAAGATACTTAGGAGCTTGGTACCCGCAAGAAGTCTAATGGTCATAATGTAGATCACAAATATTTGGGTGCAAAATGGATATTACTGAACTTGGAATATGAAAGCTTGAACCCGTGAACCCATGGTTGGAAAAATGGTTAAGTATATAATAACATGACGGTCGATTGGACTCTTGATATGGGAGTATGGATGGAGGCCAATATTGGCGAGTCCACCAACCTGCGAACCCACCGTTTTTGAAAAACAGTTAAGTATAGTAACTAGAAAGGGAAAAGAGAGGGGATAAAAGAAAAGGGGAATCCGGGTAATTATAGAAGAGGGAAAAGAAATGGAAAAAAGAAGTTGGGAAAATAGAAAGGGGAGGGAAAACTTGGAAGTGAGAAGTGGTCTCAACAATACTCCAAGGGAAAGTTCACCTGTCCACAGGGGAATATTTCTGTAAGAGCGGGAATGGAGCACTAAATGAGGAACAAATTTATGTACACAGTGTGCACCAATGTAAGTGCGCAAGGATGGAAAACTAAAAGAAGAGTGTTCCAGGAAGGTGCACAATCTAGGATTCCGTGCACACTAGTTTAGTGCGCGATTTTGGAGTCCAGAGAGCCTTTGGTATATATGTCATGTTGTAATGTGCACCCATATAAGTACATGAGGGTGGCACACTAAAAGAGGAGTGTGTGCGTCCCAGAAGTTCTGCACACACTAGTATAGTGCACGATCTTTGTATTTTTTAGGATGGTGAGCCTGGATGCAAAAATACCCGTAATTTTTTACTGACAATGTAAATGTAAACACATGAAAATATAATGAAAATACATCACTCAAATAGACCGACCACGTAAAAGAGTATGGGAGGATAACACCACTACTTGAGGCTAAGGGGGCTTAAAACTTAAAAAGGGAATATTATATTAATATCCATTAAAGTATAAAGTATGGATATTATTTTATCCTAAGTCCAAAGGAGGGGGACAAGTCGACTAAGGTACTTCTTAATGTGACAAGTGTCAAGTTGGGCACATGAATTCATATAGTTTGGACTTAGTATGTTTTTGTATCATTCGATCATTCTGATGGAGCATACCTTCACTCATGTAGTTTTCATCTATAACCTAGTTGTTACTATCACAAATATGTGTACCTTGATTAGCTGGGAGAGATGAACTGAGGAGATGCATTTGCAGGCTTGTAGGACATTGCATTCTCTCCGGGTGAGAGAATTCCAGGGAAGTAATTTTGTTGAGGTGTCAAACTACAATGACATGGCTATAAGACTTCCTGTTCAGCCTGTTGTTGAAGCCCTGGAAGGGAAGTGGAGAAACCAAAGTACTGTTGATTAGATCAGGGGCACACTTCCTAGGGTGGGACAGGCATGTGGGGAATGAGGGACTATAGGTTGTTAGTGTGAATTGGCACCTGTGACATAGTTTTTTGTGATTGAGTCACCTGAGATTGAGTTACCTATGATGGATTTTCCTGTTGACTGAGACACCTTAGCTTGGATAGGAACCCTTACCCAAGTGGATTTTAGCCCTAGCTAAGGGGTGACCCACTGCTTAGAGTTATGAGCAGTGTGGTCTAAGGTTGTGAGGAACGTCGAAGGTATGCACGCAATTGGTGTACCTTTAATCAAATATAATTATCAATTGTGTATTAAATCATGTGTTGCAGTAATAATTATGCATTTATTATCATGGGTTTATCATGTTTATGTTGCATGTATATTTTAGTTATGATTATGTATGTAACTGTGCATTGTAGAGTATTTATATGTTTTAATTAGTATCTAAGCATTTTTTTTTAATTGTTGTAATGGAGATGTTACAATATGGTATCAGAGCATATACCCAATTAAGAATATGGGTATGTTACAATATGGTATTAGATCCCAGTTTCCAATGTTGAGCCTGGATAGGCCAAACTAGCATAATTTCAAAGAATATTCTCGCAAAGGATTGAATTCGGGAGTGGCCAAATTTGCAAGTTACAGTGCGTCCATGACGTAAATTGAAGCAATTTAGTAGAATTGGTTAAAATTTCAATTTATGTTGTCTTATTCACGAAGAATGTGTATAAATTTGGTTAAGTGATGAGATGTTCCTTAAATTCAATCCTTGTTTAAGAAAATTCTAACGAGAATTGGTCAAATTTGAAGTTACAAGGAATTCGTGATAGATCAAATGGAATTGTTTGAATAAAATTCTCAATTCGTGAAAGAGTTGAAAAGGTCGTATCGGGAATATCGACCAGCAATGCACATAAACATTTGTTATTGCAAAGGTTGAATTTGGGTATATTAGAGTGGAATTGAACAAATTCTATGGTTGCATAATGTCCATGATGGAAATTGGTTGAAAATTGGCAAAATACCCAATTTTTGCATCAAAACTATGGAAAAATCAGTTAAGCATCGAAAATTTTTGTGTGCGCTAAGTAGTAGTGATACGCAGAAACAAATAATGGTGCACAGGGTGTTTAAACTAAATTTTGGCACTGCGCCATGTATATTTGATGGAGTGTGTGGATTATGGTTGCATGGAAAAACACACTAAAGGTTTGGCATTGACGGGTGTAGATTTTGAGGTGCACGAATAATAATATGATGCATAAGATGTGCACTTGGAGTATTGGAAGAAGTGGAGTTTGAATTCGTTGGTGTGCGTGCAACGTTGTGATTGTAGTACACGTAGAATATTTGTGAGCGGCACAAAATTCATGCTCAGTAGATATTGGCATGTGACAGAATATTGGTGCATGGGGAGTATTGGCACATGGTGTGAACACACTAAACCTTGGCATAGTGTGGTGTGGTAATAGTAGTGTACACAGAGTATTGGTGTGCAACACAAAAGTTGTGCTCATTAGAGTTTGGCATGCGACAAGAAACTATGTAGACTAGATATATATGTGTGGTACATGCACTACATTGTAGCATTGTGTGTGTAAAACTGGTGCATGCTAATTATGGATTTATAAATTAGAAGTATTGTGTGCGAAGTCGATTGAGAAATTAATTTCTCAAGGGATCAGAAGAAATAATTTGGATTCATTATGGAAACATAATTGTGCATTTTTTCATGAATTTGTTAAATTATTTAGCCTAACAAAATTTATTGGATGCCCATTTTCAGAGACAACAACATTTAGATCATAACAAGATCAACACAAGTTTAAAATCATGGAAGATGTGCAGGGAGTTTACAACCATGCATAAGAGATCAAAGGAATGTATGTCCATATGGGTAATGAAGGTATAAATTCAAATGGACATGGATAAGTTAAGGAAGAAAGCATGAACTTGGTAGAGACTATAAATGTTTTTCAACATGATGTCTTGATTTATAAAGTTGATAATGAGAGGCTTATGAAATCCAATGAACAACATGAAGACTTCAACATCAATTTAATGCAGAGCTTGGAAAGAATAGAGAAGAAGATGGATAAGGATATTGGGTCAAACAGATCATGGAGCCATAGGTCTCATGATAATAGAAGAAGAACAAGAAGTATTGGTAAGCATCATCATTAATCTCCAAGGCATTCAAATAGAAAATCACACAACAGTTCATTTCTATCCCCTGTTAAAAAGCATCAGAAGTCTGGGGTGGATCAGCTACATGCGGAAATGAACAAAATTAAGCCTCTTACTTTTGATGGTTAACACATGAAGGATGAGGATGCAGAGATATGGATGCTAAACATGAGAAGGTATTTTTAGTTGCATAATTACTCTTCATAGGTATAAGGTAGAATTGTTATTTATCATCTCAAAGGAAAAGCATCAATGTGGTGGGACCAATTTGTGCAGGTATAACACATTGATGAGAAGAAAATGACTTGGAGGGAATTCAAGAGGTATTTTCAAAGGAAATACTTGACTAAGAGATACTATGATAAGAAAATGAAGGAATTCTTCGAAATCAAGCTTCGTAATATGACCAAAAATGAGTATGAAAGACGGTTTTTAGAGCTGCTAAAATATGTTTCCTTCATCAAGGATGAGAAAGTTAAGATTCAAAAATATTTGAGTGGGCTGCCATCATTTATTAGTGAAAAGATACAATATGAAGATCTCAAAACATTGAATGAAACTATAAGAAGGGATAAGCATTTTTGTGATCAGCACAAAGGGAAAGCAACTTACCAAAACTCTTGGGAAGACAAGAAGCAAAGAAATATGGAACATAGGAAGAAGGGAACTAAGCGACCATTCTTCAAAAATAATTATTAGGAACAACCAACCTATAAAGAATCTAGAATGACAGTGGCTTTGGGAAAAGAACAAGGAAAACACATATTCAATGTTGGGGTTGTAAGGGAGATCACATGTACAGAGATTTCCCTCACTTAAGTGAAAAAGTGAGGATTGTTCACAATGTACAACAAGCTGAAACAGTGGAGGACATGTGCATAAATGTACCTAGGATCTATGTAGACCTGGACAACCAATAAGATGATTTTTAGTCACATATGATTGATGTGGAAGGTAATATCAATAACCAACCTATTTCTATTTTAATTCATTCAAGGAGGTAGTCATAGTTGTCTAGATCCTAAGTTGGTGGAGAGATTTCAATTGCGAAGAAGAAAGCTTGGAAAACCTTGGATGATGCAGCTAGCTACGGGATATAAAATAAAAATTAATGATATGGTTGAGGCATATCCATTAAACATGAATGGGCTGAACACCAAGGAATATTTGAACATCATACCTTTAGGTTCCTATGAATTCATAATTGGTATGGATTGGTTGGACCAACACCATGTTGTCCTAGACTGTTATAATAAGGAATTTACTTGCTTGGATGATGAAGGAAACTTAAGGGCAGTACAAGGAATTCCCAGAGCAGTAACTATCAAAGATGTTTTGCCTTGCAACTGAAGAAAAGTTACAGGAAAGGGTGTCAAATATTTGCAACACATATGGAAGAGACGCCTAAATATAAGGTGATAAATATTGAAGATTATGCAGTCCTAAAAGAGTTTGAGGATGTATTCAAGGAAATGCCATGATTTCCACCCAAAAGAGATATTGATTTCTCTATCAATATTATTCCTAGAGAAGTTCCAGTATCCAATACCTCTTATAGGATGAGTACACCAAAACTAAAAGAATTACAAATGAAACTTGAAGAGCTTTTGAAGAAGGGGTATATACACCAAAGTGTGTGTTGGAGTTACTTCACACACACCTAGGATTTCTTTTTCCTAAGTTTTTTCCTTGTTTATTATTCATTATTAGTCATTATCCAATCTTCTATATTTTAGGAATAATATTCCTCTAGGGAGAATATTCTCTTCAGTTTGACTAGTTGAGTGGAGTCTAGATGATGCATTGGTTTTGTCACCATGAAACATTGAGATCATCGCCATATAATGCACATTAGCCTTAATATCATCACCATACTAGCGCATTACCAATGATTTCCTGATCCCATCCTCACTTCACTCTGTTTCAGTCAATTAAATGGAGACTGGTAGACTAGTTAACTCAACTAGGTGGCAGTTCACTCCCATAACTGCCTGAGAGACTAGACTAGGTGGAAGTTCACTCCCATAACTATTGGTGTGTGTTCAGATCAATCTAGAACACCACTATGGTGCAGTGGCTTCACCTCCAGTGCACATTGGTTGAGTTATACAGAGTATATCATGTGTAAATTATTCATTATTCATTACTATTAATGAGAATTCTTCCATTCTTTCTCCCTTGCTTCTTCTTTCTCAATTTATCTTTGCAAATGTGTGTGGTATTTTCTATCTAGATCTATTTTATGCAGGTTCAACACATTTACATGGTATCAGAGCCGACAGACTGCTAACAAAAGCTACACCAAATTTCTTTTTGCAGGTACCAAAGATTGAAGACAGAGGAAAGATGGAATTCCCAAAAGAATTCATTCTTACATCGTACAATTACTTTGCATGGAAGGAGAGAATAATCATACATGTTCGAACCAGAGGATCGTACAATTTAAACTTGAATACAAACAAATAATGAACATCATCCATATAAAAATCCAAGTATCTAAATCGAATTGATGAAGCATTCAGAGTAATTTGCAGTCTCATCTCTCTCGATCTCCTTTTTCACATATCTTCATGTAAAACCCCCAATGAAGCTTGGACCACCTTGGAATGGATCTTTGGAAAATAGGATGAGATAAGGGAACAAATTCTCAAGGTGAAATTTCTCACATTCGATCCAAAAAGCTTCGACAATATCCAATATTTATTTACAAAATTCAAGGATTTACGACCGCAACTCAAAGCTTGCGGGGTTGATAAATATAAGGAGGAGAAAAAAATGGTTCTCACCGTTCTTTCCAAAATTGGTCCTGAATTCTCTGTGTTTGTATACACATTCCTTTCAGCCAAATTTTCCTCTGGAGCCACCTGGAAGATGCCTTCTCTTGAGAAATTTATCGAATCCCTAACACAAGAGAAAACCAAGTTCATCAACATGGGAAAAATCAAAGTCCCAAAGGTGCATGAACTTACTGTGAAATATGGAAGCCATCAATATCATAAACCCAAATATAAAGACAAAAGGAAATCTCATGCAAATCTGAATCATCGATGCCTCCGGATCCAAAGGTGGAAAGGGAAGAAAATGGGAGAAATGGACATACTGCCATAAAGGATTCCATCTAGAATCTGAATGCATGCAGAAATAAATAGATATAATGACTCAAATACTTCAGAAAAATACTTTGGAGATCACATCCCCAAGGGTGCCAAGAAGAAGAAGCCAGAAGATCAGAATCCCAAGAAAGGCAATTCTAGCCATGCCTTGATTGCCATCAAATCCTCTCTCAATGATTGGATTGTAGATTCATGACCATCACATCACATGGATGAAACAAAATAAGTCTATTATTCATTGGATTCATGAAAAGGTCCTCCTATTCTGATGGGGGACAACTCTCCAGTCGAGGTCACTAGCAAAGGAAGGATTGAACTCACCAACGGAAGCTTCGAGAATGTGTTGCACGTTCCCAAACTTTTCGTCAATCTTCTCTCCATGTATCAAATGACGAATTCTAACACCGGAAATAAATTAATATTCACACCAAATGCAGTGAACATCTATGACATGAAACCCAATTCCAGGGTTGCTACCAGTGAAGTAAATCATCAATCTAGATTGTATACATTTTCTGAATTTATTGAACCAGATTTTTCTTTACTTATTACCCATGCTGATGAAAGTAGTAGGATATGGCATGAAAGGTTTGGTCATTTGAATTTCAGATATATGAAACATATTAGAAATAAAATATTGGTTTATGGTCTACCATGCATCCATTTCTCCAAAGGAATCTGTGAGGGATGTGTTCTTGGAAAACACCCTCAAGATAAATTCGACAAAGGAAAGACTCAGAGAGCTTTTTCTCCTCTAGATCTGATCCATAGTGACCTCATGGTTCCTTTTCCACATCCATCAATCAGAAAATTGAGGTTTGTTCTCATTTTTGTTGATGATTTCTCATGTTTCACATGGATTTGATTTCTCAGGAAAAATTTTGAGGTCTTTCAACACCTCAAATATTTCAAAGCCCTGGTTGAGACATAGTCTGGAAAGAAAATAAAATTCCTCTGAACTAATAATGAGGGAGAGTATGTCAATCATGAGATATAGAATATTTTTCATGAGGAAGGGATTCAGTTGCAGCACACAGTTCCCTATACTTCGCAGCAAAATGAAGTTGTTGTGCGGAAAAACAGATCTCTAAAAGAGATGGCATCTTGCATGCTACATGCAAAGTCACTACCATAGAGACTATGGGTCAAAGCACTTAATTGTGCAACATACATCCAAAACAGATCTCCCCATAGATTTTTCAAGGATAAGACCCCCTACGAGGCTTGGAGTGGCCTCAAACTGGAAGTGACCCACTTTCATATTTTCAGTTCACGTGCATGGGCTCGGATTCCCTCTGAAAAGAGGAAGGCACTTGATCCACAGAGCATAGAGTGTATATTTGTTGGATACCCCAATGGTGTGAAGGGATACAGACTTATTGATCTTTCCTCGTACCGACTCATCATTGAGTGAAGTGTCCAATTTGAGGAAAGTGTGTCACGTGTACCTCAACAACCGCATGTAGACACCTTCATTCTTCCACCTGTCCGAGATGATGAGCATGCAAATGCCGACTCTTATTTAGATGAGTGTTATGATTTAGAGGAATCAAATGATCTAGATACAGAGTCAGTACAGTTAGAAGCAGATTCAGTGCATCCATATGAAGATGCAGATCCAGAGTAGAGGCCCAAGTGGGCCCAAACTACTCTTCAGGATGCAGGGGATCTTGTTGATGATCCAGTCGATACTAGGAGGACTCGATCTAATTTTTAGGAGCCTCCTATTTCACTCACTGCAACTGGGCCATTTCCCTTGAGGAATATTTTCTTGGTTCATTCTTCAGATCCGCAGAATTATGGCGAGGCTGCTAGAAATCTCTTCTAGGAATCCACCATGCAGGAGGAGTACAACTCCCTCCTCGATAACCAGACTTAGGATTTGGTTCCCCTTCCTTATGGAATAAAACTTGTGAGGTGCAGATGGGTCTACAGGACCAAGAGCGCAGCGGATGGACATATTAGCATATACAAATCCATACTTGTTTCCAAAGGCTTTCAACAGGTGCATGGCATTGACTATGATGAGACCTTTTCTCTAGTAGTGGATATGGATTCCATATGATTGGCACTTTCCATTGTCGAATCCAAGGGATGGGAATTCCATGAGATGCACATGAAGAATGCATTTATTCACATTTATCTCTATGAGGATATATATATATGGATCATCCCCAGGGATTTTTGCAGGATTCATCTTTTCTCTGTCGACTGAAGAAATCTCTTTATGGCCTCAAGAAGGCTCCGAGAGCATGGTATGCCAAGATGAACTCCTACATGTTGTGACAAAAATTTGTACGTTGTGAATCATACCTGAATGTCTACATGCTCAGAACGATTGATTCACTTCTACTCTTAGTTCTGTATGTTGATGATTTTTTGATCACAGGTTGCTCGAATTTAACGATTGTTACAGTCAAGATGATTCTACATGATAGGTTTTTAATGACGAACATGGGTCCGCTACACTTCTTCCTTGGAATTGAGATCAATCACGATGCATTAGACATCAAACTATCTCAGGCCAAGTATGCTCAAGATCTCCTTGAGAGATTTCACATGACAGACTGCAAGTCTGCTCTGACTCCTTTCCTATCAAGAGTGAAACTTGAGGATGGCGGGGACACTCCACTAGTTGATAGCACACTATATAGATATCTAGTGGGGAGCTTGGTGTATCTCACACACTCTGTACCATACCTCTCCTATGCAATTGGCGTAGTTTCCAGGTTCATGCAAGAGACACATGAGATATATTGGAAGGATACAAAGTGTATCCCTCAATACGTACATGGAACCATCAACTTTGGGATTCATTATGCAACAGACTCCACATTGGATCTCATCGGTTTCACTAATTCTGATTGGGCTAGTGATAGCACTGATCGCAAATCCACATCGGGTTACTCACTCAGTCTTGGTTCCAGGCCTATCTATTGGTCGAGCAAGAAGAAAGATACCATTACTCTATAGAGGGGTAGTTAACATAACCATTCAAGCTATGTAGATACAACATTTTCTCACTGAGTTGGACATTCAATTTCATCAACCAATCATCATCTAGTGTGACAACCATAGCACTTTAAAGTTCTGCAAAGATCCAGTTTAGAGGAAGCGAACGAAGCACATTGAGATCCACATGCACTACATCTAGTAATTAGTACACAAGGGGATCATCGACCTACAATTTTTTCCTTCAGCAGAACATACGACATACATCTTCACCAAGACCTTCACTGAGCAAAAGTTTCATTCTCTACGAAGTCGTCTTGGAGTGAAGGACATAGTTGCCTAGAAACTGTAGTTCTTATTTTTACATATATTGTACCTTGAGGGGGGGGTTTTCCCATGAAGTTTTCCCTCTTTCTTCACTTTATTTTAGTGTATATTTTGTATTTGGGTACCTAACATGGCCGCATTGTCGATCCCCATTCTTTATTTTCACCATAGTGATGTTCAGGGGGGGTGTTGGATTTACTTCACACACACCTAGGATTTCTTTTTCCTAAGTTTTTTCCTTGTTTATTAGTCATTATTAGTCATTATCCAGTCTCCTATATTTTAGGAAGAATATTCCTCTAGGGAGAATATTCTCTTCAGTTTTCACTTCAGTTTGACTTGTTGAGTGGAGTCTATATGTTGCATTGGTTTTGTCACCATGAAACATTGAGATCGTCACTAGCTAATGTGCATTATCCTTGGTATCATCACCATACTGGCTCATTACCCATGATTCCCTGATATCCTCCTCACTTCACTCTGTTTCAGTCAGTTAACTAAAGACTGTTAGACTAGTTAACTCAGTTAGGTGTCATTTCACTCCCATAATTGCCTAAGAGACTATACTAGTTGGTGGTTCACTCTTGTAACTGTTGGTGTGTGTCCATATCACTCTAGAACACCACTATGGCACATTCAATTCACCTCTAGTGTGCATTTGTTGAGTTATACAGAGTATATCATGTGTAAATTATTCATTACTCATTACGGTTAATGAGAATTCTTCCATTCTTTCTCTCTTGCTTCTTCTTTCTCAATTTTTCTTTAAAAATGTGTGTGGTGTTTTCTAGCTATATCTATTGAGTGTAGGTTCAAAACATTTATAGTGTGTCACCTTGGGGTGCCCCAGTATTATTTGTGAAGAAAAAGGATGAAACTTTGAGATTTTGCATTGACTTTAGGCAGTTGAATAAGGCAATTGTGAGAAAAAAGTATCCTTTTCCAAGGATAGATGGCTGCTTTGATCAACTGAAATATGAAAAAATATTCTCTAAGATTGATCTTAGATTGGGTTATCATCAGATAAGAATTAAATAAGAATACATCGACAAGACTGCCTTCAGAACAAGGTATGGCCATTATGAGTTCACATTGGTGCCATTTGGGTTAATGAATGCACCAGTTGTCTTCATGTGTCTCATGAATGGTATATTCATGAATTACTTGGATAAGTTTGTAATTGTCTTCTTGGATGATATTATGATATATTCTAAGTCTGAAGAGAACATCAATTGTATGCCAAATTGAAAAAGTTCTCATTTTACCAGAATCAAATTCGTTATTTGGGTCATATCATTTCAGAGGAAGGAATAGTAGTAGTTCCAGAAAAGATAAAGGCCATTGGAGAATGGCCAACACCAAGGAATGTATCAGAGGTGAGATCATTCATGGGCTTTGCAGGTTACTATAGGATATTTATTGAAGGATTCTCAAATATTGCACACCCAATCACTTCATTGTAGAAGAAGGGTGTGAAGTTTGAGTGGACATAGGATTGTGAAAGAAGTTTCCAACACTTGAATCATTTATTACCAAGTTCTCTGATACTAAGGACTTTTGATCCAAATGAAGACTTGATTGTATGCATTGATGCATGTAAAAAAGGGCTTAGTGGAATCCTTAGTCAATATCGGTATGTGGTGTGCTATGAATCAAGGAAGTTGAAGGAGAATGAAAGGAACTGTGCTACTCATGATTTGGAGTTGGCATCCATAGTGCACGCCTTGAATATGTGGAGGCACTACCTCATGGGAAAAATATTTGAGTTGAGGAAAGACCATAGTGGTTTGAAAAACTTGTTTGGACAACCAACTCTAAATTCCAGGAAAAGCAGGTGGTTAGATTTCATCAACGAATATGATTTTGATATAAAACATATCAAAGGTGAAGAGAACAAGTTGGTTGATGCAATCAACAGGAGGGTGCATGGGATGCATGCTACAACCATTAGCATGTACCAATCATATTTTAAAGATAGAATTCTAGAATTTGCAAAATTAGATCAGAAATACATGGATATAAAGGAAAAACTTCATCATAGTAATTTATAGAAAAAAGTTGAAGACTATAAGATGGAAAATGATGAAATTATCATGTACAAGGGAAACATTTATGTGTCAAATTCTCAAGAATTGAAAAATATGATATTTGGAGAAATGCATAATGTGCCTTATGTTGGACACCTAGGTTACAAGAAAACTATTGCATTTTTCAAGAGCCAATATTATTGGCCAGGCATGAGGAAAGAAGTTGTTGATTTTATTTCCAGGTGTTTGGAATGTCAAAGGGTCAAGGCTAAACATAGACACCCACCTGGTTTGTTGTATCCATTTCCTATTCTTGAGTGGAAATCAAAAGTTGTAACAATGGATTTTATCATAAAATTACCTAGAACTAGCAAGCAATATGATTATATCATGGTAGTGGTTGACAAGCTTACCAAAGTTTCCCATTTTGTTCCAGTAAAGTTCACTCACAAGGAAGCTAAAATAGATGATATTTATCTGAAAGAAATAGATCGATTACATGGAATTCCCAAGACAATTGTGTCTGAAAGAGATCCAAAACTTACATCAAATTTTTGGAAAGGATTAATCAAGTTATTTGGAGCAAATCTGCATTTTAGCGCTTTAAAATTCAACAAGAAATGTGTTTCTAATTTATTTTTCCCTTAAATAAATTGGACAATAAATATTAATCTATTATCTCATAATTACTTGAAAATAGTTAACTGAAATGACAAATCGGTTAGCTATAGGAAATTCAAGTTCAAAGGTTGACTGGTGGGACATGGAATTCAAATTAGTTGTAACTAAGTGACTTGAAGTTGTAACAGAGTTATAAGTGTAGTTATGTGAGTTGTGAAGTAGTTTAACTCAGTTAAGTGAGTTAAGCTCAGTTGTACTAGTTGTAACTGAACTTACACTAGTGGGAGTTCGGTGAATTAATTATTAATTAATTCGCAATCATTGATCTCACATGCAACTAAAGATTTACCATTGTTAACTACATGCATGTCAGATCCAGTGGAGACCCAATTGAGATAACAGGTGAAAGGGACAGGTTGGCTATCATTTGTGATTTCAGTGAAGTGCACTCATGAAATCACACACACAATGGATGTGCCCATGAGAAATGTGCAGCCTAGCCAAGAGGCATTCAAATCATTTTGTAGGTTTTCCATTGCAGGGATTGCGCAGAGGAGGCAGGTTGTCTGGAGGTAGAGAATTGGCACATGTATTTGTTGATTTTTTTATGATAGTGTGAGACGATTGTATTGTACTGAGAGCTCTTGGATTATAGTTTTGTATGATATTGTTTCATGATCCATGATATACATAATATATGATAGTGGGGTTTTTAGCTTTATGCTTTCCAGGTAAAACATCTGTGTTATGTGTGATTGATCTTTCTTCTTGATATTGCAATTGGCGATCGTATTTTAAATTCAGCAAGAATATTTGTAGAAGATATAATGTATTTAATAGTGGCATATAATTGTTAGATCAGGAGAATCCAGGCAATACATAATTTGTATTGAAATTTCTACATGGTATCAGAGCATACAAAATTGCAGAAGTTGAGTTTGTGATTGGATAGAATTCGAATTTGCAGAAAGACTTTCTTGGTGCTACAGTTGATTCAAGATCGAAATGGATTTCAATGGATTGAGGATAGAGTATGCACTCAAGGGAATCTTGAACTACGTTGCTTGGAAGGATAGGATGGAGGCAGTACTCGAAGACAATGGCTTGAAGGAATTCATTGACAAAGATGTTCCTAAGCCAGATGTTGCAGATGTTGCAAATATTGATGCATGGAAAAATAAAGTGGTAAAGGTGAGGAGGATTATGTTGGAGGGAGTACGAGACCACATTGTCTCAAACCTCCATGGGAAAGCCACACCATATTCATTGTGGAAGGTTTGGACGGATCTATTCCAAAACAACAATGACCATAGGAAATTGGCGCTCAAATATAAACTCGAGAAGACCAAGATGGAGAAGGGTGACTCCATTCCAAAATATCTCACGAAGTTTGTCCAATGTTGGTATGAGCTGGGGAGTGTGGGAATAATAGTTTATGATGATGATTTGGTGTGCTTGGCTCTCCTAGGAATTCCGAAGAGTTGGCACAGTTATCAAGACTCTGTCAATGGAAGGGAAAAATTTCCAGATTGGGAACGACTATGGTCGGATCTAGTCTAGGAGGAGTTCAGGCAAAACACCAGAGATGGCTCTTCATCAAAGCATGATCATGAAGAGGATTATGCTTTGGCTTCCAAGGCAAGGAAAGGGAAGGGGAAGAAATTTCATTCAAAATCCTATTCTAAAGGCGAGAAGTTTTATTTGTCCAAAGTGAAGTGTTTTCACTGTCACGAACATGGGCATCTCACTATTAATTGTTCGCAGAAGAAGAAGAACAAGAAGGTTGTTGGAGATGGAACTGGTGAGGCCCTTGCCTCGCAATTTGAACTTGACTTCTCCTTGATTTCATGCATGGCTTCAAGTGCATTGGGATCGGTGTGGTATTTGGATAGCGGTGCTTCCTTCCACATGACGAGAGATAAGGAGTTTTCCAGTGACTTGGAGGAGAGAGATCTCAAAATGCATATAGAGATGGGTGACGATGGACGATACAGTGTGAATGGTATTGGTACCATTACTTTTCAGAGGGATTCAGGTAAACCATTTTAATTAAAAAAAATTATGCATGTTCCAGGTCTGAAGAAAAACTTGGTCTCAGACGCAATGTTGGAGGACAGAGGCTATGACGTTGTTTTTAGTGGTGGAAAAGATTTTCTGCGACATAAACAATGGGTCATGTCAAGAGGATAGGGATTTGAGTTAATAATCTCTACATGATGGAGATATATGGTTGCACTGCCATGATGGGCAAGGCAGAAAAAGTGGTGAGCCAAGATGAGGTCAAATTATGGCACAGGCGATTGGGCCATATTCATCATGGATCCTTGAAGATCATGCAACAAATATCTATTGGACTTTCAATGGGAACAATTGCTCAGTTATATCAGTGAAAGGGTTTCACCATGGGGAAGTATGTAAATTCCACCTTTCATGAAAAGGAGAAACATGCTTCGGTGATCCTGGAGAGAATTCACACAGATGTGTGTGGACCATTCTCAGTTTCTTCAACAACAAAACATAATTATTATGTTATTTATGTTGATGAATTTTCTCGTAAATGATAGATATTCTTCATGCAGAAGAAGGATCAAACATTCTCAAAGTTTTGAGAGTTATAAGAATTGGTGGAGAAAGAGTCGGGAAAGAAACTGAAGGCTTTGAGGAGTGATAATGGTGGAGAATACATCTCTAACGAATTCAAAGACTTATGTATCAAAGAAGGAATTCTAAGAGAACTCATAGCACCTCATAATCCACAACAAAATGGGGTCGCGGAGAGGAAGAACATAACGATCGTGTGTGCAGCATGAGCGATGTTGCATGATCAGGGCCTACCAATGCATTTGTGGGCAGAAGCATGTAACACTGCGGTTTATGTGAAAAACCATTGTCCTCATAGAGTAATTGGCATGAGTACACTTGAAGAACATTTTAATGGTAAGAAACCCGATGTTTCTCATTTTAAGATTTTTGGCTCATCTGTTTATGTGCATGTGACCAAGGATGCCAGGAAGAAGCTAGAATTGACTGCTAAAGTTGGGATATTTTTGGGGTACACAGAAACACCCCATAATTATCGTGTGTATTTTCATAATAGTAAGATGATTGTTATGCGATAGGATATAAAATTCGATGAGGGGAAAGCCATGCGGTTGTCGCTTGAGAGGGATCTAGACTTGCATGCGGAAGAGGAACTATTGGTTCCCAAAGATGAGTCTCAAGATGTGGATCAGCCACATGAGGAGGTTCATGGAATGGAGGAAGCCACTCATGTAGAGCCATCCATCAGAAATGGAAGAAAGCGCACCATGGAAGCTGATAGATTGAGACTAGATGTTGCACAGAATGTAGGAGCCCCTACTTCACAACGCAGACAGAGACAGTCTCCTGATCGATTTACTAGATACATGGCTCTCATGAGAAAATGTATTGTGACTGAGCCATATTCCTTTCAGGAAGCAGTGCAGGATCCCACTTGGGTTGATTCTATGGTGGAGGAATATGACTCTATTGTGAAAAACAATGCATGGAAAATTGTCCCAAGACCGGTTGACAAATCAGTGGTAGGTTCGAGATGGATCTACAAGGTAAAGCAAGTTTTTAATGGGAGTGTGGAGAAATACAAGTCCAGGTTTGTGGCTCAAGGCTTCTCACAGATCGAGGGGATAGATTATAATGAGACCTTTTCACCTGATGCAAGGTACTCTTCCATAAGATCCATCTTTTCACTCTTAGCACAGATGGGCTGGCGCATTCATTAGATGGATGTAAAAACTACATTTCTCAATGGGATCATTGAGGAAGAAGTGTACATTGAGAAGCTAGAAGGTTTTGAGACCTTTGACAGGGAGTCGCATGTGTGCAGACTCAAGAGATCATTGTATGGGCTGAAGAAAGAACCTCGTGCTTGGTACACTCAGATAGACAGTTATTTCACCGGACTGGGCTTCACCAAAAGTGAAGTAGATGAAAACCTATACCAAATTGTGGTGGAGGGTAAGCTTTTAATCATTGTTCTTTATGTTTATGATTTAATACTGACTGGTGATGAGAAGCTGATACACTCATGTAAGGAGGACCTTGCAAAGGAGTTCGAGATGAAGGATTTGGGCCTCCTTCATTATTTCCTTGGATTGGGAATATGGCAGCGAGATGGTGAACTTTTTGTGTCTCAAGGCAAGCATGCAAGGGAGATATTGGGAAAGTTTAACATGGAGGGATTCAAACCCATGGATACTCCTCTTCCGGGAAACTGGAGGAAAGAGGATGCTACTTTTGGAGAGGTAGTGGATGCTACTGTCTATCGACAGATAGTGGGTTCGCTAATGTATCTAGTGAACATGAGACCAGACATTTTCTATGCAGTTAACCAACTGAGTCAAGTGATGGTTAAGCCTACCAAGCTCTTTTGGAAGGTGGGTAAGCATGTCCTGATATACCTGAGGGGAACATTTGAGTATGGCTTATGGCACAGACAGACGGATGAGGTGAAGTTGCATGGCTTCACGAATGCAAATTGGGAAGGCATCCCAACGGACAGAAAGAGAACATCAGGGGGGATCTTTAGTATCAGATCTACAATTGTTTCTTGGTATGGCAGGAAATAGAGATCTGTGGCACTCAGTTCAGCGGAAGCTTAATACATGGCAGTGAGTCAATATGCATGTGAGGCTATCTGGATGAGAAAGATCTCGGTTGGGTTGTTTGGTTCTCATTTAGATCCGACAATGATTCATTGTGATAATCATAGTTGCATTAAACTCTCGATTAATCCTATTTTTCATGATAGATATAAGAATATATATATCTGGTATCATCATCTCAGATATTGTGTGCAATGGAAGATCATGTTGTTTTAGTACATTCCTACGGAAGATCAGGATGCAGACATTCTGATGAAGGCATTCACCAGGAGCAAATTCAAATACCATAGAGACATGATTGGGGTGAAGGATAATCCCTTTGTTGTTGAGAGGGAGTGTTGAAAATTCAACAATAAATGTGTGTCTAATTTATTTTTCCCTTAAATAAATTGGACAATAAATATTAATCTATTATCTCATAATTACTTGAAAATAGTTAACTGAAATGGAAAATTAGTTAGCTATAGGAAATTCAAGTTCAAAGGTTGACTGGTGGGACATGGAAGTCGAATTAGTTGTAACTAAGTGACTTGAAGTTGTAACGGAGTTATAAGTGTATTTATGTGAGTTGTGAAGTAGTTTAACTTAGTTAAGTGAGTTAAGCTTAGTTGTACTAGTTGTAACTGAACTTACACTAGTGAGAGTTTAGTGAATTAATTATTAATTAATTCACAATCAGTGATCTCACATGCAACTGAAGATTTACCATTGTTAACTACATGCATGTTAGATCTAGTGGAGACCTAGTTTAGATAACAGGTGAAAGGGACAGTTTGGCTATCAGTTGTGATTTGAGTGAAGTGCACTCATGAAACCACACACACAGTGGATGTTCCCATGATCAATGCGCAACCTAGGAAAGTGGAATTCAAATAATTTGCAGGTTTTCCATTGCAAGGATTGCGTAGAGGAGGTAGGTTGTCTGGAGGCAGAGAATTGGCACATGTATTTGTTGATTTTTGTATGATAGTGTGAGACGATTGTGTTGTACTGAGAGCTCTTGGATTACAGTTTTGTATGAGATTGTTTCATGATCCATGATATACATAATATATGATAGTGGGGTTTTTAGCTTTATGTTTTCCTGGTAAAACATTTATGTTATGTGTGATTGATCTTTCTTCTTGATATTGCAATTGGCAATCGTGTTTTAAATTCTGCAAGAATATTTGTAGAAGAAATTCTATATTTAACAGTGGCATATAATTGTTAAATCGAGAGAATCCAAGAAATACATAATTTGTATTAAAATTTGTACACTTATCATCTAGAGTTAGATGGGAAAACATAAAGGGTGAATCGAGTAATAGAAGATATGCTAAGGATGTATTTGATGGATAAACCATCCAAATAGGAAGATTATTTTCACTTGGTACAGTTTACTTACAACAATGGGTACCAAGCATCCCTAAAGATGAGCCCATTTGAGGAACTCCATGATATAAAATGAAACACACCAGTGAGATGCGACAACCCAATAGACCATGCAATAGTTGGGCTAGAATTACTCAGGAAAATGGAAGAGCAAATGATAAAAATAAAGAAACAAATTAAAGGATTCCCTACAAAGGAAGAAAAGTTCCCTACAAGTGGGTGATCATTTGTTCTTGAAATTAAATGCCAACAAAAGTTCCCTAAAGTTGGGAAATTATTCAAAGCTAGAAGCTTGTTTTTGTGGACCATTTGAAATCATGGAAAGGATTGGACATGTAGCACACATGATTACCTTGACTACATTTATGTGTATTCATAATGTATTCCATGTATCATTACTTAAAATATATGTACCCTATACTAATCATGTCATTTATTGGAATGTGATTCAGGTGGAGCAGAAAGGTGGTTTTCAAGTGCACCTGATGTGTATATTGGATCAGGAGATCAAGTAGCTCTGGGATCGAGCCATAGGGATAGTAAAGGTCAAATGGACCTATTACGACCTTAAGGATGAAACTTGGGAGCATGAGGATGCCATGCAGGCAAAATACCTGCATCTTTTTGAAAACTTTTGAAATTTGGGTTGTACATGTGTATTTACTATAATGAGGACAATGAATAAATAAGAGGGAGGGGAATGTAATACCCCTAGGAAGAACCCCAATTGTACATATAGATGTAATTTTAATTTACATATAAGATGGTGAGCTGAAGGAACAATATATTTGGTTGGTTTATGCATGCATTAAGTTAGTGTGCATGAATCGCACACCAAAGGAGTGTGCACAGTTTAAAATGAATATAGCACACAATTTTATATGTCTAGCACACACCTATGTAAGTGCATGGGGATGGTGCAAGAAAAGAGGAGCGGTTGAATGTATCTAGCATGCACTTGTGTAAGTGCATGGGAATGTTTCACTAAATGAGTAACAACTTAATGTACACAACACACACCACTATAAGTGAACAAGGATGGTGCACTAAAAGAAGAGTCTTCCAGGAAGGCACACATTCCAGGATTTCGTGCACACCATCTTAGTGCACGATTTTGGAGGCCAGAGATCCTTTTTGTATATATTTCATGTTGAAACATGCACCTGTACAAGTGTGAAAGGGTGGAGCACTAAAAGAGGAGTGTGCACATCCCAGAAGTTTCACGCGCACTGGTTTAGTGCGTGATCTTTGTATTTTTTATGTGGGTGAGCTTGGATGAAAAAAGACTAGTACTTTTGTGCTGAGAATGTAAATGTAAACACATGAAAATATAATGAAAATACATCATTGCGGTAGAATAACAACGTAAAAGAGTATGGAGGGTTAACTCCACTAGTTGAGGTTAAGGGGGCTAAGTTAATGATCCAGATTTATGAGCGGAACAAGATGAATAACAAACTGAATATAATAACACAAAGATACAGAGAATAACAATAGATATCCAGTGAACAATAAATTCTATTGAATAAATAAAATATGTTGAAACTGAAAACTGCAAAACTGAAAACAACTTGCTCGAATGGTGGTAGTTATCTTTGAGAAGAGATGTGGCTACTATGCACATCTATCTGAGAAGAATGATTACAATGAGGCTTCAGATGCCTTTTTAACATTACTCATGAATGCCAAAACCCTAGACATCCAAAAACCTAACCCTAGGAGATGAAATGCCAAAATATATGTGGGCCCCGATGGGTAAGTTGGTACCTCAACTTCCCGGGGTCGTAACGTTTGCATACGACCTCTGTTTTAGGTGAGTGATAGGCCGTTGGAATTTTTTTTTTTAGAACTACACATTATGTGGTCAAACTCTGACTTTGTTTATAGTTTGATTTTGGAAAGACAAAAAAACATTGTTTAGGGCCCTAAAATGGCTCTGGAAATACATAAAGATGTGATGACATGAGAAATTCCAAAACAACCCAATTGGATTAGGTGGGAGTCCACCAATATCCATCTAGCAATTGTGTAGGGATTTAGACAACCCCAAAAGTGTAGAACCTACAATTACAAATAATTACAGAAGAATGTGTTGAATTACAATTGTCAAAAGGAACCAGCTGGAATAGGTGGGTGGCCACCAATATCCACCTAGATCAGTCCTCCCCCCTTAGGAAGCAATGGTCTCCATTGCATTGGGGTCCCCCATAAGGTGAGAAAATTTATGTTGAATTTATCCCTAGGTGAGCCATTTATCTTGGTGCAGGAGTTGCCCTGCCTTGACAACCTTATAAAGCTAGATCCATTGTTGTTGAGTGCCCTTGACTTGTGTGTCCACTATCTGATCAATGGATTCCTATTCCATGCAGTCACGGTTTATCTCTGTTGGTGTCAAATGTTCTTTGATATCTAAGGTGTCCAATAATGGTTGAAAATATGGTCGAAGGAGGTCCACATTGAAAATTGGGTGCAAGCCAAAGAAGCGGGGAGTGTTAACATCAAAAGAATTGTCTCCCACATCCTTGGTGATAGTGTAAGGTCCATAGCGAAGTGGATGGAGCTTCCAATGGGGCCTTGTAAGGAACTCTTTCTGCAAATGTAACCAGACCTTGTCTCCTACATGAAACTAGTGTAGTACCCAGTGTTGATCATGGCATTGCTTGTATTTAGCATTGGATTTCTGCAAAATATCATGGACCTATTGGTGGATTTGTTGAATCTACTCAATGAATCTGGTGACTTTGTTGGCCTCAGACTGAACATGGGAAGAATATGTTTGTTTGGTTGCAAGAGGTAGTGCAACATCAATGGGACCCAAAGGTTGGAATCTTGACCCAACCTAAAAGGGGATATGGTCGGTGGAGCTATGGAGAGCCATGTTGTAGCTATGTTGAACATAGGGAAGACTCTCATCCCATGTACATAGATTCTTAGAGTTATACATGCACGGGATGTGCACAATCATCCAATTTATGACCTATGTTTGGCCATCGGTTTGAAGGTGGAAGGAAATGGATTCAGTGAGCTTGGTGTCCAACAGTGACCAGAGACTTGACCAAAATGTGCTACGTAACTTGTTGTCCTGATCGGAGATGATGGTATGTGGTATCCCAAAATGGACCCACACTTATTCGAAGAAGAGCTTATCAGTATCTTCAGTTGTGATTCTCTTCTTGCAGGCTGTGAGAATGGCCATATTCGAAAACCGATCAACCACCACAAGTACGCAATCATTGCCTTGCTTGGTGGAAGGAAGACTAGACATGTAATCCATCGATATGGATTCCCAAGGCCTCTTGGGAGTAGGAAGAGGGGTGTATAATCCTTGATTCTTGATGGTTGACTTGGAAATGGCACAATAAGTGCAAGATCTGATATACTTGCTGATGTCTTATCAAAGTTTTGTTTAATAAAAATGTTTATGTATAACAACCATAGTTTTCTCCATGCCAAATTGTCATGTCATCCGACTGTAGTGAGCCTCCCAAATCAACTTAGCACGCTCACTTGGAGGAATACAGAGATGGCCCAGATGGCATAACATTCCATACTGAATGTGAAAATCGGTACATTTGCGCTTGTACCCAAGAGTTGATAGGTGGTGGTGAAATCAGGATCTCGCTGATAAATTTCAGACCACTCAGATGCCTCATGCCAATAGGAATGGAGCACGGTGGTGAGTGAAACCACGGGAGGTCGATTGAGGCATTTAATGACATGATTTGTGCTCTCTATCTTATAATTGATGTTGAGATGGAACTATTGCAGGTATGTGGACCACTTTTGATGGTGGTCGTTATGCAACTTCCCTTGTGTCTGTATGAACTGTAGGGGCTTGTGATCAGTGTGGATGATTGTATCCTTGCCCAAAATGTAGTGTTTCCATTGACGGAGGCTTGCACAATGGAATACATTTTCTTGTCATAGGTGGGATATTTCTGGAAATTATTTGAGAGTGTCTCACTATGGTATGCTACTCGATGACCATGCTAAGTGAGAACTGCATTGTTACACATTATTTTCTTCATCCCTATGACCGTTAATGATGTAAACCTATATGTTGCCTTTAGAGGGGTCAGTGGCCTCAGTTCCTGAAGAAAGAAGAGAGAAGAAATTTTCCTGAGAAAAGAAGTTGCATTCTCCTTTGTAAAAACCCTATTAAAAAGGATGTTCGCAGGTTTCTATATAGGCAAGGTGCGAGAATGCCTGATTCTTGCAGGCTACACCATAGATGGGTTGCGAGAGGTTCGCAGGTTGCTATATAAGCAGGGTGCGAGAATTCTCATACATGGGAAAAATGAGCATCTTATCGATGCTTCTAGAAGGAGAAACTTCCATGGTGAGGTGGCATCCGAACGGTTTGGATCTTACTCACTTTCATGATTTGGTAGGATCATCCTAACCTCCTCACCTTATCCTCTTTAGCTTATAAAAGGAGAGGAGCTCTCATGGAGAAAGTTGGCTTAGATGATATTAGCTTTGAGTTTGTATCTTTTGGGATTAGCTTGGATTGGATTGGGCTTTGGAGATTGTTAGCTTGGCTAGATGAGCCATTTTGTCAAGATATATTGTGAATATTATCAGATCTATGCTCTCAGAATTCTTGGAGTGGAAGTGTATGGGGAACAAAGGATAGTTGGAAGGGACCTTACAACATCAAGGTCTTATCGGACTAATCGGTAGGTGCAGACACTAACAGATCTCCCTAGATCCACCTAGATATAGAACAAAATAGGATAGGACATGACTCTTTCCCTAAGTTACGACCATTGAATTATCTAGTAAGGAGGAACAAGTGGCATACCTTTGTATCGCTTCCTTAATTCTATGTTGCTCCCGCTTCTTTCCAGTGCTCTCATGAGGTCAATACCAAGACAACACAAACCAACCAAAATGAATATAGTGAAATGTATTCAATCGTCAACTTATGCATATGATCAAGGAATTACACAATAAAGTAAGAATGACTTTATGGGAAAAGGACATGTCGTTGTATCATATTAATTGAAAGTAGAATATACAACCTGATCACCTTGATGTCGCAAGCTTCCTTTTGGTGGCTCTTGGTTCCAACACACACGCTTGCTCTGTACTTGCATGAAGAAGATCCAATTCCTCTTGATAGACTAACTAAAGTCTCCAAGCTTCTGTTCAAGCAGAGTTCTTCACACAATTCCTTCACCAATTCTTCAATTAATCTTTCTTAAACTTTTCCATGAGAATCCTTTCAATATATAGGAGAGGGTGAGATGGTTACATGGATGAGAAAGATCATAAGAAAACCAGTGGGACCATAAGCAATCGCATCGGCAAACCAGTGGGACCATAAGCAGTCTGCATATAATGTGAAGACCCAGGTAGATTCGGTGGTTGTTGTGGAGGAAAGTAGCTCATGGGATTGTATCCTTGAACTAGGATGTGAGTTTGAGCATTCGAACCCAAAATAGGATTGGACGTACCTGGATATGGTTGGACTATACTAGGGGGTAGAACGGAGGTAACTTGAGGCTATTTCCCCCCAATCGATTGAGGATTATGTTGTATTAGATGATTCCAATACTGGGCCAAGGATGGAGGTATGTTTTTTCCATAGGGTGGGGTCGGTGGGAGTTGTGCTCCCATCGAAGGTTGTGTTCCTATTGGGATTTGTGTTCCAATAGTAATTTTCCCTACAAGGGGGGGTTGATTCAAACCTCCTTGGTGAAATTGTCCACCAACAGGAATCTAGTAATTTGGTGTGAACGACGGAATGATGCCACTAGAATTAGTGTCTTCGATAGAGGATGGAGAAGGTCCTCTGAAAGGGGGCGGAGGAAGTGTCGGAATGAAACCGAGAGGAGAGTTCCCAAAATAAGTGGGACCACCAGGAGTTCCAGATGGGGTTTGCGTAGGAACAAGAATAGAGGCATTCAACGCATGGTATCCTAGTGGAAGTGTCAGGGTGACTCTGGGCGAAAGCGGTGTGCCTACGGGGGCTTGAATAGAAGCTGTAATCCCAATGTGAATACTCATAGTATCTGTGTAATGGACCATTTGTAAAGGGAGGGTAAATATGTGGTCAGCTCATGGAGTGTCTGTTCCAAGAAAATAATATGCAGTAGTAAAAGGTATTGCATCTGGGTCAGAGGTTTCGGGGAATGCAAGTGAGATAGTGATATCAACGCCTGCTCCTGAACCAAAGAGATCTCGTCTAGAAATTCCAGTAGCCCCAAAAGTTTCTTGGCCCTCAGGTCCTGGAAAAGGTCTAGTCGGTGATCCAGAAGACAAAAAAGCTAAATCTCCGGAAGAATTCACTCGCATAATACGTCTCTCAGAATCAGGGTGAAGTTGAAAGTCCTCTCGAGAATTGGTAATTCAGAATCGTTCTAGAGAGTCGTTTCTTTCCACTTGTGGGGTGGTGATGTCTTAGACTTCACTATATTGAGGAGAGCCCTCTGGTGAGCTGGTAGGCAAGGGTTGAGAACCTTCCAAATTTTCTGGGGGTAAGCCCTGCATTATACGTGAACGACATGGAGGGTCAATTTTGAACGAATTAAAAAACTGATGAAGAGAATCCTATGGTTAACTTGGGTAAACAAACAACACGTGCTAGTAAAAAATCTAGGAAGAAAAACCAAGCAAACAAGACCTTCTAATTCTGAAATCACTAGTTGGTGATGAAATCCAACGTCGCAACAACAATACGAGAAGGGGTTGGGCTAGGATGGAAAAGTTATGTTGACGACCTTCTTAATGGACTTACACTCTGGTGCAAGCTCCCACACATAATCATGGGTATACCCTCCAAGGAGCCCGAGTGAGTTTTTCCAACGTCGATTCCAGGTACCATGAAGACTTTCCCCTTCACAGTCACCTTGTGTAAGACCCTAAGAATATAGGTCACTAAGGTTACCACCGACAACAATAAATCCTGGGGGGACAGTCGACAGTCCGATCCACATGCAAGGGCAGGGTATCTAGCCTGAAATCAATTTGGGAGGCTTCCACTCATCATTGTGGGTATACCTCTAAGTGACCCCCGTAATACGTGCAATCTCTACACCAATATCAACAAAGCAGGGTGAGTAACTCTGTCAATATCAATGCGACCTCGGGTTTGACCCTTGTGTGAGAAGGGCTTCCCAAGACAAAATGTTGTAAATGGAATTTGGCACTCCTTAACACAAGATGATATTTTGTGTTTTGTGCTTTGGAGAGTGTATCTCTCTGCCTATTCCAAAGCTCTAACCTAGCTAATTGTTGGTGTAATAGAGTCCTAGAAAAGAGTTACTAGTTAAATTTTAAAATTGCGCAATATTATTAAGGTCTGTTGTTACTCAAAGGAAATGGAGATGAAACTGATGTTGTGTGAGACTCTGACCCAACAATGCATAGATAGGAATGAAAAGGTATCAATTCTTGTTCAATGAATCCTATTTACAGGAGGGCAAGAGAAGTTTTCTAGAACAATCTTGATCTATGATATGCAATCTTCTTTAAAATGCAATATCAACGAATCACGTAACAATGACAATTCTCTATCTATTTCAACAATTGATTTCCAATATTTTCAAAATGAAAATTCTTTTAAAAAGAAAAATGTTTTTTACTTTTCAAAAATAACCACACCATGGTGGTTAAAGTAAGGAAAACCAATAACTAACGAAAAGCCACAAACAAAACCCAAACCAATCTTTCAATGAAGACAAAAATGACAAGAAAACAAGAATAGTCTTTTCCACTGCATGAGAATAATGATTTTCCAAGTAATGAGAAAATGAGAAAGACAAACAATCCCAACTTTCAAATCGATCACCGGCTCCTGACCAAACAAGTACTCAAATTACAGGATCAAAGATTATATCCTTGCGAAGAAAAGTCAAGAGATGAGAGTTGAGAAAAAAAGGACAAGAAGAGTCTTTGATTTTCGAAGACTGATCGTTCACATAATCCGAAGTCAAGAAACAATCAACCAGTGGCCCAAGAAGTTCTTTTCAGACACACATACAGATCTGGGTATCCGAGCATACAAAAACCTTAATTCCAAAAAAAAATTAAAATGTGTTCGCGGGCTATCAGTAATGAACAGTGCAAGAATGGATCATTCTCGCAGGCTGGCCACAAGCAGAGTGTGATAATATTGCACAGCACTGAAAGGCAGATTGCGAACTCAAGGGGTTCTCATAGGCCACTGAGGGGTTCAGTGCGAGAAGGCCTAAAACTAGGAAAAATTTTGGAAAAAGACAAAAAAAATTAAGGGACTTCTGGACCTAGAGAGTTTGTTAGGGTATCCTGAAGACTCAGAGATTGATAGAAATGAAGAAAAGTAAGGAAAGAGAAAATGGCCAAAGAAAAACACCGAAAACCACTAAAAAATGGGTTGCTTCCCCAGCGGAGTCACCAATTTTGTTATTGGACTAATCGGTAGGTGCATACACTAACAAATCTCCCTAGATCCACCTAGATCTAGAACAAAACAAGATAGGACATGACTCTTTCCCTAAGTTATGACCATTGAATTAGCTAGTAAGAAGGAACAACTGGCATACCTTTGTATCGCTTCCTTAAGTCTCTGTTGCTCCCGCTTCTCTCCATTTCTCTCGTGAGGTCAAGACCAAGACAACACAAACCAACCAAAGTGAAGATAGCGAAATGTATTCAATCATCAACTTATGCATATGATCAAGGAATTACACAATAAAGTAAGAATGACTTTATGGGAAAAGGACATGCCGTTGTATCATATTAATTGAAAGTAGAAGATACAACCTGATCACCTTGATGTCGCAAGATTCCTTTCAGTGGCTCTTGGGTCCAACACACACACTTTCTCTGTACTTGCATGAATAAGATCCAATTCCTCTTGATAGACTAACTAGAGTCTCCAAGCTTCTGTTCAAGCAGAGTTCTTCACACAATTGCTTCACCAACTCTTCAATTAATCTTGCTTAACCTTTTCCATGAGAATCCTTTCATTATATAGGAGAGGGTGAGATGGTTACATGGATGAGAAGGATCCCACCAAATCAAGGAAGCCAGTAAAATGACAACCATACGAATGCCAACCCATTCTCTAGAAGATTCCCTTCTAGAACCCTCGAGACCTCTTCTCTTTTCCAAGCTTGAAAACAAGTTTGCACCCTATGTATGGAGAAAACTGCAAGAATTTCTCACCCTAGATGGAAGTGGCCTACGAGAATGGGTCATTCTCGCACCCTAGGCCATATGTAGCCTGCGAACTCACTTTGAAAATATGTTTTCTGGAAGGAGATAAATGCCACTTTTCTCAGGAGAAAGTTCTTGTTGGGAGCCTAAGTACACCATTGTTAATACATCACCAAGATGACCAAAATCATGTGTAACATAATGCCCCCCAAAGTATGAGGCCGGAATCAGTGACAGTTTAAATACTTTGTAAACTACTTGTGTGTGTCGGAAACCAAGAGTACGCCTAATCGAAAACCTGCAAACAATCAAGCATCTGCAGAATATCATACCAGTTTCGAGGTAGGCATTCCCATACTCAGATCACAAATGAATGACATCATGAACTTAGGTCATGGCCACCAATCATACATCGTGGATCCATGCCGTCAAAAATATCACATAGCCACCAAGAATACACTGTGGATCTATGCACGAAGATTCAAATTAAGATGACATAGCCACGAGACATACAAAGTGTATCTATGTGTCGACAAGTTATACATATTCCACCGCAACCTGGATCAAAAATATGAGACCCAGGGTCTTCAATCCCGTCACCTAAAAGTATGAATCCAACCATGTGATTACATGTGCTGAAGTCAAACATGATAGAAACCACTTGATTACCAGTCATTGATGAAACCGTTAACAAGTGCGAGGGAAATCACCATTAATGTCAATGACTCCCAAGGTACACTAGTACAATCCACCGAATGTGAATAAATGAGTTGAGATCGAACATTCGATGGAATATCCCGATTAGGGGTCATTGATGAAAACCCACTGACGAAAGTGAGGAAACCTGCCATTGAGGCATGCAAGTCCTAAGGTACCAAATGATTTCTAAGTCTTGTTTCCAGATAATGAGCTGGAGTCGATGGAACAAAACTCGTCACAGGAGGGCCTTGATGTATCCCCCATCAATGACACAAAATGAGTAATAGACTTTGAAGGTGAAACAGAGCATGATATAGGTTGAAATGGACACAGGGAAGGCCGACATGGAGAGAATGAACAACTGCAGATGGCCGACTCAATAGAGGTTTCGGATGAACTTCTCTTGAACATATGAATGACACGACCAATGATTTGGCAGCACTAACTCAGAGACGACTAAGGATATGACCTTGTAGCAAGTCGAATGAGAGACAAATTGATTTCCCAAACCGACTTCAGATAATGAATAAGGGGTTGTCATGTTCAAGAGCGACACTTACTGCCAATAATATGAATACGAAAACACATCCCTTTCCCAAATTTCCCCCCACCATTTCTGGCGAGTACCTCTTTATTTTTATGCAAGCTTGAGGAGGATAACATATGCTTTTTGATGTAAGCTCATCCTTCAGATGAGTCCTTCGGAGTATGTTTAACGAACCCTAGGAAGGAGTGGTTCGGTCTCATTACGGGTCTTTCGATGTTTGTTTAACGAGTCCAAAGATAGAAAACTCGAAGGTTTTTCATGATTATAGAGTCTGGAAAAACACTCAAAAGAGAACTCTCTCAGTTCCTTTTTCATAAAATAGTCTAATGTGACCGAAAAAGAGATAAATTATCGCCCAACAAATTCTCTCTTCAAATACTTTAACAAGCGTGAAAATAGCAAGATCGCTCGGCAATCTTTTCATGTTTAGAGAGTCTGAAAAGAGATTAAAGAGGACTCCAGGGGGTTCTTTTTTCGTATAACCTTGCTGAGCCCGAAAAAGTGATAAAGTGTGCTCGATTGTGTTCTCGTGTATTTTCGAGTGTGAAAACGAACAAAGACCAAGCTCGAGGTTTTGTCCAAAAACCCTAAAAAATAATTTAAACATGCGATGAAAAAGAAAAAATATTTGTATCCCTGCGTATGGGCGTCGAAGTCGTCATGTCTGCAAAAAGTCGCACTCATAAGGGTATTAGGCATTAGGTTTAATAAATAAAACAATTATAAAAACCAACAAAAGTGGTAAAAAGTAAATATAAGTGGGTAAAATTTCTTTTACCATAGTCATTGTAGCTTTGCCAAGATTTTAGCCCAAAACCCCTCTTTTGCCCTTGAATTTTGGTGCTCGATTGCGGAAGGTACAAACAACCATTTGGTGAATCGTCTCCATCAGTGAGGTAAGCTCCTTGTCTTCTATCTTTTCATGGTTCAATTTTTTGTTTTCATTGGTAAATTTCAAGTTTTAGGGATAAAATTTGCGCTCAAGCATTCTCGCAGGATAGCCACACGGGACCTGCGAGAATGCATGATTCTCGCAGGTGGCCCCAAAAGCACCTGCAAGAACCTTGCACTGTGCTAAAGGGGCACCTACGAGAACTGCAAAATGAAAATTTTCTTTGATGTTTGCTCAATGAAAAATGTACCAAGGCTTGAAAAGAGTTGTTGACCTTCTTCTTATGGTTCTTGTGCAGGAATTTGGCTATCACCATTGTTCTAGAATGGTGTGAAAGAGAGCATGAAGAAGATTATGCTATTGCCAGGAATAACCCGGGCACCGTTGCAGATTTGCGAGACTGTGGTCTCCTGAAATTCTTTCTGATCCCGGGTATGCGGGCCTGTTGACGGGCGAAATTGACCGTTTGTCAACTGGAAGAGTGAGTCCAGTCCGGGGTTGTCTAAATAACCCAATATGTTTGGTATAACTCGTTTTGATGAGTTTTAATGGCTCCGTTAGCCAATCTAAGAATCCTAAAAGAAACGAATAAAAGAAAGAAATAACTAACTAATTACTAAAGACACTATATATATGTACATATGTTCAAATGTAACTATAGTAGTTGTATTTAAGAAGAAGATATACAAGTCTCGTTTATTTACATGATTTACAAGATGCAAGTTTTAATCGAAACTTACAAAAATCGATGTGAAAAATGATTGCTTTTAGGAAGAAGATAAAGAAAGCACATAAAAATATTTATTGTTTTTCTTTTATAAATTTAAATAATCTTGCAAAAACAGTTAATGAAACATGAACATGTAGATAGTCAAAGCTGAACCATACATCCTAGTTTTAATGATATGTAAATGACAGAAAAATACAAACAAGCTATCATGTCAGTGAATTAGTGAGGTGTATCCAAGCATCTGCATGAGTGGTGAACATCCAACTGCCATGTCCAAGAGAGAAATATGCAATGAACCTTATGACTGTTCTAAATAAATTCAGAACATGTATTGGCAGCTTAGGTTTTAATG
>ML782256.1:336435-364510 GCA_009831015.1 Picea engelmannii
TAAATTAATAACCTAAAAATTGTGAATAAAACAAAATCTAGAAAAATAAAAAATGAATTTAAACTAACTATAACTTATAAACAAACATTATTTATAATTTGTTTTCAAATATGATCTAGAAGCTTCAAGTTAATGAAGACAAAATATTAATTTTAGTTTTTACAAAATCAAACAAATGATAGATAATTCTTTGATTATTATTATTTTGAAATAAGATGCAAAATGAAAAAAGAATTTAATTAATTAATATCACCAAATGATTTCATGAAAATGATAAACCAACCAAGATATTATTTGATGAAATATGGAACACATTATTCAAAATAGTCAAACTTGCTAATGAGCAAAAGAATGAACACATAATCATAATTTAAACGAAAGTAAACATTTGATAAAAATTAACTTTTTTGTTTAAATTGAGATTTTTATGCTCATTTCTAACTTTTGACATATACTCTTGTAATAAATTACTCATACTAAAATGAATGTCTTAAGTTTGTCTCAAATCAAGTCAAGGAATGGAACTATTTGAAAAGGTTGATTCTGTAGCTCATTTTAATTATCAAGATTATAATAGGGGCCCATTAAATTTTGTAAAATAATAGGGGGAGTTGTTGGGGCCCAACAGGGCCCAAGTCAGGTTGTTGGAGTACCTCGTTCATATGTGGGATGTGCACCAACAAGTATTCCATGTGGGGGTCCACACATTGTCCCTGGATATCGAGGACGCTTATTTCCTGATAGGATTGTCACGGCGTGGGTACCATGCTAGCTTGACTAGTAGTCGAGGTGGTGGGCTACCTATGAGTGAGTATTGTTGTCAGTACTGTGTTCCAAAGGCGAAAAAAAGCAAAGGAAAAGTGGCCATTTGGGGGGTCCAGGATTTGACCCTTCACACTATCTTGTTCACCATTACTCATATGGCTGGAAGAACTGCTCCACACATGGCTCTCCAGAGCTATTTTCAGTATTCCATAGAGTGTACTGAGCCTCGGGTCTTTAACAGGTCAGACGCAGTCCTTTGTAGCGTGAAGAGGAAATTGACTAAATGCAGGAGAGGCAGCCTGAAGCAATTCGGATACGAGTCATTGTTTGTGTCCTTCTTTCTTGAGAGGGTTCATTTGTTGAGGATGCAAGTCGAATGGGGTTTACCAGCTCCAAAGGATCCAAGGATGCTAAGGTGGTGTAACCTCATGGCCCGACATGTAGCTGGACCAATCATCAAATACAATGATTCCTTCTTTGACTGGTTACGGCCACAGATGTTGATGGTCAATGATTATGCCTATGTCGGGTTGGACTTCCGAGGAGATCTACACTTGGCCCTACCCGAGGACGCTCAGTGGGGAGATCTAGGTAAGAAGTACAAAATGTTTTTGTAAATTTTATCATATGAAAATGTTTTTATGTTTGTCCAAGGTCTAATTACAAAAACTGTTTTTTGATGACATAGACGTGGGGCCTTATTGACCTCCAGGTACTTCTCCTATTCATCGATCAGGAGAGGTCGCTCTAGTGCCACGATGGGATGCTGAATATTATGAGGAAGTGGAACAAAAATTAGAAGGTTTGACTACAGACATTCCAGACATGCCTCTCGGAGAGGTCCTGCAGCGTTATCAGCATCATACGGTGGGTGTGTCAGAGTCTATTGGACGACTGCTTCGTAGGGTTTCCCAGTAAGTTGTGTGTTAACACGAACGCCATTCATGACGTTACTTTGTGGAAGCTATGAGATTCAAATTTTGATATTTTGGTTCTTGGACAGAACGTTTTTTGTAAAAAAAACTTTTGATCGTTATATATACATATATACATCTTCTACCGGCTTATCTTGTGTTGTGTGATACTTGTGATGTGATTGATTTATAAATGGCCCAAATGTCTGTCTAATACATAATTAGATAATGCATCAGTTAATGTATTTAGACATATAGGAATATGTTGATACTCAATATAATCAAAATAACGTTCCAAGAGGCGAATTCGCAAATATACCCATAATAAAGTAGGACTTTGAATAGCATAGACATTACTTAACTGTAGTACTACTAGCTATGAATTGAGTCGCACAACCAAGTGATGGATACCGAGCGAGATAGAATCAATTAACAATTTGATAATGGCGCTATACTCTGCAATATTTTTGGTCGCGCGGTCGAGGAACACACCTCACAGAGTGATAAGTTCATTTGTAGGGGCGTAAATTGCCCAAGCAGCGGAAGCAAGGTTTTGAGTACTATGGCTATCGCCATCAGCAAAGCCAATGTGGGGTAGTGAAGACTCTGACATCTAGAAACCAAACACAACGTAACATAAAGGCAGAGACTAGATAACGAAAAAGCATACTATAGTAACACACAAGAAGTATGATACAATAAAATACAAGTACTCGTGTACAGGTGATCTTATGCATAGTACTTCTTTAAGTACAACCCATTTCTAGGTTCACTCAAAGGGATATCATCGTAATATACTAACTTGTAATCTCCTTTCTCCAAAACTCATCTAACGATATAAGGACCTCGCCACATGGCTTCAAATTTTCCATCTCCTAGCATATCTCGATCTTGTTCGTAGAGGAGAACCAGATCTCCTTCGGAGAAAATGCGAGGCTTGACATGTTTGTTGTATTGGGCCTTGACACGTTTCTTCTGGGCTTCTATGACTAGGGTAGCATCGCATCGAGTTTTGTCTAATCGCATGAGATACAACAGACGTTCTTCCTCGGCATAAGTGTTTGGTAGGAGTTCGACGGCTAGTTTTAAGGAGGGTATCTCGTATCCAATCGGGAAGATGGCTTCTAGACCATAGAATAATTGGAAAGGTGTAAACCCAGTAGAATACTTAATGGACGTCTGGTAAGCCCACAATGCTGAAAACAACATTGTGTGCCAACTTGTTTTGTGAATCCCTAACATTCGTCGAAGCATGGTTATGAGAACTTTGTTAATCTCTTAGATTTGGCCATTGGCTTGTGGGTAATAGGGCGTTGAGTTTTCATGGCGAGGACCCAACTTTTCAGTGAGTTTGGACATCATGAAGTTTCTAAAGTAGCTACCATGATCAGTGATGATAGCCTGAGGAACACCCAAATGAGCTATGATGTGATTGAAAATGAATAATGTTGCGGTCTTTGCAGTATTGTCAAATGTCGGCATTGCCTCGGCCCATTTCGTAAAATAATCTATGGCTACAATAATGTATCCATGCCCCCCGGCCAAGTGGGGGTGACATGTCATGAAATCGATACCCCATTTCACAAAGGGACCAACGGAGACCACAGGGTGAAGAGGAGCAGGATGTGATCGTATCTTATGATTATAGGTCTGGAAAGCATGGCATTTTTGGATGGAGATTATGTAATCGTTAAATAAAGAAGGCCAAAAATACCCTGCTCATAAGATCTTCTAGGCAGTAGCATACCCAGACACATGACCACCACACACTCCAGAATGGCAGTCATTTAAGGCTTTCTCGGCTTCGTCAAATGTGAGGCAGCGTCGAACAATTGAGTCAATCCCACGACGATAAAGAGTATCCCCAAGAATAATATATTGATGGGCTTGGTAGCATATTCGATGCCAGTCAGTAATGGACAAATTGGGCCGGAAAGTCTGGGTTTGGAGATATATGATGATATCTCCGTACCAAAGATCATCGAAACTAATTAGGAAAAGGGACTCATCAGGTAATGAATCGGCTGCTACATTTTTTGTTTCAGAGTAGGGAAAGTCGCATATCAACTCGACAAACACTAAGGACTTCTTGGACTTAGCTCGTTTGAATTCCAATTCAAACTCTTGGAGTATCACGATCCATTTGCAGTATTTTCCCTCTATAAATTGACGTGTGAGAATGTGTTGCATAAGGTTGCAATTAGAAATTACCATAGTCTTACGAGAGAGGATATAGTGTCGGAAACGTTGAACTTCTTGGACGTCTTCCAAGGCCAGTTTTTCGACATGTAAATAATTAGTTTCGGTGGGTGTTAGACTTCGACTCAAGTAATAGATAACATGTTCATCATGGTAATCATCCTCCTGGACAAGAACCATAGTGATGGTGTAATCCGAGGCTGCGAGGTAGAGAAAATAATCGCGACTGTAATCAGGAGGGAAGAGAAGCGGAGCGCGTGTCAGGGACAGTTTCAAAGCATCGAAGTCTTTGTTCACGATGGTATCCCATACGAACGCAGACCCCTTTTTGAGTAGTCGCATAAATCCAAGAGTTATCTTGGCATAGTTTGGGATGAAATGATGAAGAAAGTCTTCTTTCCCTTGCAAACTTTGTAACTGGCGAAGTGTAGAAGGAGGAGGGAGATTGAGAATCACCTCAACCTTTAAAGGATCTACCCTGATCCCTTGACATAAAACAATAAATCCTAGAAGTAAGCCGGATTCTACGCAGAAAACACATTTGTGAGGATTCAAGCATATATGGTAAAATCGATAGCGGAGGAAAATGGCTCGGAGGTGGATTGGATGATCGACCTGGTGCATGGAATGAGCGGGTAAGTCATCAAGATATGGTTGTACGATGTTCTTGATATCATGGAAGGCATAAGACATAGCGCGCTGAAAAGTTGCGCCAGCATTCTTTAGACCGAAAGGAAGTTTTTGATAGGAAAAAGTGCCCCAAGGACAAATAAAAGCGATTTTGTGATGATCTTCGAGAACAATATTGATTTGATTATATCCAGAGAAACCATCCATCAGAGAGAAGATTTATCTTCTGGCACAATCGTCGACAATCTGGTCAACGAAGGGGGTAGGAAAGTTGTCTTTAGGACAAGCTTTGTTAATATCCCTATAATCAACGCACACGTGGATTGTTCCTTGTTTCTTGTCGATTAGGACAAGATTGGAAACCCAGTCAGTGAGGGCCAACGGGTAAATAAAGCCGGCTTTCAGAAGTTTCTCGACCTCAAGCTTGATAGAAGCCGCTTTACGTGGGTGAACTGGACGAAGGAGTTGACGGACGGGTTTAACATCTGGGTATGTCTTAATTTCATGTATCACAATGTCGGGGTCGATACCCGACATTTATTCATAGCTCCAGGTGAAGATGTCACGAAATTATTTGAAAAGTGACTTGTAGGTGATGATTTCATCAGCGAAACACGAAGCTCCGATATGCACATTTTCGACAATTCCAGGTTTGATGGATATGTCAAGGGGAATAGTCGGTGAGATATTGCTTAAGTTCCCTTTGGAAAACACATCGTGTGTGGACTCAGGAATGGTTGAAATGATGACAATGGTCGATAGGGTCGAGATCCATTGGTAGCTCTCAATGGTGTGTTGTTCCAGGAAGAGGATGGAACGGTGATGTCCATCATTCCAAGGGGTGTCTTCGATGATACACATAATCATCTCATCCATGGGAAAAATGACGCTGAAAGGATCTGGAGATAAATCACCAAGAGAGGGGGTATAATGGGTTGTCGATTGAATGGTCTGATAGGCGGATTCGATCGGACTTAAATGCATTTCATCATCGTAACGAAGATGATCGTCGGGGTCGGGTACCATCCATGGGTCGTGAGATGCAGGGATTCCATGAATTGAGGTGGAGATCATGTTGATTGAAGCGACAGACGAGTGTGGAACATCGGGTGGTGGAATGGGGAAGGTAACCATTAACGAAGAGTCTTTGAGAAGACCTACACCGATGTTCTCGTAACCCAGTGGGGTTTTGGCGATGAACGGTATGTTTCCAGTACGCGTATTCGAGTTAAAGAAGGCTAATTGGTTGACAGTAATTACCTTTCCTTGATGTGGGAAACATACAACACGAAAAAGATTCAACACAACTGCGCACATGGAATCGATCCAGCTACGACCAAGTAGAAGATTGTAATCGAGAGGAGAGTCAAAGACTTCCACTTCGACTTGGATCGTTTTTCCTTCTAACGTGATTGGCAATGAAGGAAGGACACCGTAAGGCTTAAAACTGGATCCATTGAAGGCTTTGAGTGTGTTATGGGATTCAGTCAAAGAGGGAGAGTCGATGGCTTTCTAGCAGGTAACAAACATCACACACGTCGAGGCACCCTCGTCGATAACGGTTCTACAAATTTTTTTGTCGGAGACAATCACTTGGATTTGGAATGCGAGTTGAGGGGGTAACCTTGGAATGTGATATTCCATGTCAAAAATTATTAAATTCGCGTCCATTGGGTCGATTCCACCGATAGCTTTCAACAGCACCTTTCGTTGTGTGGGACAACTTTGAAGGACTTTGAGGGATGACATCACGGAAGGTGCTTGGGCCAGATCTTCAACAATGTTGTAGTTCTGGGCAGCACGAGCATGAGGATTGAAAGTCAATTTCTGAATGACGCCCTTTGGAGGAGGGAAAAGAACTATGTCGAAGCTCGGTCATTCAAGATGAAGAGGACTGTTGGTAGGTGGAGTCGGGGGAGAGGGTTGGACCAATGAAGGAGGTATAACATCAACCTTCTCTTTAGAGGGGGAATAATCTTTGGCTCGAGTGGTAAGTGTGACATCACTTTGCTTTGAATCACCGGTACACATTAAGACATAAGATGTAGTGGAGGGGGATGGTTGGTTGTGAATGACCAATTGGTCTTGTTGTTGAAAAGGGAAGGGTTGTGACAAAACGGTCGGAGTGGGTGGCTTCGGGGCTCCTTGAAGGAATTTAGTGACCTCATCTCATCATGGACAATCCTTCGTGTAGTGATCATCACCATAGATAAGACAATGGTATCGGGGTTTGTGCTTATCCCTATCATCAACAGGGGGTGTTTTAGTTCTCTCTTCTTGTGAAGTATTTTTTTCCTCCTTATTCTTACCCTTTCCCTTTCTATATTTGTTTTTACCAGCTGGGGTAGATTGGACATCATTTACCTCAGAAGTCTTTCCGGTGGGAGGGGTAGGAGATGGAGCATTTTGAACATTAGAAGAATTAGGTTTGGGGTTGTGGCTAGTAATTTGAGCGAAATGTGGTTGGGCATGGAAAGTGCCAGTCACACTGTCAGCTACATGAGAAGCAGCGGGAATAGTCAAAGTGGCGGAAGTCGAAGGACGAGGTGCATCAGGGAGTAAGTCGTAAAGAGTACCCATTTGTGAGTAAACGCAGTCAAGGTATTGAGAACGACTTATGGCCTGTTCTTCCATGACAACTCCACCCATGGTGATGTCACGACCGATTTTATTCATGAATTATTTTGTGAACCACTCTGCCAGCAACTGATCGGGAAGTTCGAGTTTGATGAAAATTCATCTCCGTCGCCACTCATGAATGCGATCAGATATATGAGTGGCTTTGTTTTGTTTGAAAGAACTCAAAATCTCGGTCCCCATTTCATAGCGGATCGGTAACTGGTAGTGGGTGAGGAAATCCATAGCGAGGGTGTTGAAGTCAGCAAAGAAACCTCGTGGTAATTCTATATACCACTTCACGGCAGAACCCGTGAGAGTTCGTTTTAAAAGGCGTAAACGAATAGAGTCATCCATCAAGAAGTTGGACGAGCACCAGAGGTGAAAATTCATGACGTGATTGTTGGATTCCTCTCCCGCTTTGCCATCGAATTTAGAGATGTCATATGGTAGCTTGGTTGGTATAGCGGGCCATTGGGGAGAGTAACGGATCGGATCATTTAAAATCCTCGACAGGTTCGGAAGGTCCAAAGTGGCTAAGAAGGGTAACTATCTATTCACATGCAGGTACTAGTGGCTTTGGGGAGGTAGTCTCATTGGCAAACTAGTGGGACCATAAGCAGTCTGCATATAATGCGAAGACCCAGGTAGATTCGGTGGTTGTTGTGGAGGAAAGTAGCTCATGGGATTGTATCCTTGAACTGGGACATGATTTTGAGCATTCGAACCCCAAATAGGATTGGACGTACCTGGATATGGTTGGCCTATACTAGGGGGTAGAATGGAGGTAACTTGAGGTTGTTGCCCCCTAGTCGATTGAGGATTATGTTGTATTAGATGATTCCAATATTGGGCCAAGGATGGAGGTATGTTTTTTCCATAGGATGGGGTCAATGGGGGTTGTGCTCCCATCAAAGGTTGTGTTCCTATTGGGATTTGTGTTTCAATAGGAATTTTCCCTACAATGGGGGGTTGAGTCAAACCTCCTTGGTGAAATTGTCCACCAACAAGAATCTGGTAATTTGGTGTGAATGACGGAATGGTGCCACTAGGATTAGTGTTGTCGATAGAGGATGGATAAGGTCCTCTGAAAGGGGGCGGAGGAAGTGTCAGAATGAAACCGAGAGGAGAGTGCCAAGAAGAAGTGGGACCACCAGGAGTTCCATATGGGGCTTGTGTAGGAACGAGAATAGAGGCATTCAACGCATGGTATCCTGGTGGAAGTGTCAAGGTGACTCTGGGAAAAAGTGGTGTGCCCAAAGGGGCTTGAATAGTCGTTGTAATCCCGGTGTGAATACTCATAGTATCTGTGTAATGGACCATTTGTAAGGGAGGGTCAAGATGTGGTCAGCTCATAGAGTGTCTGTTCCAGGAAAATAATATGCAGTAGTAAAAGGTATTGCGTCTGGGTCATAGGTTTCAGGGAATGCAGGTGAGATAGTGATATCAATGCCTTCTCCTGAACCAAAGAGATCCCATCTAAAAATTCCAGTAACCCAAAAAGGATCTTGGCCCTCAGGTCCTAGAAAAGGTCCAGTCGGTGATCCAGAAGACAAAACAACTAAATCTCCAGAAGATTTCATTCGCATAATAGGTCTCTCAGAATAGGGGTGAAGTCGAAAGTCCTCTCGAGAATTGGTAATTCAGAATCGTTCTAGAGAGTCGGTTCTTTCCACTTGTGGGGTGATGATGTCTTGGACTTCACTCTGTTGAGGAGAGCCCTCCGGTGAGCTCGTAGGCAAGGGTTGAGAACCTTCTAGATTTTCTTGGGGTAAGCCCTACATTCTACGTGAATGACGTGGAGGGTCAATTTAATTAAAAAACTGACGAAGAGAATCCTATGGTTAACTTGGGTAAACAAACAACACGTGCTAGTAAAAAATCTAGGAAGCAAAATGGAGCAAACAAGACCTTCTAATTATGAAGTCACTAGTTGGTGATGAAATCCAACGTCGCAACAACGAGATGAGAAGGGGCTGGGCTAGGATGGAAAAGTTACGTTGACGACCTGCTTAATGGACTTACACCCTGGTGCAAGCTCCCACACATAATCGTGGGTATACCCTCCAAGGAGCCCGAGTGAGTTTGGCCAACGTTTATTCCAGGTACCGTGAAGACTTGCCCCTTCACAGTCACCTTGTGTAAGACCCTAAGAAGATAGGTCACTAAGGTTACCACCGACAACAATAAATCCTGGGGGGACAGTCGACAGTCTGATCCACACACAAGGGCAGGGTATCTAGCTCGAAATCAACTTGGGAGGCTTCCACTCATCATTGTGGGTATACCTCCAAGTGACCCCCGTAATACGTGCAATCTCTACACCGATATCAACAAAGCAGGGTGACTAACTTTGTCAATATCAATGCAACCTTGGGTTTGACCCTTGTGTGAGAAGGGCTTCTGAGGATGAAATGTTGTAAATGGAATTTAACACTCCTTAACACAAGATTCTATTGTGTGTTTTGTGCTTTGGAGAGTGTATCTCTCTGCCTATTCCAAATCTCTAGCCTAGCTAATTGTTGGTGTAATAGAGTCCTAGAAAAGAGTTACTAGTTAAATTTTAAAATTGCATAATATTATTAAGGGTTGTTGTTACACAAACGAAACGAAGATGAAACCGATGTTCTGTGAGACTCTGACCCAACAATGCATAGATAGGAATGAAAATGTATCAATTCATGTTCAGTGAATCATATTTATAGGAGGGCAAGAGAATTTTTCTAGAACAATCTTGAACTACGATATGCAATCTTCTTTAAAATGCAATATCAACGAATCATGTAACAATGACAATTCTCTATCTATTTCAACAATTGATTTCCAATATTTTCAAAATGAAAGTTCTTTTAAAAAGAAAAAAAAAAATTACTTTTCAAAAAGAACCACACCATGGTGGTGAAAGTAAGGAAAACCAATAACTAACGAAAATCCACAAACAAAACCCAAACCAATCTTTCAACGAAGACAAAAATGACAAGCAGACAAGACTAGTCTTTTCCACTGCATGAGAACAATGATTTTCCAAGTAATGAGCAAATGAGAAAGACAAACAATCTCAACTTTGAAATTGATCACCGGCTCCTGACCAAACAAGTACTCAGATTCCAGGATCAGAGATTATATCCTTTCTAAGAAAAGTCAAGAGATGAGAGTTGAGAAAAAAAGGACAAGAAGAGTCTTTGATTTCCGAAGACTGATCGTTCACATAATCCGAAGTCAAGAAACAATCAACCAATGGCCCAAGAAGTTCTTTTTAGACACACATACAGATCTGGGCATCTGAGCAGACAAAAACCTTAATTACAAAAAAAATTAAAAATGGGTTTGCATGCTATCAGTAATGTACAGTGCGAGAATGGATTATTCTCGCAAGCTGGCCACAAGAAGAGTGCGAGAATATTGCACTGGACTGAAAGGCAGAGTGCGAACTCAAGGGTTTCTCACAGGCCACTGAGGGGTTCAGTGCGAGAAGGCCTGAAACTAGGCAAAATTTTGGAAAAAGTCAAACTTTTTGAAGGGACTTCTGGACCCAGAGAGTTTGTCAGGGTGTCCTGAAGACTCAGAGATTGATAGGAATGAAGAAAGGTAAAGCAAGAGCAAATGGCCAAGGAAAAACACCAAAAACCACTAAAAAATGGGTTGCTTCCCCAGTGGAGTCACCAATTTTTTTATCGGACTAATCGGTAGGTGCGAACACTAACAGATCTCTCTAGATCCACCTGGATCTAGAACAAAACAGGACAGGCCATGACTCTTTCCCTAAGTTATGACCATAGAATTAGTTAGTAAGGAGGAACAACTGACATACCTTTGTATCGCTTCCTTAAGTCTCTATTGCTCCCTCTTCGCTCTGGTTCTCTCATGAGGTCAAGACCAAGACAACACAAACCAACCAAAGTGAAGATAGCAAAATGTATTCAATCATCAACTTATGCATATGATCAAGGAATTACACAATAAAGTAAGAATGACTTTATGGGAAAAGGACATGTCGTTGTATCATATTAATTGAAAGTAGAAGATACAACTTGATACCCTTGATGTCGCAAGATTCCTTTTGGTGGCTCTTGGTTCCAACACACACACTTGCTCTGTACTTGCATGAAGAAGATCCAATTCCTCTTGATAGACTAACTAGAGTCTCCAAGATTATGTTCAAGCAGAGTTCTTTACAGAATTCCTTCACCAATTCTTCAATTAATCTTGCTTAACCTTTTCCATGAGAATCCTTTTAATATATAGGAGAATGTGAGATGGTTACATGGATGAGAATGATCCCACCAAATCAGGGAAGCCAGGAAAATGACAACCATACAAATGCCAACCCATTCTCTAGAAGATTCCCTTCTAGAACCCTCGAGACCTCTTCTCTTTTCCAATCTTGAAAACAAGTTTGCACCCTATGTATGGAGCAAACTACGAGAAGTTCGCACCCTAGATGAAGGTGGCCTACGAGAATGGGTCATTCTCGCACCCTACGCCATATGCAGCCTCCGAACTCACTTTGAAAATATGTTTTCTAGAAGGAGATAAATGCCACTTTTCTTAGGAGAAAGTTCTTGTTGGGAGCCTGAGTACACCATTGTTAATCCATCACCAAGATGACCAAAATCATGTGTAACACAAGGCCATGGTTGTAATCTATCTTTCACATTTAATATGATACAGTAATATGATTCTTTCCTATAAATCTTGTTGTGTTTTATTGTATGATGCCTTGATCACATACATAGGTTTATATTGATTTTATGCTATTACTATCACTTTGGTTGGTTGTGTTCTTTTGCAGGTTCATCATTGTATGAGCATTGGAATGGAGCTAGGATGGCGATGGAAAGAAGAAGCGGTGTTTAAATGGTATGTCACCTATCCCTCTTTAGTTAGTAAATTCAATATTTAAAACTTAAGGAAAGCGTCATGTTCTGGTGTGTTTTGTTCTAGATCCAGGTGGATCTAGGGAGTTCATTTAGTGTCTGCACCTACTGATTTATCCAATAACAAAATTGGCGAATCCACTGGGGAATGGATTGTTTCCTAGTTAGTCTAGTTTCCCTTGATTTGATAGCTTGATTTATGGTATCTGAGTCTGTGGGAGATCCATCAAGACTCTATGGATTTGAAAGTTCACTCAAAAATTTTGTCCTTTTTTCCAATTTTTTCTTGATTACAAACCTTCTTACACTGTACCTCTCTGTGGCCTATGAGAATCATTGATGTTTGCAACCTACTATTTAGTTAAGTGTGACCTTCCTACACCCTGCCTGTATATAGACTGTGAGAATCCCTAATTTTCACACTGTACCCCACTACCAGGCTGTGAACTCATTTGTAAAAGTTTTGGATTAGGTCTTCGTGTCTTTTTGATGCCCAGTTTTTCTTTGATCAGCTGGATTGAACTTCTGGAGCCTATATTGATCTGTTTACAGTCTGCTTGACATTCTTTGAGTTATTTTTAGTCATATTTGCTTTTTTTGGTTTTGAAGGATTAGTCTCTTTCTTTGAGTGTATTTCAATTACAAAGCGTGTGTTTTCTTTAGAATTGTTTAGGGAAAGATTAGATTTCTTCTGAATAGTTCGCTTTAAAAGAAAACTTTTAGTTCGGGTTTCATTTTTTTTTTAAATTTCATTATTGTTTTTAGTGAAATTTTTGAAACAAAAAGATTTAATTTCTTGCTTTATATTAGATTGGGGGCATCCTTGCATTAAAAGTAGCGAAATTGCATGATTCTTGGCATTTTTTGGTGTACAATACCTTTTTCTCATTTCTCATTTCGTGCATTGGTGTACAGTACCTTTTTCTCATTTCTTGAGAATCTTGATATTGATGAGTTTAATATATTTTGGGACATTGTGTATCTTGGAATGATAAATGTTTTCTCCTTCTCGTAGCATAGATTTCATCGAAATGAAAATATTTCATCTTCATCTCTTTGCATAACTTTCGAGTCGGTCAAAACACCATATTGTTCATGCCATTTTCCTATTGAGTAACAACAGCCATAAAATAAAGCGCTTATAAAAACTGATTAGACATTTTTTATATTTTCTGGTAGCAAACCTACATTGGATTAGTCGTAGGGATTTGGAATAGGTGTGAAAGATAACTTTCCAAAGCTGCAAACAAACATAGTATCTTGTGATAGGGAGAGTTAAATCCACTTACTACATTTTGTCCTGGGAAGCCCTTCTAACACAAGGGTCAATCACGAGGTTGCATTGAGACTGGCAGAGTTACTCACCCTGCTTTGTTGGTCTTGGTGTAGAGATTACGTGTATTATGGGGGTCGCTTCAGAGGTATACCCACAATGATGAGTGGAATCCTTTCAAGTTGATTTTGGGCTAGATACCCTGCCCTTGCGCATGGATCGCACTGTCGACTATTTCCCCAAGAATCACTGTAGTGATTGGTAACCTTAGTGTCCTATCTCTTTAGGGTCTTTACACAAGGTGACTGTGGAGGGGAAAGTCTTCACGATATCTAGAATCGACATTGGCCAAACTCACTCGGGCTCCTTGGAGGGTATACCCACGATTATGTGTGGGATCTTACACCAGGGTGTAAGTCCGTTAAGCGGGTTGTGAATGTAACTTTTCCACTTGCTCTATCTCAGCCCCTTCTTACTTTGTTCCCGCGATGTTGGATTTCATCACCAACTAGTGAGCTCATTGCGAGAAGGTTTTGTTTGCTTGCTTGCTTACTAGATTTTTAGCACGTGTTGTTTGTTTCCCCTTGAAGACTCTAGGTTGGATCTTTGTTTTAATGGCGTCAGTTCCAGAAATGACCAATGAAGGAACCCCTGCTTCAGAGGAACCTTTTGTTTTTCCTTCTTATGGAAACATTGGACCTCCTCACATCGCTACTTTGAGCCTTCTGGGTCTCCCAATTCGATTACCAATATGGTTGTTTTCTACTCAGGTAATCCCAAATGCAGTAAGTGCTTCAGTCGTAAGCACTTCCCCCCCAAGAACATAAACCTCATGTTGATCCTTCTCCGTCTTCACCAATAAGATCTTCTTCGCCTTCTTCACTTGCAATGTCTTCTTCCATTTAATCTTCTTCTCCCAATGAAAGATCTCAATCTAGTAACTTGGTGGATAAGAAGAAGAAGAAACGAAAGAATAAGAAGACGAAAAATAAGCAAGGATCCAAACTTCCAACCGCTGTCAAACATGTTGGAAAACACCCAGTTACTGTTAATCATGTTGAGAGTGTTGATGATGTCAAGATCACCCAAACAACCCGTAAGCCCAAGTACCCGTAAGGGTATCCATCTTCTTAATGATTTCCCTAATATTTCCAAGGTTATAGAAGTATGGTCTACACACCCTCACCAACCCATGTCATTAGCCTCTGAACAACATGTTGATGACCTCCCGTCAACTAGTCACGATATAGTTGGGAAGAAGAAAAGTCGAGCCAAGTTCCCATGTATGTTATGCAAAGGGATTCATCTAACTCACCTTTTCCCTCATATGGAAGAAGCCTCAAAATTCCTAGAAGACATACCTATTTCACAGCCTCAACTTCCAGCCGCTTATCGCAAGATTACTCTTGACCCCCCTCTAGTTGATGGAATGATCACTCCAGTCCCTTCACCATTCAATCCAGTTGATCATGTCATCAAAATGGTCACGTCCTTAGTTGAACCAGTTGACAAAATGGTTGATCTGATACCATCCTCGGTCAATCTCACTCTCCCCTTAGAGAGTGAAACTAAAGTGGTCAATCTGTTTCCACCTGTCGACCCCATTCTCCCCTTGGAGAATGAAACCCAAGTGATCGATCTGATCTCTCCATCGGTCGATCCTACTCTCCCACTCGAGATTAAACCCGATACTTCCCACATTTTTCTCGTTGATACAGACTTTGTCATGTTTGGGGGTATTCCTCCTTCTCCCATGAAACCCCCTCCAAGTAATGAGGCCATCCTTTTTAATTGGGGTGTGCTAACTGGACCTCGTCTTCCTTCTCACATTCCTTTCCATATTACAGTGCAAGTTTGTGGTCGGGACATTCCTCAGACGTTGATAGATGAAGGTGCGTCCGTTAGCGTTTTATCCGATTTTGCTTGGAAAGCTTTGGGTTTTCCTCAGCTTGCCCCGGTTACACAGAATTTTTTAGCTTTTAACAGAAGAACTAGTCAACCTTTAGGGACCCTTCCTCAGTTTCCTATAACTTTGGGAGGGAAAACTGTCTTTATTGATGTCATGGTCATCCAAGACCCCTTGGATTTTGATTTACTCCTTGGGTGAGATTATGTCTATTCCATGAAAGCTATTGTGTCTACTCTTTTTCGTGTGATATCTTTCCCTCAAGATGGATGAGTTGTAACTGTTGATCAACTTTCATTTGTTGACCCCGCCTGGATTGCCTCCCTGAATGGTTCTTATATGCAAATGGTATTGCCCCTGCCACAGGTCAATTATGTGGCATTGTCGTCGATGGCTTCAACTTCTGATGACTTAGCTCCAATAGTTGACATGATGATCTCTTCGATAGCGTTGTTAGAGCCTGATCTCTTTACCCCTTTCGCCACCCTCAACATGTGTTCCTTCCAGAATGTGTTCCTTCCATCTAGTGAAGATCTCTTGGAAGCCATGACCGAGTTTTTCCCTTGACATGGTATCCTTAGTGAAGATCTCTTGGAATCCATGATCAAGAAGATAGTTGAGGATAGTTTTTGCGTCTCTGAGGCAACCTCATTAAAAAATGAAACAGAGGTCTTTGAGCATGGTTTTATGATTTCAATCTCGTTAAAAAATGAAACCACTACCGAGGATAGTTTTTGCGTCTCTAAGGAAACCTCGTTAGTTCGCTTTAACAGAGGTCTTTGAGCATGATTTTCTAATTTCAATCTCATTTAAAAATGAAACCAGCCTCGAGCATGATTTTCTGATTTCAAGCTCGTTAAAAAAAAATTAAATATTTTTCCCCCTCTCTATTCGAGTCAAGTCCCTCGTCTAGTATTTGAAGATTCATTTCATTCGCCTTTGCAGTTGGATGAAATGAATCTTGGGGGGAATTTTATTTCAGCCTCTGGACTTCATGTTGAATTTAGAGCCGCTAGCTTCTTAAGCTGGGGGCTAAGTACCAACTATCCCTGTGTTATGCGTTGGAAAGTCCAAGCATAGTTTTCTATGGTTCAAGCTTGTGTAAAAATGAAACCACTTACCTCAAGCATAGTTTCATTTGGTTCAAACTTGCATAAAAATGAAACTAGGTCCAAGCATAGTTTTGTTTTGTTTTAAAGCTTGCGTAAAAATGAAAACAATCCCGAGCTTAGTCTTTGTTCTTTCTCGTGCTTGTAAATCAATGAGAATGTAACCAAGTATAATTTTATCACTTTTTCAGACTCGTAAAGGTTATACAAAAAAGGAACTCCCTGGAGTTCCCTTTAAGCTCTTTTCAGACTCTCTAAACATGAAAAGATTGTCGAGTGATCTTGTTCTTTTCACACTCGTAAAAGTATTTGAAGAAAACGTTCAGTGAGAAATATTTTATCACTTTTTCGGTCTCGTCGAACTAATTTACGAAAAAGGAACTGGGAGAGTTCTCTTTAAGTGTTTTTCAGACTCTCAAAACATGGAAAACCCCTGAGTTTTCTTTCTTTGGACTCATAAAACAAACATTGAAAGTCCCATGTGGGACCGAACCACTCCTTCCTAGGGTTCGTTAAACATACTCTAAGAGACTCATCCAAAGGATGAGCTTACATTACAAGCATATGTTATCCTCCTCAATCTTGCATAAAAATAAAGAGGTACACGCCAGAAATGGTGGGGGAACAAATTGGGAAAGAAATGTTTCTAAACCTGTATTCCATGGAAGAGTCACCTTTGAACATGACACCCTTTCAATCTCTGTGTGTCTAGGTTGGAAAACTCGCTCGTCTCTTGATCATACACCTTTATAAGATTACAAATTGGTCTATGATCCCTGTTTTTGAGTTAGTGTTTCCAAGACAATTGTCGTGTTGTCAATATGTTCAAAATGAAGTTCAACCCGAAAATCCTTCTATTGCGTCGGTCATTTCTACAGTCTTTAAGCCTTCTATTGCATCGGCCATCTCTGAGTCAGTCCTCAATCACTTGTTACTCTGATCTACATCAAATCTTGTTACTTGTTTCGTGTTATTGATGTGGGATACATTAAGGTCCTGCTATGATGAGTCTTTTCATGTCGACTTCAACTCATTATCTAGGAATTAGACTTAGAAACCAATTGGTACCTTGGAACTTTCATGCTGCAATGGCAGGTTTCCTCGCTTTCGATAATGGGTTTTCATTATTGACCCCTGATCGGGAGATTCCTCTGAGTGTTTGACCTCAGCTCATTGATTCACATTCGTTGGATTGTACCAGAGTACCTTGGGAATCATTGACATTAATGGTGATTTCCCTCGCACTTTTTAATAGTATACACTAATGACCGGTAATCAAGTGGTTTCTACCATGTTCGACTTCAGCACATGTATTCGCATGGTTAGATTTGTACTATAGAGTGATAGAGATGAAGACCCTGAATCTTTTCTAACATAATCAGGTTGCATTGAAGTATATTCAGTTTGTACTGTTGCATAGATCCATATTGTATGTCTGGTGGCTATGTTCAAATTTGAATTTTTTAACACATAGATCCACAGTGTATTTTTGGTGGCTATGTTCAAATTTGAGTCATAATGGCATGGATCCACAATGTATGTTTGGTGGCCATGACCTATCTTACTTGACATGGATCTTTGCATGTCGACATTTATGCTCTGAGTCATTTGTATTCTGAGTATGGGAATGCCTACCTCAGTGATGATATATTATTCTACTGTATTTTCTTGTTTGTTGGAAAATTTTCGACCGACTGTTCCTAGTTTCCTACACACACTCGACAAAGTATTTCAGCTATCACTCTGTTCTAACTTCATACTTTGGGGGGCTCTCTGTTACACATTATTTTCTTCATCCCTATGACCGTTAATGATGTAAACCTATTTGTTGCCTTCAGAGGGGTCAGTGGCCTGAGTTCCTAAAGAAAGAAGAGAGAAGAACTTTTCCTGAGAAAAGAAGTTGCATTCTCCTTTGTAAAAACCCTATTAAAGAGGATGTTCGTAGGTTTCTATATAGGCAGGGTGCAAGAATGCCTGATTCTCACAAGTTGCACCATAGCTGGGTTGTGAGAGGTTTGTAGGTTTCTCTATAAGCAAGGTGCTAGAATGTTCATACGTGGGAAAAATGAGCATCTTCTCGATGCTTCTAGAAGGAGAAACTTCCATGGTGAGGTGGCATCCAAATGGTTTGGATCTTACTCTCTTTCATGATTTGGTGGGATCATCCTAACCTCCTCACCTTATCCTCTTTAGCTTATAAAAGGAGATTAGCTCTCATGGAGAAAGTTGGCTTGGATGAGATTAGCTTTGAGTTTGTAGATTTTGGGATTAGCTTGGATTGGATTGGGCTTTGGAGATTGTTAGCTTGGCTAGATGAGCCATTTTGTCAAGATAGATTGTGAATATTATCAGATCTATGCTCTCAGAATTATTGGAGTGGAAGTGTGTGGGGAATGAAGGAAAGTTGGAAGGGAACTTATGACATCAAGGCCATGGTTGTAATCTCTCTTTCACATTTAATATGATACAGTAATATGATTCTTTCCTATAAAGCTTGGTGTGTTCTATTGTATGATTCCTTGATCACATACATAGGTTTATATTGAATTTATGCTATTACTATCACTTTAGTTGGTTGCATTCTTTTGCATGTTCATCATTGTATGAGCATTGGAACGAAGCTAGGATGGCGATGGCGAGAGGAAGTGGTGTTTAAATGGTATCTCACCTATCCCTCTTTAGTTAGTAAATTCAATATTTAAAACTTAAGGAAAGCGTCATGTTCTGGTGTGTTTTGTTCTAGATCCAGGTGGATCTAGGGAGATTAGTTAGTGTCTGCACCTACCGATTTATCCAATAACATGCGCCTACATTATAATCAGATGCATCAGTATCAATATCGAACGGTTGTTGTATATCGGGTAAGAAGAGTATTGGAGCTGAGCACAAGCGATGCTTCAGATCATCAAATGTTCGTTGTTGTTCCTTCCCCCATGCAAAGTTTTCCCTGCCACCTCCCTTGGTCACTTCGCTAAGGGCCCATGCAATATGGGAGAATACCAACACGAACCGTCGGTGGAAGTTGGCAAGTCCTAAGAAGCTCTGAAGCTTATTTAGTGTAGTCAGGGTTGGCCAATCACGGATGACTTGGATCTTAGCTAGATCCAAATGTATTCCATGATCATCAATAATGTAGCCCAAGTATTGGACTATGTTCATTCCAAATGATCATTTTTCCAAGTTTCCATATAACTTGTGTTGTTGTAGAGTGCTCAAACCCTGTTGAATATGTTGCATGTGATCCTCCCAAGTTCTGCTAAATATGAGGATGTCATCCAGATATACCACCACAAAAGATTTTGGGAATGGTCTCAATACATCTTCCATAAACCTCATGAATGTGCCCGGTTCATTTGTTAAGACAAAGGGCATGACCAACCATTCAAAGAGACCTTCTTTAGATTTGAAAGTTGTCTTCCATACATCATTTGGTTCAATGGGAACCTGGTGGTAGCCAGACTTTAGGTCAATCTTGTTGAACAAATTTTCCCCCTTGAGTTGGTAAAGAAGGTCATCAATTCGAGGAATTGGGTATTGGTTCCTGACTATGATTTTGTTTAATTCTTTATAATCAATGTACATTCGTTAGGTCCCATCTTTCTTCTTCACCGGTACAATCAAGCTAAGGGGAGGAGTTGGGTCTAATGTGCCCCTTTTGAATAATTTCTTGGATATGCTGCTTGATTTCATCATTTTCCATAAACGAATGATGATAGACTAGTCCATTAGGTAGAGGTGCACCAGGGGTTAGATCAATTGGATGTCTGACTTGGCAGTGCGTTAGTACCCCGATGGGTGAGGAGAATATGTCTCTCTGCTCTTCCACGATCCCGTCCACTTTATTCTGTTGCAAAGAGAGGCTTTGCGTAGAGGCCACGAATGTGGTGGAAACATTCTTCTTACTATGATCATGGATAAAAAAGAAGATGAAATTCTCAGTCTATGTAATTACCTTACTCCATTTCTTAGAAGATATTAAAGAAATAGTGGTAGGTGACGCTACCTTAGGTATTCTGTAAAATTGTCTACCCAAAGAAATAATAGCACTGTGAGGTATAGATTCATACACAACATGTTGCTTCCACAAATATGGTTGTCCTGAAGAACATAAAAAACGTCAAGGGGAGAAATATCACACAATACCTTGTCTTTGAAGGGCTTGATGTCGTAGGGAATATGACATTGTTGGCTGACACATAGATCTCTTCCTTGAAGAAGCCAGCTGATGATGTACGACTGTGGGTGTGGTGTCATGGTCTAACCGCTTGACGACCTCTGCTGAGATTAGGTTCTTTTGACTGCCATTATCGACAATGAAATGAAGCAAATCCCTCTTTACCCATGTCTATGAGTGAAAGAGGTGTTCCCCTTCCTCTGGTTCTTCTTGTTTGCTTGGATGGAATTTGGTGGTAGAAATAGTGGCACTGGGTTCGACATCGATAATTTTCTTCCCTCCTTCTGTATTTGATTCAAACTCAGAATCTTCCTCTAACTCGGAAGATTTGATCTTGGCCACCAGTGACTTCTTGGAGAGACATTCTTCGGTGTTGTGCCAAGGGATGTTATGGTACTCACACCATTTTCCCATGTCCTTCTTCGAATTCTCATTACCCTTATTGTGTTGTGTCTTGGACAAGTTTTCCTTAGAGTGGCCATCATTTCTATATCCCTTGTTTTGTGGGTTGGGTCCACCTTTTCCCTGCTTCGGCTGTGAGGAGTTTTCAGATCCAAACTCTCACCTCTTATGCTTAAACTTTTTCTCGATCTTGACAACATATCTATAAGTCACTCCTAATGATGCGATTTCCAAAAAAATCATTTTTGTTTAAATGTATCTATGCATACAGCTGTGATATCTGAGCACCATATGTTGTTCAGAGTCTTTGATGCCCAATTTGGTGCACAGGGTATGGAAGTTATTGGTGAAATCACGTACTATCTGGTCCCCTTCTTGACGTAGTGTGGTCCATCTTGTGTACTGGTACTTGTAGCTTCCAACAGGGTAGTATTGTTCTTTAATGGAATGCATAAAGGAACCCCATGTGGAGGTGACCAAAAATATTATATATTCCTCTATGGACCTTTTCTTAGAGTAAGTATCCCACCACTCCTTAACATGAGGGATGACCTTGAGAAGTGAAAAAGTAATATTTTTCTTTTCGGAAAAATTGTGAACTGAAAAGTACCCTTCAAGCAGATTCAACCATTTATCTACAACATCCACATCTATCAGTCCTTCAAATAATGGAATATAAAAATTTACTTGTACCTTGAAGGGGGTTGCATGGTTTCTTGATGAAGATGTGTCTATTGTGAGCAGTTGCCGAAGGTTTTGTGCAAAGTTTTCCATCATTTTTTTCCTTTGTCACACAACGGATTCCTCGAGCATAATTTTAAAAGGATCTACTACTCCATCATCTTTCTTCTCATCCCCCATGGGTTTTTTTTGGGCTCGACGCAACCGATATTGCAAAGGCTCAACTGGTTCGAGTCCCAACTTCTTGTACCTAGATCTTGTCGGGGACATGCACGAGAGGAAAAAAATAAATGAAGAGTTGACTACTCTGATAACACTGATCCGGATTTATGAGCGAAATGAAATGAATAAGAGTCTGAATATAATAACACAAAGATACAGAGAATAACAATAGATATTCAGTGAACAATAACTTCTATTGAATAAATAAAATAGGCTAAAACTGTAAAATTGTAGAACTCAAAACAACTTGCTCGAATGGTGGTGTTGGTCCTAAACTTTGCACCTGGCGGCTAAAGGGAAGAGCTAGGACACCTCAAGTGTGGAATGGTTGGTTTTTTATTATTTTGATTTTGTTGGTCAATTGGAGGGTTGGTTTACTAGTACAAGAACATGGTTGGTATGGAAAGATGATATGGTTGTAGGTTCTCCTTGGTTGGTGGCACACAAATGATAGACAAGTGAGAAAATAGAGGGATGAACAAAGGAAAAATAAAAAACAACGCAATGAATTATCTGATGTAAGAAGTTTAAGTCTTAAAATAATATTTCAAGGCATTAAACATGTATCCAAACACAATTACTCCCATGGGTTGCAATAAAAAAAAATATTCACTAAGCATTAGTTGTTTTACAGGTTGCATATCAGTAAAGATGAGTTATACAGTAGTTGAAAGGAAAATGAAATGTACTTTTCACACATCAATAACTACATTCAAGATAAGAGAAAAACGCATATAGATTTGGAAAAAAAATCATTGTCATCAAGAGTATATTCACTAGGTAGAGAGCTTTAACCCGTTCATAGAACAGGTTCAACCAATTTGATGTATTGATATTCTTCCAAAAAAACCGAACCCCCAAAACATACAATTTTTTTATATTTATCAAAGTTGTAGGCTCTCGTCCATCTGGAACCGAGGCTAAACTCTACACTATCAGTTGGAGAACAACTTATTGAATTAACTAAATACTACTGGAGTATAGTAATGTATACTTCAAAATTGGCTTAACAAACGAAGTGGTTCATATCAAACACAAATGACCACTTATTATGCCTTGATCTAAAAGAGTCTTTCACTTAAATGACTAAAACTTCTATTAGAAGATGGTGCCTCCACTGAGTAAAGTTCACAAAAGAAATATTGGCTCCCAGAAAAGGGCTCAAGAAATCCAAATCTAAGCACATCAAAGCCACTAAGATCATCCTAGCCTTGAGAAGGACATAGTAGTCTCTAATCCAGAAAGACAACTAATAAAATCCACCTTAGCTCAGAGATATACCTCATCCCTCAAGGGTAAAGTTGCACCTAAAGAGTCCACCTTTCTCCATTATCACAAGTAGCTTTAATTTTCTATCCCCGAGAATCACATTTCCAAGTAATCTCAGATACCTTTAACCCCTACCTCTAATTCATCATCCATTCCAGCATCCACCCATGTATCTTCAATCAAACATGATATTCTTATTTCCCAAGCAATGGTTGTTAACAATATGGATGCCACAATTGTTGCCAGATATGCACCCCTAGTTTTTCCTGTAGGCTTATATGCACTCCCAGCCACAGATTGTATGAAATATTTTCCAAGATATAAAGGGGAAGGAGATGTCACATCTGAGGAACATTTGGTAGCCTTCTACATCTTTGCAGACAAGTTCAAAATTGACTATGCATATGTGTGGATGAGTTTGTTTGTACAGAGCCTAGATGGGAAGGTAAGGAAATGGTTTCAGGATCTCTCTACAGCCTCCATTACAGATATTGATGCGTTAGATGAAGCTTTCATAAATAAATGGGGAGATAGAATATATTATATGTATTACATCACTGAGTTTGGGGCCCTTAAGAGAAAGAATGGTGAATCTATTTCAGACTTCACCAAGAGATTCAATAAGATGTATGGAAGAATCCCATATGAGATCAAACTAACTGAAGCCTCTACCAATATCACCTATGCTAATGCATTTGATGCAAAATTCTCCCTTCTGTTGAGGGAGAGAAGATCCACCACCTTGTTGTCCATGCAAGAAGAAGCCATTGAGTTTGAGCCCAACATCCTAGCATCAGACATGTTAAATACTAGATCCGATAAAGACAAGAAGAAACAGAGGGAGTATTCCCCTGCCTCCTCTAACCCATCCACATCTGATCCTAAACTTGATGAGATGAAAAAAACTTTGAAGGATTTGAAATCTGAAATAACTAAGATGAAATGGGAATCTAAGAAACCAAACAAAGATTTTCAAGGGGATGCAAACAGAAATCCAACCCAGTTTAGGAGGATGAATGATGTCCCTCATATAATGCAGAGAGAGAGGAGGAATGTTGATAATCAAAGAGTAGTACCTCATTTCCAAAACAATCATATTGAGGAAATGGATGTAGATAGTGATGTTGTGAATGATGTTGATGTAATTTTCAATGAAACTGATTTTTATACCAGCCACTTAACATGACAAGATTATGAGGTAGCACAACTGTCAAATCAGTTTGATATCGAGGTAGGGGAAAAGGGAGTTATACAAGGCCATCCCCAAAGGAAGTATGATTTGAGGCCTAAAAAACGCACTCCCAAATCCACCACCTCCGATTAGAACAAAAAATCAAAGGTTCCTCCCAAGCCAAATCCAAGCAAGGGTGCATTGACAAAACCTCACTAGTCTTCCCCATCTAAACTTGTTGTCCCTAAAGTAAAGGAAGTTGAAAGGCCACAAGCATATTTCATCCTAGAGAATGAGTTGAGCAAGATCAAGATCCCTATACCTTTGACAGAATTGTTGAAAAATGAGCCTTTCAAAAAATCTATTATGACGGTCCTACATCCACCTATTTCTGTTGTAACTTCTGATGTAACTAGTCTGCAAGATGAAAACCCAACCATTAATGTGGGTCCATACATTGAGGATGGATCTGATGCTTCTCTACCATTCTACATATATTTAAATTTCCATAAAAATATCCTACATAACTATCTCATGGACTCAGGTGCCTCACACAATTTCATTCCTAAGGTTGTAATGGAGGAAATAGGTATGGATATTGCCAAGCCCTACCAAGACCTTTACTCCGATTCTAAAAAAGTCAAATGTTTGGGATGAATAAAAGATATGGCTTTTTCTTTGTCACAGTTATCCATGAAGAGTGTAGTGATGGACATCATTATGGCTAGTATTCCCCCCAAGTTTTGTATGTTCTTGTCCAAGACGTGGGACAAGAAGGTTGGAGGCTCATTATTAATGGACCTCATATATGCTACCATACATTTTTTGGAGGAGAACATAGGAGGCTATACAATGAGGTCAGATTGGAATATATCATCAGTGACCATCATAATCCAAGAAACCATTCATTTTATTCTATTGAGGATGAGATCGGGTCATTTGTTTTCCATTTAAATGATGATGAACCAGAAATAACAGTTAGAAAATGCATAAATGAGTCATTGAGAGATCATAAAAATGAAGTATGGAAGATGTATTTCGATGGATATTCATCAAAGGAAGGTTTTTTGGCTGGTATAGTCCTCATTTCCCTTGCACTGGAGGTAATAACACTCTCTTATAAGCTGGAATTTGAGACTACTAACAATACAGTTGAGTAGGAAGCTCTAGTGTTGGGATTGAGGGCTACCAAAGACATGGCCATTGAAAGTTTGGTAGTTTTTGGTGATTCTGAGTTAATTATCAATAAAGTAAAAAACATCTATAAATCTAAGCAACAGAGGCTCCAACAATATAGGAATGAGGTGTGGGACCTGGTTGAAAAATTCTTTGTGGAATTTAACATTTCCTTCATTCCTAGAGAGGTAAATCAGAAGGTAGATTCTTTGGCCATGGATGTGAGTACCTTCATACCTCCCATTGGTCCAAATATTAAGTATCAAGTGGAAGTCAGACATAGGACAGCCATACCAGACAACATAAAGCATTGGAAAGTCTTCAGTGATGACTTGGAGCTACAAATATTTCTGTAGACCATTGAAGAATTCTCTAGTATCTCAATAGATCAAGAGGGTGAAGATGATGAATCAGAAAATTAACAAACATATCATCTATTGAACAAAGTAGTCAGCCACAACATTGTGGGATTTAAAATAAATCACATCCCTAGGGGTCTAGTGCCACTGGAAAGTTTATTTGACAGTTATGATGTCTCCGGAGAAGCTTCCCTTGTTGGCCCTTGACAAAGTTTTGGGAGATCCTTGGTCAAGTTTGACCTATTTTGGGACTTCGAAATCCTATCGAAGATGGAGCGCAAGACAAAGAAGAGATCGTGGGATCTTGGCCCCTTTTTGGGTCCTTTTTGGGATTTGGGAATATGTAATGGGTATGGGATGTCAGCCCATGGGTTTATCCATGTTTAGGCCTATTTTGTAAAGTATAAATAGATGTCTAAGCAATGTAAGAAGGGGAATCTAGGTGATGTATGGCCGATAAGCTAAGTGTTAAGTGCAAGTATGGTTTGTAGATGCTATGTGCATATTGTGAGAAACTTGTAGAGATAAGTGCAAGTGGTTGTAACATATTGTGAAAGGATTTGTGCTAGACCTAGCTCGGGGAAGGAGGATCTGGCGAGGTGCGTTCAAATATCCTATCCTATGCGGAGTAGGGTTTTTGTGGTTATGTGCATATAGATGACTGATTGAAGATAATAAAGAAGAAGAGTTGGTGGACATAGCCCCAGGGTGGGGCTGAACCATGTAAATACTGTGTTATTCTACTCTGTGCGATGTTCTGATGTATTTATGTGTTATTTGCTAAGTTCTTGATATAGATAGATAGATAGATTTGTTTATGCTTTGTGCTTATGATGAATATGGATGTTAGATCTTATATAGGTGAATGTGCTTAGTGCTTGAATCTGCTATATCTAATCCATTCCTTTATGCCAAGTGCTTGAATATATTAGATTTGGGTGAATGTTGTGATGCTCCGTTTTATCTACGAAGTAGATATTGGTTGAATAATAATGAACTGACGGTGCTAAGTTCTCTATTAAGTATTATAATCACAGATATCTGTCCCAACTAAGGTTGCAGACACCTAAGTCCTGATACCACCCTTGCCTCTACCTCGGGTGAGACTTCATTTGCTTCGCAGGTGTTGTCGAAAGGGCCGGTAATTAGGGTTTTTTTGGTGCGTTGTTGTAGCGTTAAAACCTGGGTCTGCCCCTATGCCAACAAATGGTTCCATTGTCGGGACCTGAAACTGTGATTGCTGGGAACTGAGGAAGAAGAAGCTTTGTGCAAAGATCCAACCTGAAAATGTGAAAGCTCTGTGCATAGATATGTTGCTCTAGTGCACAGTACTCTACTTAGTTTGACAAACTCTGTGCCAGGAAAAGAAGTCTGATCTGAAGAAAAGAGATGAGATATGAAATCTTTGTGCTCTGAGAAAGGAAAAAGTGAGACTTTTTTATTAAAAGAGGTAAGATCTGAAAGCTTTGTGCTCTGATAAAGGTAAGAATATTGAAAAGTTCTAGATCTGAAAGTTGTGTGCTCTATAGAAGTAAGATAAGTGGAAATTTTTGTTTCAACGGTATGGATCTAGGTATGTTTGATAGATTCTATCCTAGCTTGAAAACTAGGATATTAATAGATGAAAGAAGATCTGATAAGAATAGTGAAAAATATGTTATACCTATGCATAGAAAGAATGTTTGGACTAATAAGTGTATGCAGGATCCTAGAAACAAATGTTTGCAGGTTAGCTACCACGATCCTATCTTACAGTACAGGAAAGGTTGGGGATCATTTAAAAGAAAGAGAGGATTAACCCTCTGTTAGAGTTGCAGAAAACCAGAACATCTTGCTATGGAATGCCCTGGGAGAAGACCCAGTTGTCTTTGTTACAAAGCTATGGACCATGAAGTATTGGATTGTCCTAGAATGATTGCTAATCTTGAATAAATGGATTTGAACCAAGAAAAACCTAAGGCAGATCCAGAAACTAAGATTGTGACAGAATCCCAGAAAGAATAAGAGAAAGTATTGCTACAGATGAAAGAAACCCTGAATGGCCACCGACATGTCATATTATCAGAGATCTTCAAAGAAAAAGAATGCCTTGAAGAAAGAATAGGAGACTTCGACATTGACTCTGTTCTAGATGAGGAAACACAAGTGAATATCATGACAGAGAGAACTTGGGAAGCTATAGGGAGGCCTGCTATGATTCCTTCACTAGGAGGAATAAGACTATTCAAAGGAAAGTTGATAAACCTATGTGGAAAGCTCACCCGGATACCTATGAATGCCAATGGAACTTCGACAGAGGAAGATTTTGAGATTATTAAATTTATTGAGAACA
>ML782257.1:51182-63891 GCA_009831015.1 Picea engelmannii
TTACCCATCAAACAAACTTGGGTCCATTACCCAAACCTGGGGTCTCCAACTTCTCATGGCCATAACTCTCTAACCGTGAGGAATTATGTAACGTTCCACATACCACCGGAAATGACATGACAAGAAATATCCATCTAGGATATTTTCCCTGACAAGTTCACTTTCCTTCATCTCATTATTACACAATTAAGCATGGGTTCTCTTACTCCACAAAGCGTCTTCCCTTGAGGGCTTTCACCATAAGGGGACCACTTTGGAGTTCATCCATATTTACTTCTTATCAACCATGAAAAAACAATAATGAGTCATATTTACATCAAAAAATATTGGGTCCATTACCCAAACCTTTGTGCTACTGGGCTTTCTTCAAGGGTTGACATCAATGACAACCAACCTTAATCAACAGTACCCATATAGAAAGGAGAAATACTTCTTTCCAAACAAGGTATCTAGAACTTGGTCAATGAAAGGAAGAGGAAAGTAGTATTTCAGAGTGGCCTTGTTAAGTTCCCGAAATTCAACACAAATTCTCCATTTCCCGGTTACTTTCTTTGGAACCACTACAAGTGGGGATACCCACTTACTGTCGGAGATGGGATAGATAAATCTGAAATTTAACAACTTTTGGATCTCCTCCTTGACTATATATTTAAGTGTTGGGTTCATCCTTCTCTAGGGTTTCCTAACAAGTGTTACTTCCCCATAGGTATATATGTGATGAATGCATGTATAGGGGTGTATACCCTTCATGTCAGTGTATTCCCAGGAAAATGCTCCTGATTTTTCTTTAAGGATATCTACTAATTGTCACTATTGGTCTGCATCTAGCCTAGAATTTATATGTAAAAAATTTCCTAGACTAATCTCTTAGGGCATAGTGTAAGACATGGAAGACTCATCTATCTCGTAAATAAAATATTTCGAAGACAAAATGGATGGGTCTAATTGTTATTGAAAGTATTCCCCAAACATGTACTCAAATTAGGGAAAAGATTGTGGAAAATCCACACATGTGATAGCAAAAATAAACTGGTTTAGCACATTTTTTGTTGTATGCTCCTGAAGTGCCCATGCATGGTCACTTGGAAATACAGGTTCTTCCCAGTCCTCATTCTCATATGGACATTCAAGCCACCATAGATTCTCCATAATAGGTTGAGCTGGAGGGTAAATGGTGAGCTTATGGATAGAGAGATCACTCGAGATGGTCATTTCTCCTTCTCTACAACCAATAAATGCATTGGTTGTGGCTAACCAAGGTCTTCCCAAAATAACAGGATGGCCCTTGGTTGGATCCTTTGAATGAATTACAGGAAAATATACGGGGTACTCCCATGAGGCTAAAGTAACCATGATATCATCTAAAATTCCTTCTAGTATAACCCTAGTCTTATCTGCTAATTCCAAAATGGTTGGGGTAGGTCAAAGAAGAGGTTGTAACTGTAATTGTTCCAAGGTAGTAGCGGTCATAACATTGATGTTTTCCCCCAAGTCTATGAGAGTGTTTCCAATGGAGACCTCATTAATAGTTATAGTCACTACAAGGTTTCCTGGATTCCCATATTTTGCTAGCTTTGGCTGCTTTGATATGTACTCAGAGATTCCTCCTACCAAATGTATTGTAGTAGGGTCCTTTTGCTTCCTACCTGGCTTCTTGATACACAATTCTTTGACTACCTTACTGTAGATTGGAATGTCTTTAAGGGATTGAAGCAGAGAAATCTTAACACAAATATTTTTCAATTCATTCAAAATGTCAAATTCTGGTCGAGTGGTAGGTTTCTTGATTACCAATCGGTCTAGATAAGGAGGGACCTTCGTAATTTGTGAAGGTTCATTTTGGGGAAGCTTGGGTTCTTGATTCTTCGGGATAATAACATCTTCCCACCTAGTGTCATCCGTGGGCTGTTTGGTGGTTTCTTCTTCTTCTTCTTCCTGGATGTTTACTGAAGGTCTTTGCCTCTCCAGAAATTTTCCCGATCTTAGTCGAATTTCCTGTAATGGAATAGGAGTAATAACATATGTCGGGAAGGCTTGCATCTCAACATTGTGAAGAGGTTGAGGGGGATTATCATTGGGTTTCGGAACTGGTTGTGTCGTTAATAGTGTTGGTCTCGGGGAGCTTGTATTTTGATATTGTAGTGGTTGTTGTTGTGGAATAGGAGGTAAAGGTGGTGGAACAAAAATTGGCAGAAGTTGTGGAGTGTTCGGTGGGAACTGAGGATAACGATGGTTGGACATAGGGATAGGTGGATCTTGATTATTTCCTTGGTTGTATCCTCCCCTCCATCCTTGAATCCAAGGATGTTGATACTGATTAGACCAATTTTTCCAACCTAGTGAGTTCCACTGTTGTTGTTGATAATATGGTGGAACTTGAGACTGTAGATCCGGGTATGTGAGTTGATTCCTAGGCTTCCATGGCCTCCTAGGTGCATAAGAAGACTCCCCAGGATCTCCACTCCTAGAGATGGCTAATAAACCAAGCAATGATGGACATTTTTCAGTCACGTGGTCTTTTGTACAGAAGCCACAAATTGAAATTTTATCTAATGGGCATTCCCTTGAGGAATGATTCCTCTTGCATCTTGGGCAATATATGCTCATTGCTGCATTTTCCTCCTCCTGTTTCTTTTTTATTTTAGGGTGTCCAACTCATGGGAACCTATTGTGCTTAAGATATATGTCTTAAAGTTCTCTAAAAGGTTCCCTATCTCTTCTCTTGTGATACCACCTGAACTAATTGGTTTTAAGTTTCTATTGTAAGGGTTCCGAACTTTCTTTCATGTTTTGGATCTACTCCTTGAGTAATTTTTACACATTTCACATATTTCAGTAAAAGGTTTATGAGAGATGTCCCCTGATGCCATCAGGTTAAGCATCTCTAGATATTCTTCTGAAATTCCCTTAAGGAAAATATCCCTAATTGCATCCTCTGGGAAGTCATGGTATTTTGACTTCTGGGATATGTAACCAAATCTTTCCATATAATGTTCGAGGATCTCGTCTTCTAATTGTTGGATTTTAAAGATGTCATTACGAGACTCTTTGGTCTTGCAGTAGTCTTGGTACTTCTTAAGAAAGATGTTTTTCATGGCTTCCCAAGACCTAATACTGGATTCTCCCAATCCTATGAACCATCTTAGTGCAGAGTCTTTGAGGATGGAAGGAAAGAGTTTTAATTTATAGGCATCTTGTATGTAGTTGTAGCTCCTACACAAGATGTCAAATTCAAATAGGAAGGTGTCTGGATCTTCATTGTTTTTACCGTAAAAGGTAGGTAGTGTTGAGAAATGAATATTCTTCATGTTGACATTTGGAGTGGTGTCCAAAATCGAAAACCCGAAGGTAGTTTCGGTTTGGTTTCCAGTTTTTTCTTCCTCCCCATGTCTTACATTGTTATGGTCCTCATGATCATCCATATTGGCTTGTTTTCCAGAAAGAGAGTACCTAGGTGGTTTTATCTTTGAAGAAAACAAGGTTTCCCTTTTATGGAAAGGTCTTCCTATGGATTGGATGTCTGGGACTCTACTTGAGACAATTGAGACTATTGGTGCCAAAGTTTCTGTGTCAATTTGAGAGATGAATACATTGGTTGAACTACCAAACAAAAGATTCACCTGTTCAGGGTCTATGATGTCATTAAAATTAGGGTCCCCTGGTGGTGGTGAAAAGCAAAGGTTGTATTGTTTGGTTCTGTGGAAGGATTGAGTGGTCTTGCCTCCTTTCCTAATATGATTGATGCTTCAATTTCTTGTTCTATAGTGCTCCCTGTGTTAGTCTCTTCAGATACTATTTTATCTCTTTGAGTTGAGCTAGCTTTTGTTTTTCGGTATCGGTCTATGGATTTTATAAGCGGAACATTCCTTCCCCCAAAGAGATCGGAAGGAACCTTGGTTGAAAGGTCTAATTTTGATTTAATGTATCTACCTTGTGGGTCTCTAGGACTATTCATGAAAGAAATCAAAAACAAAAGAAAAATCTACCAATTGGTTTCTAGGTCTATTCATGAAAGAAAACAAAAACAAAAAGGAAAAACTACCATTGGGTTTGGGGAACCTACTATAGAAAATACGTAGGTTCTTACCTCTCATCTTAAAGCTCCCCCACCACCAAGTTAACGCTAAGATCTAAGGATGATCTATTTCCTAACTACTTCTTACCTTAAGACAACTCCCCGTCAACGACACCAAAAATGATGGGTGTTGTATATGCACTAAAAACAAAGTAAAAACCCTCAATTAAATTGTCAACCCGGGGTAAGTAAACTTAGAGTTAGCAAAATATATACCAAAGGTAGAAGGGATGGTAGGAGTATAGTCTAACTAATGAAGGTAGCTATCTAAGGCTAATCTACCCGAGCAAAACTATCTAATGAACAAACCCTACTAAGCAAATTGAAACTAGGTAACCTAAGTACTTTTGGGCCAAGGATCGATGGATAGTTCTAAGAAAAGCAAGTAAAAACCCTACTTGAAGCAAACTAGTTCATAACAATACGCAAAAGCAAACTATTTAAGCATAACAATGAGCAACTAACAAAATAAAACTATTTTAACTTGCCAACCTACATTCAATGAACAACTACCCTATGAAAGAAAGTAAATAAACAAGCAAGCAAAGACACCTAACTAACCTACTAAAGCAAGTAAGCAAAGACAACTATCTAACCTACTAAAGAAATAGACAAGTAAGCAAAGACAACTAACTAACCTACTAAAGAAAATAGAGAAGTAAGCAAAAGACAACTAACTACTGCAAGCAATCAAATTAAAACTTCTCATTGAACAACTATCTATCCTAAGAGGCAAGTGGACTAAATTCTTAATTCAAAACTATTTCTAATTCATGAAAGGAAATTTATTTAATTGAAAGCAAGAAGAACTACCAACTAATTCTTAATCTATGATAAACAAACTACTATCTAATCTATCAAAGCAAAGTCTATCTATCCTACAACAACAATAAAACTATTTTTTAAACTAGGAAAGCAAGAAACTATCTCTTCTGATCTACAAAAGCAAGAAACTATCTTTTCTGATCTAGGAAAACATGAAACTATCTTTAATCTATGAAAAACTCAAATATAATGCTCGTGGTTGTGTGAATGTCTCTAGTGTCGGATACGATCTCGATGGCACTTGACAACAAAGGAAAATTCAAGCGGTATAATCTCAACACTAATCTCAATGGAAAAGTGAAAGGTATGGATTAAACAATCCAATGAGAATTTAGCCATGACAAAACAATGTTAAATACCCTGCATATTCATGTATAAACGATCAACAACATAACGAGATCATCATTATACTTCTATACTGCATAAGCAAAACTAGATTCAACCATTAACTAAGAAATATAATTGCAATTTAATTCTAGGAAAGGAAATTACGTAAATGAAACTATGTTACATCTATTCTAACAATTCAAAGTTCAAACTACAATAAGAAAGTGCTTGAAAACAGAAATTAAAACATGACATTAAAAGTAAGTTGACAACTACATTAATCAACAACTAATTAAACAAGATCTATATAAAAATGAGATAAGCAAGCTATAAATAAAAACTGGAATTAATTCTATCCATCCATGAAATCCTTGTCAAAGAGAACCCAAATAAAAACTTTGTTCTAGTCTAATTAAAACTCTGTTTTAAACTTGACTATAAAATCATAAAAGAAAGCATAATCTAATATCTAATTGTGCATGGGGTTAGTCTAGGGATTTGCAAATCCGTTCCTAATCTATAAGATCAATTCATGTTAGCACAATTCTTCATTCTAACCTGCAACAGAGAATCAAAGTAATTAAACTACAGCAACAAACTAATTAACACAATAAAAATGCATGCACAGAAAATAAAGAGAACAACTAAACTATAAAATGCATAAACAACACAAAGACAATTACCAGACTGTTGGTGGCCCCCCCAACAAGTCGTGGTCACTTCCTAAAAGCACACCACGAGCTCAACAAGATGAATTCACCATAAAAACTCAAAAATGCATTTCTTATGTAATCTGGTAATGTAAAATAGCAAAACAGAGTAAAAACGAGTTTGTCTCCAATACACTGGTTCTTCTACTTGGTTCCCAACTATCTGACCATCTTAGTGGTATTTATAAGCTTACAAACCAAGTGGTCGACCACAGGAGGGTCGAACCACTTTTAAATTCGGCAAATTACAATAAATGATGCCCTAACTGCTAAAACAGAGCGAGCCAATAATCGCTTAGCTGAACAACCAAAACTGAGTTGTCGGGAGCTCAGTAGCTGGAGGGGGCAAGCATAAACAAAACCCACGTTCCCGATTCGCCCATCATTGTCTGCCAATACCATAACTGCCAAGTCGCCCTCCGTTTTTGTGCAAAATGTAGTGCTGGACAGAGTGTCGGATCGGGTACCAGAACAAGTGCTAGAAGGAGTGTCGGAACATGTGCCGGAAGCAGAAACATGGTGCGTTTTTTCCCTGTAACACCATAAAAACGTGAATTAGCTCTTGGAAATCATAAAACGTGATGAATTATACCCAATAATGGCATTAAACATGAATCACACGTACCTTATGTCGATCATACCGTTTTAACATAAAATTCTTCAAAAAGATCCTTCAAAAGATGAAAAACACATATGTACATGCGGAAAAAGTGTATAATAACCATCATAAAAGTGATCATATCTCGGGCCCAACAGTTGCGTTCTGTATAGGGTGTTTTGCAAAGTAAATTATTGGACCAGGTATATCTATTGCATCTTCTGTTGTTGGTTGACTAAACCTAAGTGAGCACAACTTGGTCAATCACGATTGGCTAAATCAATAGCTCGACACGATTTATTGAGTTATAGCGTGGTTGTATGTTGTGTGATTAGTGGGATTTTTGCACCATGAAGTTTTCTCAGTGGCACACTGTGCATAGTATGGATGACTTGTTTTCATACTCAGTGATATCCACTAAGTTTTAAGTGCGTTATTGATTGCAAATTGACCACTGTTGATGACAGGCGTGTTGGTTATTTGGTTTGGTTTTTTAGTCACATTGAGTTTTTTTTTTTTACAGTGGCATGGTTACGTTGCCTTGGCAATTTACTCCTACATAGCCTGTGTCTAAATAGTGGTTGTTTGGTTCTATAGTTAGTTATCATTTCAGTCGTGGCATGTGAGGTTTTGTTTATCTTGATTATTTTTTACATATATATATATGGAAACGAATATCATTACAGGCCTTGATTGGCTCTATTGCAGAAATAGTGACTTCATTATTATTTTGGAGATACGAATTTTAAATATAGATTGGAGAAATGTGTGGCAGTGGTGGATGTTAACGATTACAGATTGGGAATGAGTGTTTTTGTTGACTGTTATAACATGCAGAATGAGTGAACAAAGGGGACATAACTTCTTACAAATTGTGTGAAATACTTACCTTTAATAATGGCACTGTGTTGGATATTTTATTATTGGACAGTGCACTAGTTAAATACACATGAATTATTACTCAGTCATCTGATTGTTGGTTGATGTTATGGATTGCTTGATTAATCTCATGAACAGTAAAAAAAAAATCCCCTCTCATTATCTCATTTTCCGCTAATTACAACCCCCTCACATATCCCATATTCATTTTTTTCACCCCTTGTTCTGATATTGATCACAACTAAGAAATTTATGTGTTATATTGGATAGAAGTAGCATAATTCTGTGTGGATTGCAGTGAGGTTTATTGGTTTTCTTATAGTTGATTGTTGTTATCATTGAGCAGTGACCATATCTCTTCCCTTTCATTATATCATATTTTCGCTAATTACAAAAGCCTCATGTATTCCTGAACATTCCCCCCTGGCTCATTGATTAACATTAGAAGAATTTGTATGGATTGGATTGCATGAGCCTGATGCATTTTGAGCCAAATCTATTTCGTATTTTTAAGGAGTTGTCATGCATGGTTATTTAAAAGACTATTTTCTAATTGTTAACATATGCAGGATGAGTTTTTTCAGTTGGGGAAGCCATGGCCGAGGAAATAGAGGTAGAGGTAACTGAAACCGAGGCCCAAGGAGGCCTAGGTTCTCAATACATTTTGATGATGATTCTGAAGAGCTTGGCCAATTGTTCCATGATGGGTTCTTTAATTGGATTGGACAGGGAATAGTCCAACCGAGGCTTGAAAGGCCTCCCTTCCAAGCCCCTCAAGCCCTCGATATACTTGTGCCTCATCATGTCTCTTTACAGCCTGAAGTCCCGAAAAACGATGGGTGGTAGGATATTGTTCACCCGGAAGTCTCCCAACACCGTGGCTAGCCAAATGTAACCTTGCCTACTCCCCCACCTTTCGACCCCATTGCCCAAGCTACCCCTAACCACTCTCTAGAGAAATCCTCCCATGCCAACAAGAGATTGAAGACTGAAGCCCACCATGCATCTAATAAATGAAAAGTTGTTGCTTCCCCTTCCTCACCCTCCGATGACTCTGACAAATCTGTTTCTTCACGGATGCATTTGAGGGATGATTGTTCCCATGTGATCAATGAGATAAAGCCTAAAGGCTCTTCCCAACTCAAGGCAATTTCATGGAAATCAGGAGGTGACAGCAGTAACCAAGGAAGGGTTGCTTCACAGACTGGAAAATATGGATTTTAAATTTTATGTTATTTATTGTTTTATGATAGTGGACTCCATGGATTTTCGACAACATGTTTTATTTTGATATATGAGTATTAGTTTGAAATATTTTCAAATTTATGAGCTAAAATTGTCAAAGGAAAATATGTTTTGAAGGGAGTCACAAGGGGTGTGTTTGCTTAACAAATGGGTTATGTTATGATTTGATGATTGTTATCACTAAAGGGGTCACAAGGGGGTCCCACCTATTAGTTATTATTTAATTATGACCCTACTATGATTATTACTTTTCCCCCCCTCCTTAACTAAAGTTAGTTAAGGCCTTATTTTAGCTTAACTAATAAGTTAGTTCAACTACTCTAACCAATTCTAAATTGTAAAAAGCTTAAATAAGGGGAGGAACAAGAGGTGGATATAAGAAAAAAACATGTTAAGGTTTGCTCTTTGAGTTTATGTTGAGATAGTTCAGTTTTCATTTATTCATATATTCATCATAGCCTAATTTTCTTTTGTGATAGCAGGGTCTTATTGTAGACAACAATATTCAGGGTTGAATCTAATCATTCAGACACTTGTTCTTCAAAGGTGTTGATCTATCTTTGATAGTCTGTGTAGACTTGTCTATTTGTGAATTAACTTTCATGAATGATAAAGGCTATTGTGTAGAGTCGAGTGGGCAACAATCTGTGGCAAGATGATCCATCTTTTAGAGTTCAATTTTGGTTTTTTGTCAGAGGTCCTTTTGTATGTTCCATCAGGGATTTCTAAGTTTGACTTTGGTCCAAGATTTATGTGTGAAGTTTTGTAAAGACAATGACTCTTTGGTGAATTGGAATGAAATAAGGGATTTATTTATGTCTCATCTATCTTGATTATGATCTTGGTGTCTTTACTTATGTTCTTACGTTTATTTCAGCAACTAATATTTTCAGAAAAATACATAAAACGTGAATTTCCAACAAGTTTTTTGTTGATAAAAGACTAGACTAAGCACTTGTAATTAATACTTGTGAGTTAGGAAATATATTTTTGTTGGCTATAAACATAGGGTGATATTCTCGTCTACTTTACTTTAGCCAAGTAAAGTCTGAAAATGATTGATTAAGATCAATTCATATCTTGTCCTCGACATTTATTTGGCGACCATATTGGGGAGATCTTCGATATCTCTCTGGTTAAATTTTATACTCGATTTTTCATCGATACATATTTCTTTTATGTTTTGATTCTTTGAGTGTTTCGCTATTCATGACTATTATCGTTGCAAGACAACCCAATCTTGAGCCCGGTCTCCAAGACCATACCAACATTGCTTTGAACCTGTTTCATACTATTTTAGACACTACTAGGACCCGTGTCGAGTTTAACCATTATTGGGCAGCAATTGAAAGAGATATTAGTGTTCAAGAACAATTGGAAGCTAGACGTAGGCAGCCTAGAAATCAGCAGTAACCTTTTTGTTTCTTCAGTTTTGGCATTTCTTTCATGTCCTTAGATTTGTTGGAGAAAATTCTATTTTCGACACACTAGTTCTGTGGGAGTTAACTGACTAGTTCTATTTTAGACTTTCTATTTTTACCATCACTATTATGCATGCATGCATTCCCAAGGAAAGATAACTGCTTGATTGTTTTTCTTAATTATGGAATGATTTGCCATATATATGAGTGTATTCCACTCATTCATTATATCATATTGATCATGATCTATGTATCAATCATCAGCTCATTGGAGTAGTGTGAATATATTTTCTCATTCTTCCATATTGAATCTCTCTTCCTTTCTTGATAAGCTTTGTTTGTACTTGATTTAGCTAGATCTCCTATGCAGGTTTCCATGAAACACTGACATGGTATCAGAGCTATGTTTCTTGGAGCAAGCCAGACAAGCCAAAGATTAAGGAAAATCAGGGTTTCGGCGAATTAAATTCGTGGTCGTACCTTTCAACGGTTATTCCTCCCAAAATATTACGTTTTTTAGGAAACGGCTCACGTGGAAAGTCAATCGACCCATTTTGGAAGTGGGTTTTCAAGTGTTTGGCAAGATTCTTCACCGTTTGCTCAGAAAGTAAGCCGCAATATAGTCTTCTGAAACTGATACGAATCCATGGTCGTACCTTTCTACATTCATTTCTCCCAAAATATTACGTTTTGGAGAAAATGGCCCGCAAAGAAAGTAAATCGACTCATTTTGGAAGTGGGTTTTCAACCGTTTGGCGAGATTCTTCACCATTTGCTCAGAAAGTAAGTCTCAAGATCATCTCCTGAAACAGATACAAATTTTCACTTAAAGTGCCCTTTCTGTTGTGATTTCTTAATTATTCACTTGTAGATTGAGAGAAAAATTTTAGGGGTTCTTAGAAACAGTGAGAGAGATGGATAGGACAACTTTCATACAGTCAAACTTGGTGGTAATCCTCACACCATACAATTATTTTTCTTGGAATCCCAAGGCAGAATTCCAACTCAGAAGGAAATGATTGTATAATTTGACGATGGCGACAAAAACAGAACCTACATCAGCGATTGAGAAGATGATATGGGTGAACCGTAAGGATGAGGCCATAGGACTACTTCTTGAGTTAATATCCATTGATTTATGGTTTCATGTTGCTGCATGCAAGACTCCAAACGAGATCTGGACCACCCTGGAAGGACTCTTTGGAAAACATGATGAGATGCGAGGTCATATGCTTGAGGTAGAGTTGAATACCTTAGACCCTAAAAGTTTTGATAATATACAAGATTTTTTTACTAAATTTAAATCTTTTCTATTAAGCTTGGTTGAATGTGGTATTGATAAGTCTACACAAGAGAAACAACTTATTCTAACAATCTTGACCAAGCTAGGACCAAAATACGATGTGTATGTCTTGTTAGGTGATTTATATGTACTAAGAAAGACACTAAACTACCCTCAATTAAATTGTCAACCTGGGGTAAGTAAACTTAGAGTTGTAGAAAAATATATGCCAAAGGTAAAAGGCTGGTAGGAGTATAATCTAATTAATGAAAGCAACTATCTAAGACTAATCTATTCAAGAAAACCTATCTAATGAGAAAACCCTACTATACAACTTGAAACTAGGTAACCTAAGTACTTTTGGGCCAAGGAATGATGGATAGTTCCTAAGAAAGCAAGTAAAAACCCTATTCAAAGAAAATTAGTTCATGACAATAAGAAAAGGTAAACTACTAAGCATACTAAGCAAATGATGAAAGCAAACTACTTTTAACTTGCCAACCTACATTCAATGAGAAACTACCGTATGAAAGAAATTAAATAAGCAAGTAAGCAAAAGAACCTATCTAACCTATTAAAGCAAATAGACAAGTAAGCAAAGACACCTAACTAACCTACTAAAGCAAAAGACAAGTAAGCAAAGACAACTATCTATCCTACTAAAGCAAAGGGACAAGTAAGCAAAGACTTCTCATTGAACAACTAGCTAGCCTAAGAGGCAAGTGGAGTAAATGCTTGATGCAAAACTATTTCTAATGCATGAGATGAAATCCATTTTATTGAAAGCAATGAGGACTACCAACTAAATGCCTAATTTACAATAAACAAAACTGCTCTTAAATATATGGAAGCAAAAAACTAACTACCCTATAACAACAATAAAACTATATTCTAACTTATGAAAGAAAGAAACTATATTTTCTGGTCTACAAAAGAAAGAAACTATCTTTAATCTATGAAACACTCAAATGTAATGCTGGTGGTTGTGTGAATTCCTTCGGTGGTGACAGATGATATCTTGATGACACTTGACAACAAAGGACAATTCCAACGGTAAAAACTCAACACTAATCTCAATGGAAAAATGAAAGGTATGTATTAAACAATCCAACGAAAATTTAGCGACAAAAGTAATGTTAAATGCCCTACATATTCATGTATAAACCATTAACATCATAATGAGATCATCATTATCTAACTAAGTAATTTAATTGCATTTTAATCTATGAAAGGAAATTGCGTAAAGGAAAACTATGCTATGTCTATTCTAATCATTCAAGCTATGATGAATTAAAAACATAAATTAAACTATGATATCAAGAAGTAAATTGACAATTACATTAACCA
>ML782257.1:66015-76498 GCA_009831015.1 Picea engelmannii
CTGGGGTCTCCAACTTCTCATGGCCATAACTCTCTAACCGTGAGGAATTATGTGACGTTCCACATACCACCGGAAATGACATGACAAGAACTATCCATCTAGGATATTTTCCCTGACAAATTCACTTTTCTTCATCTCATTATCCCACAATTAAGCATGGGTTCTCTTACTCCACAAAGCGTCTTCCTGTGAGGGCTTTCACCATAAGGGGACCACTTTGGATTTCATCCATATTTACTTCTTATCAACCATGACAAAAAAATAATGAGTCATGTTTACATCAAACACTATTGGGTCCATTACCCAAACATTTGTGCTACGGGTCTTTCTTCAAGCGTTGACATCAATGACAACCAACCTTAATCAACAAGCAAACTATAACTAAGAACGGGAATTAAATCTATCCATCCATCAACATCCCTGTCAAAGAAACCCAAGTTAAAACTCTGTTCTATCTAATTAAAAATTTGTTTCAAACCAGACTATAAAATCATAAAAGAAAGTATGATCTAACGTCTAACTGCACATGGGGTTAGTGTAGAAAATTGCAAGTTTGTTCCTAATCTACAAAACTAATACATGCTAACACATATCATCATCTAACCTGCAAAATAAAAGCAAGACAATTAAGCTACAGAAAATTAATCAATTAGATAAAAACACACATGTACAGGAAATAAGAAAGAGTAGTTAAATTAATAAATTGCATAAACAACAGAAATACAATCACCAGACTGTTGTTGGGCCCCCCAAAAATTCATGGCTACCTTCTACAAGCACACCACAAACTTCAACAGGCCGAATTCACCATAAAAACATGAAAATGCAGTTCTGGCACAATTCTGGCAATGTGAAATGTCAAAACAGAGTAAAAACGAGTTTATGGCAATTCTAATGCTTATGCTACTTGGTTAACAATATAATGACCATCCTATCAGTATTTATAAGCTTACAACCCAGGTGCTCGACCACAGGAGAGTCGAACCACCTCTAAATTCGGAAAATTACAATAAATGCGGCCATAACTAACAAAACGAAGGAAGCCAATAATCGCCCTCTTTGGACAACTGAAATCGAGTTGTCTTGAGCTTAATAGCTGGAGAGGGCGATGATAAACAAAACCCATGTGCCCAATTTGTCCATCACTAGCCGCCAATACCATAACCACCAAATCGCCTTGCGTTTTTGTGCAATACTGGGTGTTGGAACGAGTGTTGGATCGGGTACCAGAACAAGTGCTGGAATGAGTGTCGGAACTGGAAACATGGTGTGTTTTTTCCTATAACAGCAAAAAAACACAAATTAACTCTTGGAAACCATAAAACATGATGAATTAAACTTGATTTAATCATAAAACACGAATTACACGTACCTCATGTCGATTATACCATTTTATCATAAAATTCTTCAAAAAGCTCCTTCAAAACGTGCAAAACATATATGTACATGCAGCAAAAATGTATAATAACAGTCATAAAAATGATCATATCTCAGGCCCAACATTACCCCCACACCTACGACTTTGCAGGTCCCACTGCAAACAAAAAGAAGTTACCCCTCGGAACTAGGCTTGCTGAGGAGGATCGGCTTTGGAAGCTTCTCCTTCTTGTTGTGTAGACTTGGCCTTGTGCCTCTTGTGTTGCTTCAATTGTGATCTGAGGCTGCGGTTGGATTTAGTCATTTCATCAACCAACCGCTGAAGGGAATTGACCTTTGCCTGAAGGACTGCATTATCATGATGAAGGTGTGTATCTATTGTCTTCCTCTCTTCCAACTGTTGGATAAGCTTATGGTTTTCTTTTTGTAGCTGCTTTATGGTTGGGACAGAATCAGTGATCTCTGAGGAAGGCTTATATCCTTTGAGGGATGTGGACAATCTATCAGTTTTAGGATCTAGATTGGGCATGGGTGAAGTAGGAGTGATGGGAGATCGGTAAGGTGAGGTAGGCTCTAATTTTGTTTTCCTTAGTGGCTCTAATCCATCCGCAGAGAATTCTCAAGGTTTCTTATGAGGGCTCTTAAGGTCGAAGGACACTTGGATAGGATCTAAAGCAGGTGGAGATTTTGCATAAGGCTTGGTTCTTATGTTCCGGGTACTCTTCTGAAAAGGTCCCTTACCAAATCAGTTGGATCCCCTCTTGTTTGTGGGAATGATGGGAAATTCTTGCTACATTACTTCTTGGGGTTTCTTAGGTGTAGGATCAAGAGAGAGTGAAGGCATTGGGGGGTCAACAATAGGCTTCTTTTGGTATTTTCTCTTGGTATTTTTACCCGATGAAGAAGTAGGGATATCAACAAGATTTTGGTATTGTTCCAGCAAAGAGAGGGTTTGTGCAAGGGATTTTGGAGTTCTTGGAGAGTGAGGCTTGAATGGAGAGATAGTTTTTAGGCTAAGTGGATTTTTGTCGGTCTTAACTGTCAAGTGAGGGTTTGCAAATTGGTAGATAAAGGCATCCCAATTTTTCCCCGGTTTCTCTAACTCGGATAGAACAAGGAGCTTGATCAAGCCATGGTGGAAGAGACTGTTGTGGGGATTAGTCACATTTTTCCTCACTTGAGAGGACATCTTCTCCAAGATTTTGAGAAAATAGAAGGGGAAGTTTAAGGGTTTGTTGAACAAAAAATGAGCCAGCAATCTAAAATGACAAGCTTTGAAAGTAGAGTATCTACCTTCACATGTAATTAACCTTGTGATGATGATGAGGGGATTGACCAATTCTGGCTTTATCCACTTCTTAGCATACCCTTTCGCTCCTGAAATGCTCTCGAATTCGGGCTTAAACACCTTGTTGTAACTTGAGCGTGGCAATTGATGATTCTTGAACCATTTATCTCCCATTCTTGGGAGTTTTGTTGTAGCAGCAATTGGCTCTTCTGTGACTGCAAAGTTGAGAGACCCTACATGTGTTATCTTTCCATCAAAACCAACTGCAAATTGCATAGAAAGACCGTCATCATGGCCTTGCAAACTAGACAGAAATGGCCCCCATCCAGCACGCAAGAACACTTCCCTGCACTGTGAGAATTCTGGAATGGCAAACAAGTCTACATAGGAGGAGGGTTCGTATCTCCTGGGCATTGTGACAGAGTTTGAATTCACCAAGAAAGGGCGAAATCAAGCCAAGAAATGACATGGATTGGGCATGGTCTGAGTGTGATTGGAATAGAGGGCGAATTTTACCAAGCAAGGGTGCGAACAGGCTAAGAGATGGCACGGGTTTAGCACAGTCTGAGTGCGATTAGAACAGAGGGCGAATTTGGCAGAGGTTGGGCGCAATTCCGTAACACAGGCCAGAGAAAATGGCAAGGGAAAATGAAATAATAGAGTACCCAGCCCGATTTTGGATGCACTTAACGTGGTGGAGTGAGTTACACATATGTGCGCGCGTGCTGCCATGTGTGAAGAATTTGAATTCAAAGGCTCAATTTTTGGCAATGGACTGGTGCATAATTAGATCAATGTCCAAGTCTTTTGACTTGGACATTTGATCATAACCATATGAGGCATCTTTTAATCAATACCTGCAACCAATGTAATTGAATATAATTGAATTCCGGTTACCTGGAATCTAGGATAATTATTGGTATGCAATTCAATGGCACTTCAAACGACATCTCATCCAGCACCTCATATGGTACTTCATCAGGTACCCCTGTGTTAAGTGAATTTTCGCCTCTTATAATGGATAGCTTGCAATTTTGAAGTGTTTTTGACAACCATAGTGGTTAATGAGCAGAGGCAGAGTGCTCCATGCTCACTCATTCTTCTTGCATATGACATATAATGTCAAAACCTATAATGAATGGGTTATAGCAAGCATAAAACATGTATTGTCAAACCTACAGTATGCATCTTGTAATGGAAGATAACCAATAAAGAGTGGTTTGTTAAGCATGAGTTCAGTAATGTATAGCACACAGGAGTTAAGCATTTAAAAATAACATGACTATTAATGTAATAACTTGTATCATGGTAATAATACAAAAATCCTTGCAAAGACTCTTTTCTCTAGGCAATGATCATTTGTCGGCTCATGAACCCCTCCCCCACACCTAAGTATTGTGAAACCTCACAATCAAAAGTATAGGAAACTAGTCAGTATCCCCCAATAGCTGAAGATTTACAGTATGTCAAGTGTAAAGATGAAATTTCATAGATTGGTCTAACGAGATAGTTAGTAGATGGCCCCACCTATAGGATAAGAGATCCTATATATAGATAAGAAGAGGTAGGCAAGAGAGTTTCAAGATAGTCTTCAAGTTATTTCCCAATGGAAAGTGTATGGAGTTCATTAACCTTAGCTTAACCACACATACTTCATGTCAGCTTTGTCTGCAAGTAATGTCATACATTAGGACAAGTTTACATTTATTATTTATTTTTGTCAGATTACCATCCTCGCTAGGTAGAATGCCCCGCTGCCAGCAAGCCTGTTCAGTACTCCGGTGGGTTTACCTAGTCATACCACAGGCCGGTACCCGTTGCCAGCAGACCTGTTCAGTATCCCAACAAGTTAGCCTCTTAAACCCTCAAAGACTGGTCCTCCATCTTTTAAGATTTTAATATAAGATTTCTTATGCAAGAAGATGGGGGGACAACTCTAAAAACAACTTTTCTTTCCTTTTTCTTTTCAATTGGGATGGTATTTATGTCAGAGGATGAATTTTCGTTATATTATTACTGGTTTTGCTGATGTAAGGGGTACTTAAGAGGATGTGGCCTATCTAAAGATATGATATAATCAAGCTATTTAGTGTGTAGTGGATGGTACCATCGAGAAAGAACAGAAAGGTATCTCTAGGCTCAACTCACTTTCTTCTTTTGTAATTATTATGATGTTTCCATGACTAACTGCTAATGAGACCTCCTTGTTACTCTTTGATAAAGACACTTGACTTACTTACTCAGGTTTCTTGGAAAAACTATACAAGAGACCTCTAGGATTGATAGTTATGGTATCACTTCCTTATATAGTGGTGAAGAGTTTCAAGAGCAACTGCTTTAGAATGCCTTAAAAATGATAATTTTGCAAAAACATGGCTAATTACAGTAAGTCACTATTCATTTGATGCTTTAGCAGACACAAAATTCAAGTATAACAATGTTGTGAAGAAATATCGTGAAACTGTGTACTTGTGGTGAAATAAATACTTACAGAAACCTCTTAGAATTGCGTTATTAACAAAAACTATTTACATATATACAGTAGGAAATCTTTAAAAAAAAATTCAAGAATAAGGGGGGGCTTCCCCATCTACTAAGGCCAATGGCTTGTCAGCTGACATGACCTGTAGAAAATCCTCTCTAGAAATGGGCTTATGATAAAATTTAATTCGTTGTCTATTTACCACAAAGGAGACTTGTCCATCATCAATTGTTTTAATTTTTACAGCTCCATTGTCATATACAGTGTCTACCTCGTAAGGGCCCAACCAACAGGTGGTAAGTTTTCCTTTGGAGGTTTTGAACCGGGAATCAAACAACAGGGCCTAATCACCAGGCTGGAAGTGTTTCTTTTTAATAAACTTGTCATGCCACTTTCTCCTCTGGTTTTGGACCAATATTGTCTGTTGGATGGCATCTTGCCTGATTTCATCCAACTCATTCAATTGTAGGGCTCGTTGCTTCTGAGCCTCATCCAGGTTCAATCCTAAAAGTACTTGTTTCCCGTACACTAGATCATAAGGGGTATGCCCAGTGGTATTCCTCCAGGTAGTTTGGTATGCCCACAAAGCCTCTGGGAGCCTATCAGCCCAATCTCGGTGATGTAATTGAATGTTCTTGGTTAAGATGGCTTCCAGAACTTTGTTTGTGGATTCTACCTGACCATTGGCTTGCGGGTGGTATGGAGAAGATTTACGATGTTTAATCCCATATTTCTCTATTATCTCTTTCATCATCTTGGAAGTAAATTGAGTGCCTTGGTCGGTAACAATTTCATAAGGGACACTGAAGCAGGTAAAGATGTCTTCATAGATAAATTTGACAACAGACTTTTATGTGGCCCTGAATAGGTATTTTTCCTCTACCCATTTGGTGACATAGTCCGTACAAACCAAAATATAGTTCTTCCTACGGGACATGGGTGAAATTGGTCCTACAAAGTTGAGGGCCCATTTTTCAAAGGGTTCTATCATAACTTGGGCTTGCAAAGGCATTTCTTCAGATGACGTAGGTCTTCCTATCCTTTGGCAACTATCACAACTTCTCACATACTTGGTAGAATCTTTGAAAACGTTAGGCCGATAGTAACCTGAATGTAATACCTTATATGTTGTGCGTTTGTCATAAAAATGGCCACCACATGGTCCATCATGACAACTTCGTAGTATATTAGGTACCTCGTCCTCTCGAACACATCTATGAATAATCAAATCAAGACCTGTGCAAAAAATATCATGACCAACCCAAGAGTAATTATCACTTTGTGTAATAATTTTCCGCTTTTCATGAGGTGAAAAATGAGACGGTAACTTCCTAGTGGCCAGATAGTTTTCCATATCCGCAAACCATGGGGTATTGACAGAAAGAGCAAAAAGATGTTCATCTAGGAAACTATCATCTACAAGGATATCATCATCCTCATTTTGTATTCGAGAAAGAAATTTAGCAACTACATTATCCTTTCCAGGTCGGTCAAGCATAGTGATATTAAATTCTTAGAATAACAAGGGCCACCTATTCACTTGACCATTAGTTATAGGTTTGTTCATGAGGAACCTAATGGAAGAATGATCGGTGTGTAAAAATACTTCATAACCTGTAATGTAATGAAGAAACTTGTTAATAGCATGAACAACTACCAAGAACTCTTTCTCGGTGACTGTGTAGTTTAACTCAGCAGGAGACAAGTTATTGCTTACAAAATAAATGGCATAGGACTGTTGGTCTTGTTTCTGCCCTAATACCCCTCCTATTGTTGTGTCGGAGGCATCAGTGGATATATGAAATGGGAGAGTCCAATTGGGCCCTCTAAGAATTGGTGCCACAGACAGCTTGGCTTTCAAGGTTTCAAAGGAAGTTTGACAATGCTCATTCCAAACAAAATCAACATGTTTTATCAATAATCCAAACATAGGTGCAGCAATCTTTGTAAAATTTTCAATAAACCACGGGTAATATCCGGCATGTCCAAGAAAGATTCTCACCTATTTCTGAGTCTTGGGGGGTGGAAGTCTAATAATGACCTCAATCTTTGCAGGATCGACTTGTATTCCTTCAGATGAAACATGATGTCCTAGAACCACTCCTTCAGTTAACAACATTTTTCATTTTTCATGACTTAGGGATAGGTTCATTTCTTGGCATTGATAGAGGACTTTTTCTAAGTTGTCTAAGGCTTCTTGGTAAGTGTTTCCATATACTGTGAAGTCATCAATGTAGACCTCCACACAATCATGAATAAGATCGGCAAATATCCCTAGTATTGCTCGTTGAAAAGTGGCAGGGGCATTACACAATCCAAATGGTAAGACCCTATAGGCATAGGTTCCCCAAGGACAAGTAAAGGTAGTCTTGTCCTAGTCCTCAGGTGCTATAAGAATCTGATTGTACCCGTTGTAACCATCTAGAAATGAAAAGTACTTCTTTCCAGACAAGGTATCTAGAACTTGGTCAATGAGAGGAAGAGGAAAGTAGTCTTTTAGAGTGGCCTTGTTGAGTTCCCGGAAATCAACACAAATTCTCCATTTCCCGATCACTTTCTTTGGAACCACTAAAGCGGGGATACCCACTTACTGTCAGAGATGGGATAGATAAATCTGACATTTAACAACTTTTGGATTTCCTCCTTGACTATGTCTTTGAGTGTTGGGTTCATCCTTCTATGGGGTTTCATAACAGGTGTTACTTCCCCCTGGGTGTATATATGATGGATGCATGTGTCAAGGTGTATACCCTTCATGTCAGTGTATTCCCAGGAAAATGATCCTGATTGTTCTTTAAGGATATCTACTAATTGTTTTTGTTGGTCTGTATCTAGCCCGGAGTTTATATGTAAAAATTTCCCTGGACTAATCTCATAGGGCGTAGTATAAGACATGGTAGACTCATCTATCTCAAAAATAAAAGATGTCGAAGAAAAAATGGATGGATCCAATTGTTATTGAAATTCTTCCCCAAACATGTACTCAAATTGGGGGAAAGACTGTGGACAATCCACACATGTGATAGCAGAAATGAACTGGTTTAGCTTTTTTGTTGTGTGCTCCTGAAGTGCCCATCCATGGTCACTTGGCAATACGGGTTCTTCCTAGTCCTCGTTCTCATATGGGCATTCAAGCCACCATAGATTCTCCATAATAGGTTGAGTTGGAGGGTAAATGGTGAGCTTCTGGATAGAGAGACCATTCAAGATGGTCATTTCTCCTTCTCTACAGCCAATAAATGCATTGGCTGTGGCTAGCCAAGGTCTTCCCAAAATAACCGGATGGCCTTTGGTAGGATCCTTTGAATGAATGACAAGGAAATATATTGGGTACTCCCATGAGGCTAAAGTAATCATGACATCATCTAAAATCCCTTCAAGTATAACCCTAGTCTTATCTACTAATTCCAAAATGGTTGGGGTAGGCCAAAGAAGAGGTTGTAACTGTAATTGTTCCAAGGTAGTAGCGGTCATAACATTAATGGTTGCCCCTAGGTCTATGAGAGTGTTTCCGATGGAGACCTCCTTTAATGGTTATGGTCACCACGAGGTTTCCTGGATTCCCATACTTTGCTAGCTTTGGCTGCTCTGATATGTACTCAGAGATTCCTCCTACCAAATGTACTGTAGGGGGGTCCTTTTGCTTCCTACATGGCTTCTTAATACACAATTCTTTGACTACCTTACTATAGATTGGAATTTCTTTAATGGCTTGAAGCAGAGGAATCTTGACACAAATATTTTTCAATTCATTCAAAATGTCAAATTCCGGTCGGGTGGTAGGTTTCTCGAATACCAATCGGTCTGGATAAGGAGGGACCTTCGTAATTTGTGAAGGTTCATTTTGGGGAAGCTTTGGTTCTTGATTCTTTGGGATAATAACATATTCCCACCTAGTGTCATATGTGGGTTGTTGGGTGGTTTCTTCTTCTTCTTCTTCTTCCTGGATGACTACTGAAGGTATCTGCTTATCTAGAACATTTCCCGATTTTAGTTGAGTTTCCTGTAATGGAACAGGAGTAATGACCTACGTCGGGAAGGCCTGCATCTCAACATTGTTGAGAGGTTGAGGGGGCTTATTATTGGGGTTTGGCACTGGCTGTGCCGGTAATAGTGTCGGTCTCAGGATGATCTAAGGATCATCTATTTCCTAACTACTTCTTACCTTGAGACAACTCCCCGACAATGGCGCCAAAATGTTAGGTGATTTATATGTACTAAAAAAGACACTAAACTACCCTCAATTAAATTTTCAACCTGAGGTAAGTAAACTTAGAGTTGTAGAAAAATATATGCCAAAGGTAAAAGGCTGGTAGGAGTATAATCTAATTAATGAAAGAAACTATCTAAGACTAATCTATTCAAGAAAACCTATATAATGAGAAAACCCTACTAAGCAACTTGAAACTAGGTAACCTAAGTACTTTTGGGTCAAGGACTGATGGATAGTTCCTAAGAAAGCAAGTAAAAACCCTATTCAAAGAAAACTAGTTCATGACAATAAGCAAAGGTAAACTACTAAGCATACTAAGCAAATGATGAAAGCAAACTACTTTTAACTTGCCAACCTGCATTCAATGAGCAACTAAACTATGAAAGCAGTTAAATAAGCAAGTAAGCAAAAGCACCTATCTAACCTATTAAAGAAAATAGAAAAGTAAGCAAAGACACCTAACTAACCTACTAAAGAAAAAGACAAGTAAGCAAAGAAAACTATCTATCCTACTAAAGCAAAGGGACAAGTAAGCAAAGACTTCTCATTGAACAACTAGCTAGCCTAAGAGGCAAGTGGACTAAATGATTGATGCAAAACTATTTCTAATGCATGAGATGAAATCCATTTTATTGAAAGCAATGAGGACTACCAACTAAATGCCTAACTTACAATAAAAAAAACTGCTCTTAAATCTATGGAAGCAAAAAACTAACTACCCTTTAACAACAATAAAACTATATTCTAACCTATGAAAACAAGAAACTATATTTTCTAATCTACAAAAGCAAGAAACTATCTTTAATCTATGAAACACTCAAATGTAATGTTGGTGGTTGTGTGAATGCCTTCGGTGGTGACGGATGATATCTCGATGACACTTGACAACAAAGGACAATTCCAACGGTATAAACTCAACACTAATCTCAATGGAAAAATGAAAGGTATGTATAAAACAATCCAACGAAAATTTAGCCATTACAAAAGTAATGTTAAATACCCTGCATATTCATGTATAAACCATTAACATCATAATGAGATAATCATTATCTAACTAAGGAATTTAATTGCATTTTAATCTATGAAAGGAAATTGCGTAAAGGAAAACTATGCTATGTCTATT
>ML782257.1:93445-105892 GCA_009831015.1 Picea engelmannii
TTCATTGTATCATATTGATCATGATCTATGTATCAATCATCAACTCATTGGAGTAGTGTGAATATATTTTCTCATTCTTCCATATTGAATCTCTCTTCCTTTCTTGATAAGCTTTGTTTGTACTTGCTTTGGCTAGATCTCTTTTGCAGGTTTCCATGAAACACTGACAAGATTCTCATGCTTCTAGAAGAAGAAGAGGCTTGTCACCTGAAATCAACCCTATTGCTGAAATAGGAAGAAGAAACGTTGTGTTATCTGCCCAACAAAGTGCTCTAAGGAGAACTTTATCCGATTCGTCTAGCTCATCTTTCTTTCCCTCATCTATCATGCACAAGATGGAATCTAGTGGTGGCTCTGGAGGTGCTCCATCTTGCCAATATTCATCGTCATCAGTGATTGGTAGCTTGTATAGCCACTATATCCCTGTCCAATCTACTACAAATCCCACCAAATTCATTAAAAAGTATGGCCTTTTTCAATTCGAAGAAGATGCCATGACCACACCATGGCATGTGTCCTCTCCTCTTAACCTAGCACCTGCTAGTTGCCCGCTTCCAAAGTTTAAAGAGAATTTTCCTAGGTTTTTAGGAAAGAACACTGTCGGTACCAATGAACACCTAGTGGCCTTTTCTAATACTCGTCATAACATAGGGGCTAACGACAATGACACTTGCATGCGCTTGTTTGTCAATTCCTTGGAAGGAAAGGCTGCGACCGATTTCTTTGACATTCCTCCTAAGATCTTGTCTACTCGGGAGGAGATGATTTATTGGTTCCGATCCACTTACAGGAAATCAAAAATCCCTACTGAGAAGTTAAGGGAGTACAACAACGTCGCTTATAAATATGGTGAGACCATCAGGTCCTTCAACTTGAGTTTCACCAAGTTGTATAATCAAATCCCCAAACTTATCTGCCCTCAGAACCAAGCCACCTTCATGCATTACTACAATGCATTGCCTTCTCCTTACCATCACTGATCCAGATGGATATCAGTGGCCACCCACCTTTTCCAACTGGCTCAAAACAATTTTCTGGCAATTTTGGTAATTTACTATTTTTAGCAATTTTCACTTCCAAAACCGTTTTGAGGCCCTAAATGATGTTTTTTGGGAAAATGGGTTTGCAATATTTAAGTTTCTTCAATATTGCACCTAAAATGAATCTCCTCGATGATACCTTTCCAATGGGCTATCATACGCCTAAAACGGAGATCGTATGCAAAAGTTACGACCCCGGGAAGTTGATGTACTAACTTACCCAAATGGGGCCCACATGACTTTTGGCGCTTCATCTCCTAGGGTTGGATTTTTTGATGTCTAGGGTTTTTCACATTCCTGCTTATTGTAAAAAGGCCTTGAGAACCTCATTGTAATGATATTCTTGCGAATTCACGTAGTCGTCACATCTCTTTTCAGAGATAAGCCGCCACCATTCCAGCAAGCTTGTTTCCACTACATTTTACAGTTTCAGCTTATTTCGTTATTGAATAGAAAACTAGTTTTATTGTATCTCTGTTATTTTTTGTTAAGAACCTGTTAATAATATATATTCATTTCATTATGCTCATAAAATCTATATCAGTGGTATCATAGTGATATGTTCCTTGTCGTCTTAATGCATGTCCCCAACAAGGTCGGAGTACAAAGAGTTGGGTCTCGAGCTTGTTTCTCTTGAGGACAAAAGCTCTCGCATGCTCAAGTGACCTCTCATGGTAGGAGAAAATAAATATGATGGGACAGGAGATCCTTTCAAACTTTTTATTGAGGAATCCCTCATGCAATAGAGGAACGAGATGATGGATAGTTTCGCACAAATCCTTCGGCGACTACCAACAGGCGATGCATCTTCTTAGAACAGAGGCACTACCCCCTTCAAGGTACAAATAAAATTCGTTATTCCTATATTTGAAGGTCATATAGATGCAGATGTTGTAGACAAGTGGTTGAATCTACTAGAAGGGTATTTTTCTGTCCATAACTTTTCGAATAGAGAAAAGATTACTTTTGCGCTCCTCAAAGTCGTTCCCCATGTCAAATATTGGTGGAAACTTTCTGTGAGCAAAAGGAAATAGAGGAACCCTCACTATTTTTAGTCATGGCCACCTGGGAATCCTTCAAGGATGCTATTAAGGAACAATACTACCCTTTCAGAAGTTATGATGACCTGTATACCAAATGTACCACACTGCAGCAAGAAAGAGACCAAGCAGATCCAGATTTCACAAATATCTTCCATACCTTGCGCACTAAGCTGGGTATCAAAGATTCAGAGTGACATCTGGTGCTCAAGTATTGTGGTGCTCTGCATATATACATCCAGACCTAAATGGAATTTTTGGACGTCTCATCCTTGGGTGCGGCCTATCGATATGTCGCCAAAATCGATCAGAAGATCAAACAAAAGACGCGGCAATTTGGGCCTGGGAACCCCTCACAACAAAATCCGGGAAAGCGCGGCCCCAACCCACAGATCAAAGGATATAACAAAGAGGGACAGTATCAGGACAACCATTCCAAGCCACAAGCAAAGAAGGACACCATAAAGACAAAGAAATATACCGGGAAGTGGTGCGACTTCCATAAGATCCCTTGGCATAACACTGTTGATTGTCGCTCAAAGCAATCACTGGTGGCCGAAGTGAAAGCCTATGAATCAAATCTGGATTCTGACTCTGATCCAGAACTAGAAAGAGGAATATGGATCATTGACACGGAACCCAGTGCCATCGTTGCTACCACCAATATCCAGCCTGGTGAACCAGATGAGACAGAAGAAGGAGAGCGCCTCTTCCATTCATAGATGTGGGTAAAAGGCACCCCGCTGCACTTCATCATTGATAGTGGTAGCCAGAAGAACCTCATCTCATCAGAGGTTTTCAAGCGACTAGCCCTGCCAATAATGCCACACCCATAAACCTACACCATTGGATGTATCTGCCAAGGAAGCGATCTCCACATCAGCCAACAGTGTCGACTATCATATGGCATCAAGCCCTTCAAAGATGAGGTATTGTGTGATGTTTCTCCTCTCGAAGTTTGTGATGTTCTTTTGGGCCAACCTTATTTATGGAAATGTCATGTTGTATATGAGTCTAGGCCTTGTAGTGTTATTATTACTTTGAACAGAAAATTGTACAGGATACCCAAGGCAGTCCCACCTAGTGTTATTTCCTTGATCTCTACTAAGAAATGTAGGAAGGTCATCTCTCAGATGGGGAATTTTGTCTTCTTCATGATTCACTCTCAGAATAAGCGAAAGATCACAGCCACATCCAGGGTCTCTACGGCCGACCTCTCCACACAGCAGAAGTAAGTAAATAAGGTCATGGAAGAATACTCAGATATCTTCTCCTCACCTACAGGGGTACCTCTACACTGCCAGGTCAAGCACCCCATCGATCTAACCCTCGGTGCACCACTTCCCAATGGGTCAATCTATCACCGCTCTTTGTTAGAGAATGAGGAGATCAAGCGACATATCCAAGAACTACTCCACAAGGGGCACATATGTCCCAGCTCATCACCTTGCGGGATATTAATCATGTTGGTACAGAAGAAAGATGGAACCTGGCGACTCTGTATTGATTATCAGGCTCTGAATAAAATCACAGTCAGAAACTGGTACCCAATTCCCTGAATCGATGACCTCCTTTATCAACTCACGGGGGGGAAATACTCCAGTAAGATTGATCTGAAGTTTGGCTACCACCAGGTCTCGATAGAATAGACAGATGTATGGAAGACCTCCTTCAAGTCAAAGGAAGGCCTTTTTGAATGGTTGGTCATGCCCTTTGGTTTGACAAATGCTCCAGCCACTTTCATGAGGATGATGGATGATATCCTACAACCATTCACCAATACTTTTGTAGTGGTGTATCTAGATGACATTCTAATTTATAGAAAGACTTGTGTTGAACACTTGCAGCATATTCAGCAGGTTTTGCACACCCTATGGCAGCACAAGCTATACGCCAACTTGGAAAAATTGTCCTTTGGCATGGACAGGGTCCATTACCTGGGCTACATCTTTGATCAGCATGGCGTACATGTGGATCCAGCCAAGATCCAAGTCATCCATGACTGGCCATCCCCAACAACACTCACTGAGCTTCGGAGCTTCGAAGCTTCTTGGGCCTTGCCAATTTCTACCGCGGGTTCGTGTTGGGATTCTCCCATATTGCATGGGCCCTTAGCCAAATAAACATGGGTGGTGGCGAAATTTACGTGAGGTCGGTCCCAACAACAAGCATTCGATGATTTGAAGTAGTGCTTGTTCTTAGCCCCATTACTTTCACTACTAGACCTGGAGCATCCCTTTGAGATAGAGATTGATGCTTCAGACTATGTTGTGGGCGTCATTCTCACTCATCATGGCCACCCCGTGGCCTATCATAGTGAGACATTCTCAGATATTTTCCGTAAGTACCCTACTTACGACAAAGAAATGTACTCCATTGTGAAAGCCTACCACCAGTGGAGACATTACATTCTTGGGAAGGAGACAGTCATCCACACTGATCATAAGCCACCGCAGTTCATGTAGACACAGGGAAAATTGCAGAATGACTGCCATCAAAAGTGGTCCACATACTTGCAGCCATTCCACCTCAACATCAAGTATAAAATAGGAAGCACCAATCACGTCACTGATTTCCTTAGTAGACCGCCAGTCATGGAACTCACCATGGTGCTAGACTCTTGCGGCCATGAGACATCTATATGGCCCCAACTCTATGAGACAGGCTCTGACTTCGCCAATACCTACCAAATGTTGGGTACAAATGAAGTTGTCGATAATTTCCATCTTCAGGATGGATTGTTGTGTCGTCTGGGCCATATCTGTGTTCCATCAAGTGAGTGAGCGAAGATGATATGGGAAGCCCACTACAATCAGGTGGCAAGACACTTCAGCATCGAAAAGATAGTGGCGATGCTACAGAAACATTTCTACTGGCCGAAACTTCGATAGGAGGTCAGCAAGTATATCAGGTCCGTCACTGCCTATGCTATTGCCAAACCGACCACTAAGAAATAGGGCCTATACACCCCTCTTCCTACTCTTTATAGGCCATGGGAATCCATCTCAATGGACTACATGTCGGGCCTCCCATCCACCAAGCGGGAAAATGACTGTGTTTTTGTGGTTGTTGATCAATTTTCTAAGATGGTGATCCTGGTTGCCTGCAAGAAGAGCATCACAGCAGAGGCCACTACCAAGCTCTTCTTTGAACGAGTCTGGGTATATTTTGGAATCCCACAAACCATTGTATCAGATTGGGATAGTCGATTTCTCAGCACATTCTGGTCAAGCCTCTAGTCACCGATGGACACCAAGCTCACCAAATCCATGGCCTTCCACCCCCAGACAGATGGCCAAACCAAGGTTGTAAATCGAATGATCGTGCATATCCTTCACATGTATAATTCAAAGCACCCTCTCACATGGGATGAGAGCCTTCCCTACGTCCAGCATAGCTACAACCGAGCCCTACATAGCTCAACCGGCCATAGCCCTTTTCAGGTGGGGTTGGGATTCCAACCATTGGGTCCCATAGATGTTTCACTTCCCCTTGCGGTCACCTCGACCGACTCATCTCCTGCTCCAACTGAAGCTAACAAAGCCACCCATTTCATTGAGCGGATCTAGCACATCTGCCAGCAGGTTCAAGGTATCCTACAGAAGTCCAATTCCAAGTACAAACAACACCATGATCAATAGCGGGTTCCACATAAGTTTCAGGTGGGCAACAAAGTTTGGTTTCACTTGTAGAAAGAACGCCTTATAGGACCCCATCGAAAGATTCATCCACTCTGTCATGGGTCGTACACTATCACCAAGGTCATTAGGGATAATTATTTTGAGGTCAACATTCCTCCTTTCCTTGGCCTGCACCCAGTGTTCAACATGGATCTCCTTCGCCCTTATTTCCCACCATTATTGGACACCTCAGAAGTAGTAGAACAGTTGACACCAACAAAGCTCAACCCCGACTGCATACAACAGGCATCCAATGATGAGATTGTGGAGACACAGATCAAGGGAACTCGATGTTATTGGGTAAATCAGTAGATGCGGACATCAACTAATCCCCCTAGATCCACCTGGATATATAACAAAATGAGACAGAACAAAACGCTTCCCCTAAGTTGTGATCATTGAGTTTTACTACCAAAATAGGAATAGATAACATACCTTATGAATCTCTTCCTTATATATTTGTTGTCCTTATTTCACTTCAGTTCTCTTATAGAATCAGATATGTGATAATACCAACCAACGTGAAAGCAATAATAGTACAATTCAATGACAATCTAAACATGTGATCAAGGAATCATGTAATAAAATACTAATCATTTTATGGGAAAGAAACATGTCACCGTATTATATTAATGAAAAGTGGAAGATACAATCGAATTGCCTTGATGTCGCAAGTTCCATTTTAGTGGTCCTTCATCCCAACACACACATACACTTGCTCTAAAATTCGCATGAAGATAATCCACAAAATCTTGATGGACAAATGGAGGCCCCAAGCATCACTAAGAATAGGATTCTTCACACAATATTCAGTCTATTCTCTCATCAATTCTTTTCTTGATCTTTCTCAACTGTGCTTAACCTTTTCCATGAGAATCCCATGATTATATAGGAGAAGGTGAAGTGGTTAAAAGGATGAGGATGATCCCACCAAATCAGAGAAACCAGTAAGATCGCAACCATACATATGCCACCTCACATTCTAGAAGATTCCCCTTCTAGAAACTTTGTGAAACCTCTTTCCTCTTTTAGCTTTGGAACGCCACCGCACCCTGCCTATATATCAGCCTGTGGAAATCCCACGGGCCAACTATAGGGAAGCCTACATAAATGATGGATTTCTACACTATGTAGTATGGTCAGCCTGCGGACCCTTTCTAAAAAGCATCTTTGTAAGGTAGGAAAGAAGCTACTCTTCTCAGGAAAAAACCATGTTGGGAGCATGAACACATGTTTGTGATGTCATCATTAGAATGACCAAAATAATGTGTAACAGAATGTCCCCCAAAGTATGAGGTTGGAACTCATGACAGCCAAAATACTTTGTAAAAATGTGTGTGTGTGTCAGGAATGAGGAGAGCACCAATTAGGAACCTGCAAACAATCAAACATCTGCATAATATTACATCATGTCTGAAGTAGGCATTCCCATGTTCAGACTACAAATGATTGAAATCATAAATATAAGTCATGGCCACCAATTATACACCATGGATCCATGTCATCAAGATTCTACATAGCCACCAGGAATACACTGTGGATCTAAGTATAGGAAAATTCAAACACAGACATAGCCATGAGACATACAAAGTGGATCTATGTGCCAACTCAAATCATAAATACTCCATCGCAACCTGGATAAAAAATGATGAGGTCCAGGGTATTCAATCCCGTCATCCGTTAGTATGAATTTGGCCATATTATTACAAGTGTTGAAGTCGAACATGGTCAGAAACCACTTGATTATCAATTTTTTAATGAAAACCGTTAACAAGTGCGAGGGAAATCACCATTGATGTCAATGACCCCCAAGGTATGATAGTAAAATCCAATGAGTGTTAATAAATGAGTTGAGGTCGAACACTCGAGGGAATCTCTCGATCAGGGATCTATGATATAAATCCACTGTCGAAAGCAAAGAAACCTGCCATTGAGGCATGCAGGCTCTAAGGCACTAAGTAGTTTCTAAGTCTCGTTCCTGGATAATGAGCTGAAGTCGATAGGAAAAGACTCGTCACAAGAGGGCCTTGATGTATCCCCCATCAAATGACACGAAACAAGTAACAGATTTAGGGTAGAGAAAAGTACGAATATGATATGGAACGGACACAAGGAAGGCCGACATGATAGGAATTGACAATTGCAGATGGTCGACTCAATAGAGGGCTCGGTTGAACTTATCTTGAACATATGGATGGAACGACACTGGGCTTCGAAGAATTGACTCAAAGACAATCCAAGATATGAACTTGTAGAAAGTCAGACGAGAGGCAAATGGATTTCCCAACCCGGATTCAAATGATAAAGGGGGTTCCATGTTCAAGAGTGACGCTTACTGCCACTAACACAAATATAGAGACACATCCCTTTCCCAAATTTTCCCCCACCATTTCTGGCGAGTACCTCTTTATTTTTACGCAAGCTTGAGGAGGATAACATATGATTTTTGATGTAAGCTCACCCTTCGAATGAGTCCCTAGGAGTATTTTTAACAAAACCTAAGAAGGAGTGGTTTGGTCCCATATGGGTTTGTCGATGTTTGTTTAACGACTCCAAAGATAGAAAAATCGAAGGTTTTCATGTTTATAGAGTCTAGAAAAACACTTAAAAGAGAACTCTCTCAATTCCTTTTTCGTAAAATAGTTCGACAGGACCGAAAAAGTGATAAATTATCGTTCGTCGAATGTTTTATTCAAATACTTTTACGAGCGTGAACAGAACAAGGTCGTTGTGCAATCTTTTCGTTTTTAAAGAGTGTGAAAAGAACTTAAAGATTACTCTATAAGTTTCGTTATTTTCATGTTACCATGACGAGTATGAAAAGATGACAAAAGTATACTCGATTACGTTCTCATCATTTTTTGAGCACAAGAACGAACAAAGACTAAGCTCGAGGTTTTTCTAAAAAACCCTAAAAAGTAATCGTACATGCGACGAAAAAGACAAACAAATAGAAAAAAAGTGTTTGTACTCTATTGTTTAGAACCCTAGCCTACTCATCTGTGAGAAACAACACTCACGAGACCATTAGGTTTTTGAGAAAATATATTTAAATAATATAAAATATATTTGGAAAAAAGTAAAAAATGAGATAAATAGAGGTAAGATCTCATTTTCACTATTTCATTTGTATTTGATCAAAAACTTTGTCCAAAATCCCTTTTTCACCTCATATTTCAACAATCGATTGTGGAGGCCTTGATCGATCATTCGACGAACGGTTTGCGTGAAAACAGTAAGTGCCTCATCTTCTTCCTTTTTAACGGTTTAAAATTCATTTTAATCAGTCAAAAGATAGATTTTTGGGTGAATTTTTAGACCATGGGTGCGCATTGGGGCCGTCTCAGGTACCCTATATCGGGACCTGCATAAATCAAGGATTTCCACAGGCGCCTAACGGTTCACCTACGAAAACTCCGCTCTGTAAACAAGGCTCAGTCGTAGTGGCATAAAACCCAAAAGAAAAAGATACGGTCAACCAAAAATGATAATTGAAAGTGTTAACTCATTTATTTCCATTCCTATGCAGGTATCTTGATTGAAAAAATGTTATAATGGAGAGAAAGGGAACATGAAGATGATGATGCAATGGATTTGAATGATTTGGGCACTATAAATGCCCTAAGACAGTGTGGTCTATTAAAATTCTTCAAGATCCAGGGAATGAGATCCCAGCTGAGACTGTTGGAATATTTGGTCCGAATGTGGGATGTGGACCAACAAGTATTCCATGTGGGAGTTCATGTGCTCTCTTTGGACATCAAAGACATTTACTTCTTGACAGGGTTGTCTCATCGTGGGGCACGAGTGACCTTAACAGGAGGTCGAGGTGGGGTTTTATCGATGAGTGAATACATCAGAATCTATTGTGATCCCGGGGTCGAACGACGCAAGGGTAAGGTGGCTATCAGAGGGGTTCGAGATATGACCTTGAGAACCATCCTATTCACCATTGCACGGATGCCAGGGAGTGATTCTCCACACATGGCTTTGCAGAGCTATTTCTAGTATTCGATAGAATGCACAGAACCTCGTGTGTTCAACTGGTGTGATGGGTTACTCCGTAGAATGAAGAGCCAATTAACCAAGAGCAAGAACGGGGATCTAAAATAGTTTGGGTACGGATCTATTTTGGTATATTTATTCCTGGAAAGAATCCCTCACTTTCACTTACATGTATATTGGAACATACCAGCACCACGAGATCCGCGGATGAAACGATGGTGTGATCTCATATCCCGACATGCGGCAGGCCCCATTATTAGATATAATGACACATTTTTTGATTGGTTGGAGCCCCAGATCTTGATGATCGATGACTATGCATATGCCAGGCTAGATTTCCGCAATGATTCTAACTTAGTGTTACCCGAGGGTTCTCAGTGGGGGGAACTAGGTGAGAAATACATTTTGCTTTTATATTGTTTTTGTAAGTGTTTTCAAAATATTAAATGTTTTTATATGTTTCTCAATCCAATAACTAACCAAAACATCCTGACTATGCAGATGTAGGGCCATTCATGCCCCTTGGCACCTCCCCTATCTAGAGGTGAGGGGAAGTAGTGGTAGTGGCAGGATGGGATGCAGATGACTACGAGGCAATCGAACAAAATCTGGAGGGTTTAACTGCAGGGATCCCAGACACGTCCATCGGCAAGGTCCCGAGGCGTTTCCAGTGTCATACTGTAGGCATGGCTGGTCCATTGAGATTATTGCTCTATAGGGTAGCATGCGCAGTAGTGTGTTACCGAGAGTAGCATCCATGATACTATTTTTGTAGAATCTATGAGCTTCATTTTTGATATTTTGGTCTTCGGACGAAAAACATTTTTTTTGTAAAAACTTTTGATCGTTATATATATATATATATATACATGAGGCTTCTACCGGCTTATTTTTCTTTATATGATACATGTGATGTGTGATTTGGTTTTATAAATGTCTCATATCTATGTCTAACATATAATTATCTAATGCATCAGTCAATGTATTTAGACATCTAGGAATGTGTTGATACTCGATATAATCAAAATAACGTTCCAAGAGGCGAATTCCTAAATATACACGTAACAAAGTAGGACTTTGAATAGCATATACATTACTTAAATGTAGCACCATTAGGATTGAATCAAGTTGTATAACCAGATGACGAATCCCAAGTAAGATAGCATCAGTCAGCAATTCGATAACGATGTTATACTCTGCTAGATTATTGGTTGCACGAGCGAGGTAAACACCATGTAGACTGATAAGTTCGTTTGTGGGTGAATATATTCCCCATGCAGCAGAAGCTAGGTTCTGAGTACTATGACTAGTGCCATTTGTGAAGCCAAGGTAGGGTAATGAAGACTTTGACATCTGAAAACCAAGCACAACGCAAGATAAGCGGTCAAGGGTAGAAACTGAATAACGAAGAAAAAACGCACAAACGTAGCACACAACAGTATGATACAGTAAAATACAAGTACTCATGCTAAGATAGTCTAAGCATAGTACTTATTCAAGTAAATCCCATTTCTGGGTTCACTCAAAGGAATTCCATCATAATCTGCTAACTCGTAATCTCCCTTCTCCAACACTCGTCTGATGATATAAGGGCCTCGCCACATAGCCTCGAATTTTCCGGCTCCTAGAAAATCATGATCTTGTTCATAGAGGAGAACTAGATCACCCTCAGAGAAAACACGTGGCTTGACATGTTTGTCATATTGGGCTTTGACGCATTTCTTCTGGGTTTCAATAACTAGGGTGGCATCATGGCGGGCTTCGTCCAATTGCATCAGATAGAACAAACATTCTTCTTCAGCAGAGGTGTTGGGAGAATTTCAATGGCTAGTTTTAACGATGGAATTTCACATTCAATCGGTAGGATAGCTTCTATACCATACACTAATTGGAAATGTGTAAACCCTGTGGTAGACTTCACAGATGTCTGATAGGCCCATAATGCTGAGAACAACATCGTGTGTCATCTTGTTTTGTGAAGTCCTATAATCTGTCGAAGCATGGTGATAAGAACCTTGTTGATCGCTTCGACTTGGCCATTGTCTTGCAGATAGTATGTTAGAAAAATAGGACCGTGGAGCAATAAAATAAAACAAATGCAGAAACAAAACATAGAAGACACACAATACAAGAGAGACATAGATTTGCGTGGTTCACCCAGTGTGGGCTACGTCCACCAGAGAAATTGTCAGGTCCTTCCTTTATTATTATCCAACAAATGAAGGGATACAACCTACAACAAAACCCGTTGTAACTTCCTCTTCTTTCTCTCACAGTATCCTCTCTCAGAATATAATATTCACCACCATCCATAGCCGCAATACATTTCCCTCATAAAAGAGGGTTGCCTTCTAGGGAAAAAAAAACCTAACATAATCTCTACCGTTAGATCTGCGACCTTATAATGAACGGTTCATATTTAAAATGAAATTACAATATACTTTTACAAGGCAATTTTTGCTTCGGGGGCTTCGCCCCTGAACCCCTATTGGGGGCCCGCTTGCCCCCAGACCCCCCAGCTAGGGAGATAGGCCCCCTGGACCCCGCAGAGGAGGTACCCCCCCTCTGCACTCCCCCGCGTGGAAGAGTGTACATACTTCTGGGGTGTAAATACTTCATGGGGTATAAACACGGCTGAAAGTAAAAGACCTATAAATCAGGAAGATAATCAGGCTCCACAAC
>ML782257.1:108501-128584 GCA_009831015.1 Picea engelmannii
CTTTGTTTCTTTGGAGCTCTGCAGTCTTTCTTCAGATGTCCTTTCTTCCCACAATTCCAGCACTCTATCTTTCCAAGTCTGGATTTGGATCTTCCCTTTCTAAAATTTCTGCGGTTTCCTGAGCCCTTTCCTCTATCCTTTTGTCTTCCCCTGTTCTCGATGTTCAACGCATTTCCTGATGTCTCACCTATGCTTTTTCATCACATTTCTTCACTAAGGATAACACCAACAACATCATCAAATTTTAAAGTATTTGAACTAGAAACAGAGTTACTTACAACCATGACCAAGCCATTCCAACTTTCTGGCAATGAGCACAAGATTAGAAGAGCCCTAACCTCATCATCAAAGTCCACTTTTACAGAACTTAGTTGATTAGTAACCATATTGAATTCATTTAAATGATTTGCAACAGACCCACCTTCTGACATCTTCATATTAAATAATCTCTTCATTATAAATACCTTATTCGACGTCGAGGTTTTTTCATACAATTTGGCCAATGCATCCATCAAACCCTTCGTTGTCTTTTCTTTCGAAATATTGAAAGCCACTGATGCTGCCAAGCTCATCTGTATTGTTCCTAGAGCCTTTCTGTCAAGAATCTCCCATTCTTCGTCCTTCATGGCCATCGGCTTCTTTGCTACTCCACTCAATGGTAGGAATAGATCCTTCTGATATAAATAATCTTCCATCTGCATCTTCCATAACTGGTAGTTTTGGCCGTTAAATTTCTCGACCCTAAACTTTCCATCTTCCGACATTGCTCCCACTCAAACCAGGAACCCTCTTTTCCTGCGAGTTACCTTATGCTCTGATACCAGTTGCTAGAAAAACAGGACCACGGAGCAATAAAATAAAACAAATGCATAAACAAAACACAGAAGACACACAATACAAGAGAGACACAGATTTACGTGGTTCACCCAGTGTGGGCTACGTCCACCAGAGAAATTGCCAGGTCCTTCCTTTATTATTATCCAGCAAATGAAGGGATACAACCTACAGCAAAACCCACTGTAACTTCCTCTTATTTCTCTCACAGTCTCCTCTCTCAGAATACAATATTCACCACCATCCATAGACGTGATACATTTCCCTCATAAAAGAGGGTTTCCTTCTAGGGAAAAAAAACCCTAACATAATCTCTACTGTTAGATCTGCGACCTTATAATGAACAGTCCAGATTTACAATGAAATTATAATATACTTTTACAAGGCAATTTTTGCTTCGGGGTCTCGCTTTCCCCCAGACCCCCCATCCGGGGGGATAGGCCCCCCGGACCCCGCAGAGGGGGTACCCCCCCTCTGCACTCCCCGCATGGAAGAGTGTACATACTTCTGGAGTGTAAATACTTCATGGGGTATAAACACGGCTGAAAGTAAAAGACCTATAAATCAGGAAGATAATCAAGCTCCACAACCAACATAGTAGGGGGTTGAGTTTTCATGTTGAAGACCCAACTTTTCTGTAAGCTCAGACATCATGAAGTTTCGAAAGTGGCTACCGTGATCAGTGAAAATAGACTGTGGGATTCCAAATCGTGTGATGATGTGATTGAAAATGAAAAGTGTTGTAGTTTTTCCAGTGTTGTCGAATGTAAGCATCGCCTCGACCCATTTCGTGAAATAATCCACAGCTACAATAATGTATCCATGCCCCCTGATCGAGTGAGGGTTACAGGTCATGAAATCGATACCCCATTTAGAGAAAGGTCCAACGGAAACTATAGGGTGTAAGGGAGCGGGATGAGATCTTATCTTATTGTTGTATGTTTGGCAAGCATGGCATTTTTGAATGGCAATAATACAATCTTTAAATAAAGAAGGCCAAAAATACCCTACGTGTAAGATCTTCTGGGAAGTAGCATAACCAGACATGTGACCACCACATGCTCCAGAGTGGCAGTCATTTAAATCTTTCTCAGCTTCATCATAGGTGAGACAGCGTCAAAAAACAAAGTCAACCCCACGACGATAAAGAGTGTGACCGAGGATGATGTAATGACGGTCTTGATAGCGTATTCGACGACGGTCAGTGCTAGACAAATTGGGATGGAAATTCTGAGTATGGAGATAGACAATGATATCCCCATACCAAAGGTCATCAGAACTTATTAGAAAAAGAGACTCAGCGGGTAAAGAGTCCTCTGCTACATTTTTTGTCTCAGTGCAGGGAAGGTCACATATCAGTTCAGCAAACACCAAGGATTTCTTAGACTTAGCACATTCGAATTCTAATTCAAACTCCTGGAGGATGACTATCCATTTGGAGTATTTTCCCCTAAGTAATTGGCGGGTAAGAATGGGTCGCATGGGGTTGCAATTGGAAATTACAGTGGTCTTGCGGAGTAAGATATAGTAACGGAATTGTTGGACAGCTTGAACAGCTGCCAAGGCCAGTTTTTCAACATGTAAATACTTGGCTTCGGTAGTCGTGAGACTCCGAATCAAATAATAAATGACATGTTTGTCATGTAAATCGTCTTCTTGGACCAGAACCATGGCGATGGTCGAATCCGAAGCAGCGAGATAAAGGAAATAATCTCGACTATAATCTAGCGGGAAAAGTAGTGGGGTACAGGATAAAGTCAATTTCAAAGCGTCGAAGGATTTGTTGGAAGTGGTGTCCCATACAAATTTAGAGCCTTTCTTTAATAGTCAAGTAAATCCGAGTGTTAACTCAGCGTAGTTTGGGATAAAACGACATAGAAAGTTTTCCTTCCCTTGCAAACTTTGTAGCTGGTGAAGTGAAGAAGGAGGAGGGAGATTGAGAATTTCCTCAACCTTCAAAGGATCTACCTTGATCCCTTGACGTGAAAAAATAAAGCCCAAGATTCGGTCGGACTCCACGCAAAATACACATTTGTGTGGCTTTAATCGTATACGATAGAATCGACAGCGAAGGAAAATGGTTCGGAGGTGGGCCATATGATCATTACGATGCATGGAATGTGCTGGTAGGTCATCTAAATATGGTTGTACAATGTGCTTAATATCATGGAAATCATAAGACATAGCACGTTGAAACGTTGCACCGGTGTTCTTTAAACCAAAGGGCAGTTTCCGGTAGGCAAAAGTGCCCCAAGGACAAATAAAAGCGGTTTTGTGTTGATCCACGGGTAAGATGTTGATTTGATTATATCCAGAGAAACCATCCATCAAAGAGAATATTTCACTTCCATCGCAATCGTTGACGATTTGGTCAACGAAGGGGGTAGTAAAGTTGTCCTTAGCACAAGCTTTGTTGATATCCCTATAATCAACACAAACACGGATAGTACCTTGTTTCTTGTTAACCAAAACTAGATTGGATACCCAATCAATCAAAGCCACTAGATAAATAAAGTCGGCTTTAATAATTTTTTCTACTTCAAGATTAATAGTAGCCGCTTTATGGGGGTGGACCGGACAAAGTCTTTGCTGGACGGGTTTGGCACTCGGGTACGTCTTGATTTCGTGTGCAACAATATCGGGGTCAATGTCGGGCATATCTTCATAACTCCACACGAAGATGTCACGAAATTCTTGGAAAAGTAACTTATATGTGACAACCTCCTTGGTGGAACGAGAAGCTCCAATATGGACATTTTCAACAACTCCAGGTTTGATAGAGATGTCGAGGGGGATGGTGGGTGAAATTTTGCTTAAGTTCCCTTCATATAACACATCGTGTGTGGAGTCAGGAACCGAAGCAATAATGACAACGGTCGACAGGGTCAAGATCCGTTGGTAACTCTCGAGTGTGTGTTGTTCGAGGAAGAGAATGGAATGATGATGTCCATCATCCCAAGGGGTATATTCCATCGACATAACCGACATAATCATCTCAACTGTGGAAAAAGTGACATGGAACGGGTCAGGAGATGAATCACCGAGAGAGGGAGTAGAAGGGTCAATTGATTGAATGGCTTGGTAAGTGGATTCAACCAGACTTAAAGGCATCTGGTTGCCATAGTGGAGATAATTACCAGGTTCGGGTATTATCCATAGGTCAAAAGACTCGGGAGGTTCGCGAACAGGGGTGGAGATCATGTTAATTGAGGTAACCAAAGGAGGTGGAACGTCGGGTGGTGGGATTGGTAATGTACCCATCAGAGTGGAATCTTTTAGTAGACCCACACCGACATTCTCATATCCAGGGGGTGTCTTTGCAATGAAAGGTACGTTGCTAGTACGTGTGTCAGAGTTGAAGAAGGCCAATTGGTCTACCGTAATTACTTTTCCTTGATGTGGAAAATGCATGATGTGAAAAAGAGTAGACACAATTTCACGCATGGAATTGATCCAGCTACGACCAAGTAAAAGGTTGTAATCGAGAGGAGCATCAAATACCTCAACTTCAACATTGACCATTTTTCCTTCTAACATAACAAGAATGACGGGAGGACACCGTAAGGTTTAAAGCCAGAGCCATTGAAATCTTTGAGCGTGTTGTGTGATTCAATTAAGGGAGGAGATTCGATGGCTTTCCAGCAGGCAATAGACATGACACATGTCAATGCACCCTCATCAATAATTGTTCTACAAATTTTCTTGTCAGAGACAACAACTTGTATTTGAAATGCAAGTTGAGGGGGTAACCTTGGAATGTGATGTTCCAAGTCAAAGATTGTTAAATTTGTATCTGTAGGGTCAATTCCACCGATAGATTTCAACAGTACCTTCCGTTGTGTAGGACAACTCTGAAGGACCTCGAGGGTTGATATCGCAAACGGTGCTTGTGCCAGATCTTCTACTATACTGTAGTTTTGGGTAGCACGCGCATGAGGATTGAAGGTAGACTTTCGAACCATGCCCTTGGGAGGAGGGTGAAGGACTGTATCAGGGTTCGATCATTTGAGATGAAGAGGATCATTGGAAGGTGGAGTCGAGGGAGATTGTTGAACCAACGAAGGTGGTATATCGTCAAATTTCTCCTTGGAGGAAGGGTAATCTTTGGCACGAGTGGTAAGTGTGATGTCATTCTTCTTTGAATCACCGTTACACATAAGTACATAGGAGGTGGTGGAGGAAGAAGGTTGATCATGGATGACCAATTGAACTTGTTGTTGAGAAGAGAAGGGTTGAAACAAGATGACAGGGGTAGGAGGTTTTGGGGTCCCTTGGAGGAACTTCGTGACCTCAGCACGTCTCAGACAATCCTTCATGTAGTGATAATCACCATAGATAAGTCAAGGATAGCGAGGTTTTTGTTTATCCTTATCTTCAGCAGGTTGTGTCTTGGTCTTATCGGATTGCGGGTTGTTATTCGTATCCTCCTTATTCCTACCCTTCCCTTTTTTAGATCTATTCTTACTGATAGGAGTCGATTGAACGACATTCACTTCTGAAGTTTTACCAGTGGGAGGGGTGGGAATCAGAGCAGTTTCAACATTAGAAGCATGGGATTTGGGCGTGGTGTGAGAGGTCTGTGCAGATTTAGGTTGAGCATGGAAAGTACCTATCACACCATCAGCGGCATGAGAAGTTTTTGGGGTTGTTGAGGTGGTCATGGTAGAAGGACGAGGTGCATCAGGGAGAAGATCATAAAGAGTACCCATTTGTGAATAAAAAATATCGAGATACTGGGCATGACTGGTCATCTGTTCTTCTATGACAACTCCACCCATAGAAATTTCTTTAGATATGTCATTCACGAAGGATTTCGTGAACCATTCTGCCAATAACTGATCGAGAAATCGAGTTTGATTAGGTGTCGTCTTCGTCTCCACTCATGAATGTGATCAAAGATATGAGTGGATTTACTTTGCTTGAAAGAACTCAAAATATTGGTCCTCATTTCATAACGGATTGGAAACTGGTAGTGAGTGAGGAAATCCATAGCTAGGGTGTTGAAATCGGCGAAGAAGCCTTGTGGTAATTCTATATACCACTTCACAGTTGAAACCGTGAGAGTTCGTTGAAAAAGGCGTAACTGAATGGAGTCATCCATCAAAGAGTTGGATGAACACCAAAGGTGGAAAGTCATTACATGATTGTTCAGGTCCTCTCCAGGTTTACCATCGAACTTAGGAATGTTGGATGGTAGTTTGGCAGGTATGACAGGCCAATGAGGAGAGTGATGGATAGGGTCATTCAAAATTCAAGACAGATCAGGGAGGTCCAAAGTGGCCAGAAAGGGTAACTGTCTATTCACGTGAGGGTACTAGTGACTTTGGGGAGGAAGCCCCGGCGGTATACCAGTAAGATCATAAGAAATTTGCATATAATGCGAAGATCCGGGCAGATTCGATTGTTGGTGTGGTGGCAAATATCCCATGGGGTTGTATTGATTAGGTACATTCCCTTGGAAAGGGATATTAGATGGAACGTTCGAACCCCAAATTGAATTGGAGGTCCCGGGGTAAGGTTGGCTTGTACCAGGGGGTACAAAAGAGGTGACTTGAGGTTGTTACCCCCCAGTCGATTGAGTATTTCCCTGGGTAAGAAAGTTCCAATACTAGGCTAAGGTTGTCGGGATGTTATGTCCATAAGGTGGGGTGGGTGGGGGTTGTCCTCCTACTGGATTTTGTGTCCCCATTGGGTTTTGAGTTCCAAGTGGGGGTTGATATTGGCCCCCAGGATTAAATTTTCTACCAACAAGAATCTGATAATTAGGTGTGAAATACTGAGTAAGGCCACTAGGGTCAGATCCGTCGATAAGGGGTGGATAAGACCCTCCGGAAGGGGGTTGAGGAAGTGTTGGAATAAAACCAGGAACGAGATTTTTCCTAGGAGGAGTGAAGACTCTAGGAGTTCCAGATGGGACTTGGGTAGGAACGGGAATAGAAACATTCAACGCATTATACCCAAGAGGAAGTGAGGGGATATGACTAGGTAAAAGTGGTGTGCAAATAGGTGTTTGGTTGGCCACCATATTCCCGGTGGGAATGATCGTAGTATTTGGGACCATCATGGAATGGGGCTGCTAAAGAGGGATGGTTGAACTGGAACCAGCTGAAAATGCTTCTGAACTGAGAAAATAATAGCACGTTGTATTGTTAAATTGATCTAAAGGTATCGTAAACATGTAAGATGTTTCGAGAGGTTCGGAAGAGATAGGTATTTCAACTCCTGTCTCTGAGGTAGGAGGGTTCCTTCTATAAGTTGGATTCTAAACTGTGTCAGTGTTCAAATAAGGATCTTCATTAAGGTCAGTGAAAATTTCGGGAGGTAATCCAGAAGTGTCGATAACAAGTTCTTCGGACGAATTGAGTCGGAGAATACGTCTCTCATATCTAGGAGGTAGGCGAAAAGCTTCTAGAGGGTCGGAAACAATTCGAAATCTCTCTAGAGAATCGATCCTTTCCGGCCATGAACGTACGTGGTCCTGGATCTCACTCTGTTGAGGAGAATCCTCCGGTGGGTTAGGAGGCAAGGGTTGAGAAACTTCTAGATCTTTCGAAGGTAGTCCTTGCATCCTACATGAATGACGTGGAGGGTCGATGTTGGCTGAACCAAAAAATCTATGGCCAACTACATAAATAAACAACACTCGCTAGTAAAATTCAGGAATCAAAACCAAGCAAATAAGACCTTCCTATTCTGAAGTCACTAGTTGGTGATGAAATCCAACGTCATGGATTCGAGACAAGAAGGGGCTGGGCCAGGGTGGAAAAGTTACATTGACGACCTATTTAACGGACTGACACCCTGGTGCAAGTTCCCACACATAATCGTGGGTATACCCTCCAAGGAGACCGAGTGAGTCTGGCCAATGTCAATTCATGGTACCGTGGAGACTTGCCCCTCCACAGTCACCTTGTGTAAGACCCTAAAGATATAGGCTACTAAAGTTACCACAAACAACAATGATGCCTGGGGAAACAGTCGACAATCCGATCCACACACAAGGGCAGGGTATCGAGCCTGAAATCAACTTGAGAGGCTTCCACTCATCATCGTGGGTATACATTCAAGCGATCCCCATAATACGTGTAATCTCTACACTGAGACCAACAAAGCAGGGTGAGTGACTCTACCAATCTCAATGCAACCTCAGGTTTGACCCTTGTGTGAGAAGGGCTTCCCAGGAAAAAATGTTGCAAATGGATTTGAACACTCCCTATCACAAGATACTATAGTGTGTTTTTTTCTTTGGAGAGTGTCTCACTGCCTATTCCAAATCTCTAGCCTAGCTAATGTTGGTGTAAAAAAGTCCTAGAAAATGTTACTAGTTGAATTTTAGAGTTTCACAATATTATTAAAGGTTGTTGTTACTCAAGAGGGAGACGGGAATGAAACCAATGTTATGTGAGACTTTGACCCAATAACGTGTAAATATAAATGAATGATGAAAACTTTCGTTTGATGAATTCTATCTACAGTAGGGAGAAATAATTTTTCTGGAACAATGCAAACTACGATGTACATTTCCCTTTTTTGAATGTGGTACCAAACAATCATCAACAATGTAATTTCACTATTCATTCTCTTTCAATATTTCAAACACCAATATTTTTTGAATAAATGATTGCTTAAAAGACTAAAAAGACTTTATATTTTTCCTTTCCGAAAACCAAAACAGGGATGGAACTAAGAAAGGATAAGAAACCAATGAAAATAAAACACTCAACAAACACCCAAATTGATCTTTCAATGGAGATGAAAATAAAAATTGACAAGAAAATGTCTCTTCAAACATGAACAAGAAATGTTATTTTGATCATTAAGTAATCCAAAAGATGCAACCAACTTACAAATCCAAATCCAAACCAAAATCTTTGATTGAGCAAGCACTTAGATGCAAGTCCAGAGATTATATCCTTGTCGATAAAAACAAAGATCGAAAAAGAATCAAAAAGAGGTATTTGATTTTCGAAACCAATCAAGATCGAGCTGAAACAATCAGTAGAAGTAAAGAACTGACATTAAAAATCCTTGCCCAGCTGACTAAAGCAAAACTGGGACACAGTAGAAGCCAAAACCCAAACCAAAAAAAAATTCAAACGCCACCACAAGCGGGCAGTATAACACGGTGCGGAAATGGATGATTTCAACGAGCTATAAATGTGCAAGGTGCGGAAATCCCACACTGGAAGGAACTACCAGGGTGCGGAAATGAATGGTTTCCACAGGCTGCCTATAAGGTGTAGTGTGGATGTGTTTGAAAAATCAAGAAAATTGGGAGAAAGACAAAACTTCTAAGTGGACTTTTAAACCCAGGGAGAGTGAATGGGCCTCCTAGAGACTCGGATATTGATATCAAGTGAAAAGAATAGGTCAAAAGAAAATGGCCAACAAAAAACCAAAAATTGGTTGTTCTTCCCCAGTGGAGTCACCAATTTTGTTATTGGGTAAATCAGTAGATGTGGACATGAACTAATCCCCCTAGATCCACCTGGATCTAGAACAAAATGAGACGGAACAAGATGCTTCCCCTAAGTTGTGATCATTGAGTTTTACTACCAAAATAGGAATAGATAACATACCTTATGAATCGCTTCATTATATATTTGTTGTCCTTATTTCACTTCAGTTCTCTTGTAGAATCAGATCTGCGATAATACAAACCAACCAACGTGAAATAAATAATAGTAGAATTCAATGACAACCTAAACATGTGATCAAGGAATCATGTAATAAAATACTAATCATTTTATGGGAAAGAAACGTGTCACCGTATTATATTAATGAAAAGTGGAAGATACAACCGAATTTCCCTGATTTCGCAAGTTCCTTTTTAGTGGTCCTTCGTCCCAACACAAACATACACTTTCTCTAAAATTCGCATGAAGATAATCCACAAAAGCTTGATGGACAAATGGAGGCCTCAAGCATCACTAAGAGTAGGATTCTTCACACAATCTTCATTTTATTCTCTCGTCAATTCTCTGCTCGATCTTGCTCAAATGTGCTTAACCTTTTTCCATGAGAATCCCATGATTATATAGGATAAGGTGAAGTGGTTAAAAGGATGAGGATGATCCCACCAAATCAAATAAACTAGTAGGATCGCAACCATACGGACGCCACCTCACATTCTAGAAGATTCCCCTTCTAAAAACTTTGTGAAACCTCTTTCCTCTTTTAGCTTTGGAACACCGTTGCACCCTACCTATATAGAAACCTACGGAAATCCCACTGGCCATCTATAGGGCAGCCTGTGAAAATGATGGATTTCCGCACTCTATAGTATGGGCAGCCTGCGGACCCTTTCTAAAAAGCAGCTTTGTAAGGTAGGAAAGAAGCTACTCTTCTCAGGAAAAATCCATGTTAGGATCCTGACCACATGTCTATGATGTCATCATTATAATGAACAAAATAATTTGTAACACTCGACAACAAAGGATCTGTCTTTATCGAGTCGTCAAAGCAGGGCAGCTCCTACACCAAGGCAAGTGGCTCACCCGGGGCCAAATTCAGCAGAAGTTTCCTCATCTGATGGGGGACCTCAACGCAATGGAGACCATTGCTTTCTAAGGAGGGAGGATTGATCCATATGGATATCAGTGGCCACCCACCTTTTCCAACTGGCTCAAAATAGTTTTCTGGCAATTTTGGTAATTTACTATTTTTAGCAGTTTTCACTTCTGGAGTCGTTTTGAGGCCCTAAACGATGTTTTTTGGGAAAACAGGCTTGTAATATATAAGTTTCTTCAATATTTCACCTAAAATGAATCTCCTCAATGATACCTTTCCAACGGGATATCATACGCCTAAAATGGATATCGTATGCAAACGTTACGACCCCGGGAAGTTGATGTACTAACTTACCCAAACGGGGCCCACGTGACTTTTGGCGCTTCATCTCCTAGGGTTAGGTTTTTGGATGTCTAGGGTTTTTGACATTCCTAATTATTGTAAAAATGCCTTGAGAGCCTCATTTTAATGATCTTATTGTGAATGCGCGCAATCGTCACATCTCTTCTCAGAGATAAGCCGCCACCATTCCAGCAAGCTTGTTTCCGCTGCATTTTACAGTTTCAACTTATTTCGTTATTGAATAGAAAACCAGTTTTACTATATCTTTGTTATTTTTTGTTAAGCACCTGTTAATAATTTGTATTCATTTTGTTCTTCTCATAAAATCCAGATCAGTCACAGGATTGAAGAAAAGGCCATTGATAATCTCGGTTCTGCTCTGCACACTTGCTCAGAGTATGAGGAACATCTTGAACGAACTAGTCTACCCCAGGGAGAATCAGTTAGAAATATAGATATGTTCACTCTCTTACAACTAGTACAAGATATGAACAATCGTATGATATATTTTCACCAGAAAGGTATTGTCAACCCACTCACCCCTGGACCTTCATCCTCTTCTACTCCTCCTTTTAGAGGTCGGGTTGAAAATAATTTCCAGCCGAAGGCTATCCTGCCTCGGAGTTGGTGTAACTTTTGTGAGGAACACCACGAAGAAACCACATTTGAGGTAAGGAAAAGTGCTAGAGACAAGATCTTTGGTAAAAGACCAGAAGCTACTATTGTTGTCCTAGATTTTTCCAAGCCAGAAGATGTCATGGTCATCAATACTAGGAACAAATCATATGCCCCAAAAGGAAAATTTGACCCTCCTCACAGTTCTTATAACTCGAGTTCATCTTCAACCACTGCTACACCCCAGGTTCCTAAAGTTCCTGAGAGTCAAGGGATCACTCCCCCGCCCCCCTCTTCCAAATTCAATATCTTGAATCAATTGGCCAACATCAAGGCAGATGCAACCCTCCTAGACATGGTTGTCGTCCCTAAACAACAGATGCATCTGAAACAATTCATGGAAGGAAAAGATTTTGTTGTAGCCAATATTTCCAAAGAGGTAAGTGAAGAGGATTCTTCTGTAAATAAAGTAGGTGTGCATAACTTCAAATACCCTATAAAAAATCCCCCTTTTTATATTTTTGTAAAGATCATGGATAAAATCGCCCATTGTTGCCTCATTGATGGCAGTTCAAGCCCAAGTGTCATGTTGAATATTATTATGGAAGAGATAGGCTTATCTTGTACAAACGAAAACGCCAGAAGCATGCTTTCCTATAATATTCTGCAAAAAACGACGATAGGCGAGATTAAGGATGTAACCTTGGTTTTATGCGCTCATCCTGAGATAAGGACAACCCTCAACATTCAGGTGATTGATATGCTTGTGAGAAATTATTCAATTATCTTGGGAAGATATTTGAAATCCCTAATGGGTGGATACCTCTCGCTCAAGGGGACACACTTATCCGTTCCTCGGAATGGTAAGAATATCATAGTTCTTAGAGAGGGAAGGATTTCACCCTACATAGAGAATGTTCCGCAATCCAACGTAAACCATGTCGAAGAAGATCTAGGAGTATATTCCATCTTTGTTGAAGAGGATAATATTCCTTTGGAAAGAACTGATTTAGATAAGGATTTATGGCATATTTATTTTGATGGTTCATACTCTAGTGAAGGAAATGGGGCTGGCATTACCTTGGTTTCTCCTACAGGGAAAATTCATATTCTATCCTACAGGTTGTAATTTGCTTGTTCGAAAAATGTTGTTGATTTCGAAGATTTATTATTAGGCATTGATAAAGCCCTTAATCTCGGTTGTGGTCACCTTTCAGTTTTTGGAAGTTTTGATCTTGTTGTGAACATGATACACAAAATATGCTCTCCTAGCAACGAGCTAATAGAAAAATACTCCCAAACTGTTTGGACACTTGTCTCGAACCTGCTATGTTTCAACATCACTCATGTGAAGAAGGAATTGAATTCCATGGTTGATCAGTTAGTTGTCTTTGCAGCCTTCCCTAATCAACAACTTTTGCCTCACAGGCCTGATTGTTCTTTTCAACTGCTATATCATCCGTATATTCCTAACCATGTAGGATCTTGGGAGGCCCTCCATGATGATGAGATCATTTGCGCGATCATCCAAGATGAACCTCTTAAGCCTGAGGAAATTATATCCATGGAAAATAATAAGATTCATGAGGGCTTGATTCCTCTTGAGAGTTCATTTTCATTGAGTGTTGGAGGCGATAAAGAAAAGGAAGAGGAGTCTCAACTGAAGGTGGTTGAATCCATCTCCATGAACATTAAGACACCTGGATCTTCATCAAACGTTAAAACAAATATCCAAGGTTCTGATAAAAAATAAATGAAATATGTTGAATTACTTAGTGGATTTCAAAAGGGTTTTGCTTGGTTTAATGTGGATCTTTGTGGTTTTGATCCAGGTCTTGTTCATCATATTATGAAAACAACCAGGAAAAAACAAAGACTTGTGAACTCTGCATTGGAAGCAACCTTTCGAAGGGAGTTGAGGAATTCCTTAAGAACTGAAATGTTTTCTTTTGTTCACCTTGAAAGTGTTTCCAATTGGGAACCTGCCTCAAAGACCCCTGATAATTTTAGAGCCTGCATTAGTCTTCGAACTTTCAGGCAAGTAATTATAAGAAATCCTTTCCCTCCTCTCCATATTGAAATGTTCCAGCAACAAATCATAGAGTTATACTTGAAGCCCTTACTTGACAGTTTCTTTGGTTACAATAAAATCAAGGTAGAAGGGGAAATTTATCACAAAACCACTTTCATTACTAATTGCAATACTATGTCTTACAATTTCCTGCCCTTTGGCTTATTTGATACAAGTATCGCCTTAAAAATGCCTATACATGCAACTTTCGATGAATTGGTCAGACTCCATGTTTATCTTGATGATTTAATCATATGCGTCAAAAGGCTGAAAGTTACATCAGAGTGTCAAGTGTTGGGTCATTTCTAGATTAATTTTGTCTCGGACACTAACTCGGAAATTTTCAAGGAATTACAGAGACAATGGTTTTCTCACAACACTAACAGTCCTTGCTTGAAGTATTGCGAGGGACCAATGTGAAAAGTTTTCTTTGCTGATTGGATCTTTCTGTATACTAGTAGCTTAGCTTTGTTTTCAATTTTTGTTCTTCTTTTTCTACTTTACAACACTTTGGTTTCTACTTCTGAGTTGTTGTTTTTTTTCTTGTTGTGTTTTATTTTTTTCTTTTACTGATGTTGTTTTAATTTCTACATTATTACTTATGTTGCAAATTTTGTCCTTATCATCTTTTAGTATTTGGTCAGGTTATATTTTTGGATCAATTCTGCGACAGTGACACTCCTGCAAAGCGTTGTTAGTCAATAACAATCAAGCTTGCACAATTGTTATGCTCTCTCCGCTGAAGGGCCCTTGAATTTGTTACATATTTTCGTTGTTATCTTACGAGGAATTGGTTGATTCCCGCTTTTTCTTGCCATTTATTCATCCATAAAGATCTTAAGAGAAAAACTATAAGCTTCCTCTTTCAAGTTAAGATCTTATTCCAGTTAAATGATTATGCATACAGTGGTAAGACCCCTCAACACATTTCATGAGTTATTCCCAAATTCCCGGTCATCTTTCCATTAAATCCACTCACTTCCCCCTGTTGCATAATCATTCGAGTCATGTCTTCTTGAGATTACTATTCTTGGTTTGTGAAACAATGAGTTCCGAGTTCTAATCTGTTAAAAACAAATTTCCCTGTGGATTCGCTAGTTTGTTGATGATTGAAAATGTCAACATAATTTCTCACACAAAGTGTTGATAAGCCTATTATTATATAAGACTAAATAATGGTAGTAGGTGGGACCCCCTTGAACTTTTGAAGATCAGGTCTGTTCATTTTCAATGTTATGATGATGTGCTACAAATTTTTACATGGTCGATGAGAATATGTTTGTCGTTGATATCAATTAAGTTTTGAGATGTTGTTCCTTCATGATACTACAACCTGCTATTCAATTATGGTATTTGTTCTTCTCGCACCTGTACAACAAAAATGTTAGTCAAAATTGCAGAAAGGCATTTTGAGGAAAAGAAAAATACTATATATGATGCAAAAGAGACTTAGATTTGCGATACTATATGCATGAAAATACTTGTTGATAGTGGTTAAGTCCTAGCAAAAAAAATGGCTATGAAATATTGTTAAGTTACATTTTATATGCATATGGTGGAAATTTTGGTGGCACATTTGGCAAGGTGATAATGCATTGCTTAATGGAATCGATAGCTGGTATACATATGTTATAATGTTGGTGAATCATGGAAGTGATGGCTTGCGTTTTTATGGTGATTATGCTATGTTTTGGGTTGATGTTGATCACGCTATTTGGTGATGATTATATACATGATCGTTTAGATTGTATAGTGGTCAAGCAATTTATTTGAGTTATATCATAAATGTAAACATAGGTGGCGCATTTGGAAAGGTGATTGCAAATGGTTGAATTATTATGTGGACTTGGATTATGCTATGGCTTAAATGTGTTGATACTATCGATGCACTGGCTGATTAATGGTGTTAATGGAAGGCTCGTTGGCATGTACTATGGAGTAAATGAGATGAGGGTGGAGGTGACGTGCATTTACTGCACGTCACCTTTACCTTTATCATTGGTCGTCACCCTAGTTGGACTATTGTTTGATCTTGTTGTTGTGTTCACGCTCCGGATTTTTAGTAGGGTGAAATTTCCCGGCCACCCCTCGTCTTAAGGATTTCGATTAACAGTTATGTATCTTTTGGCCATTCTTGACTTCACTCTGGTTATGAAATGATTTTGGCTCAGTTGTGTGGGTTTTTGTTTGTCTTGAGTTCTGCAACTGTGTGGAATTTTGGATTTAAATAGAAAATAGATGGTTTGGATATTATTAGTTGAGTTCATTGGATTGTTAGTCTTCCTGGGTGATAGTTCCTTATTACCACTACATGTTGGTTGAAAGGTTTTTGGTTGGATGATTGTCTTCATAGTTATTGGGTTTAATTAAGAGCCATGTTTTCTTATTTCGGCCTTGCCAAGGGATTATCTCCCGTACACAAGCACCACAGCCCCTTGTGCAAACACCTTCAGCCTCGAAGTCTCACTGAATTTAGTTTCGTTCCTTCTGTGAAGGCTACTGTGCAAACCCTTAACCCTCCAGGCTAGGGTTGCATAGGGAAATTGTCGCGCCTTTCAAGTGGTTTCCATTTATTTTGGTCTATTACCTTGAGTAACAGGCTCACCCATGGGTCGTATAGCCATCATGTTGGTATGGCTTCCCGTCACTGCCTCTGTGATATTAGCATAAACCTTACATTTCTATTTTCTTTTTAAGGTCACAGTCACCCGCCTTATGCTAAGTAACTCAACGATTTTAATGGAAGGGCCTCTACCCTGTATCGATTGGATGCCTGGTTATGAATATCTACCATATCTTATTCGATTGGTTGTTCCCCTACCACAATGGCATTTGTTAGTTGATATACAGTCACTAATATTCACACTTTTGATGTTTTGGTTGATGGTTGGCATTCATTATGAATATTAGGGTTTCTCATGCAAGTCGCGTTATGTATAGGGTGTTTTGCAAAGTAAATTATTGGACCGGGTATATCTATTGCATCTTCTATTATTGGTTGAATAAACCTGAGTGTGCATAGCTTGGTCAATAACGATTGGATAAATCAATAGCTCGACACGATTTATTGAGTTATATCGTGGTCGTATGTTGCTGTGTGATTAGTGGGATTGTTGCAACATGAAGTTTTCTCAGTTGCACATTGTGCGTAGTATGGATGACCTGTTTTCATGCTCAGTGATATCCACTAAGTTTTAAGTGTTTTATTGATTGCAAATTCACCATTGTTGATGACAGGCGTGTTGGTTATTTGGTTTAGTTTTTTAGTCATATTGAGTTGTTTTGTTTTATAGTGGCATGGTTATGTTGCCTTGGAAATTTACTCTTGCATAGCCTGTGTCTAAATAGTGGTTGTTGGTTGTATAGTCAATTATCATTTTAGTCGTGGCATGTGAGGTTTTGATTATCTTGATTATTTTTTACATATATATATGGGAACGAATATCATTACAGACCTTGATTGGATCTATTGCAGAAATAGTGACTTCATTATTATTTCGGAGATACGACTTTTAAATATAGATTGGAGAAATGTGTGGTAGTGGTGGATGTTAACGATTACATATTGGGAATGAGTGTTGTTGTTGACTGTTATAACATGCAGAATGAGCGAAAAAAGGGGATAGAACCTCTTACAAATTGTGTGAAATACTTACCTTTAATAATGGCACTGTGTTGGATATTTTATTATTGGACAATGAACTAGTTAAATACATAGGAATTATTACTCATCTGATTGTTGGTTGATGTTATCGATTGCTTGATTAATCTCATGAACAATAAATATTTTTTTTTCCCTCTCATTATCTCATTTTCCGCTAATTACATCCCCTTCACATATCCCATATTCATTTTTTTCACCCCCTGTTCTTATATTGATCACAGCTAAGAAAATTTATGTGTTAGATTGGATAGAAGTGGCAGAATTCTGTGTGGATTGCAGTGAGGTTTATTGGTTTTCTTATAGTTGATTGTTGTAATCATTGAGCATTGACCATATCTCTTCCCTTTCATTGTATCATATTTTCACTAATTACAAACCCCTCATGCATCCCTGAACATCCCCCCCCCCCCTGCTCATTGCTTAACATTAGAAAAATTTGTATGGATTTGATTGCATGAGCCTGATACATTCTGAGCCAATTACATTTCGTATTTTTAAGGAGTTTTCATGCATGGTTATTTAAAATACTATTTTCTAATTGTTAACATATGCAGGATGATTTTCTTTAGTCGGGGAAGCCATGGCCGAGGAAACAAAGGTAGAGGTAACTAGAACCGAGGCCCAAGAACCCCTAGGTTCTCAATACATTTTGATGTTGATTCTGAAGAGCTTGGCCAATTGTTCCATGTTGGGTTCTTTAATTGGATTGGATAGGGAATAGTCCAACTGAGGCCTGAAAGGCCTCCCTTCCAAGCCCCTCAAGCCCCCGGTATACATGTGCCTCCTCATATCTCTTTACATCCTAAAGTCTCAGAAAATGATGGGTGGCAGGAGATTGTTCACCCGACAGTCTCCCAACACCGTGGCTAGCCAAACTTGACCTTGCCTTCTCCCCCACCTTTGAACCCCATTGCCCAAGATTCCCCTAACCACTCGCCAGTGCAATCCTCCCATGCCAGCAAGAGATTGAAGACTGAAGTCCACCATGCATATGATAAAGGAAAAGTTGTTGCTGCCCCATCCTCACCCTCTGATGACTCTGAAAAATCTGTCTTCATGGATGTATTTGAGGGATGATTGTTCCCATGTGATCAGTGAGATAAATCCTAAAGGATCTTCCCAGCTCAACGCAATTTCAGGGAAATCGGGAGGTGACAACAGCAACCAAGGAAGGGTTTCTTCACAAACTAGAAAATATTGATTTTTAATTTTATGTTATTTATTGTTTTATGACAGTGGACTCCATGGATTTTGGACAACATGTTTTATTTTGATATATGAGTATTAGTTTGAAATATTTTCAAATTTATGATTTAAAATTGTCAAAGGAAAATATGTTTTGAAGGGAGGCACAAGGGGTCTATTTGCTTAACAAATGGGTTATGTTATGATGTGATGATTTTTATCACTAAAGGAGACACAAGGGGGTCTCACCTATTAGTTATTATTTAATTATGACCCTATTATGATTATTTCTTTTTTCCCCCTCCTTAACTAAAGTAAGCTAAGGCCTTATGTTATCTTAACTAATAAGTTAGTTCAACTACTCTAACCAATTCTAAATTGTTAAAAGCTTAACTAAGGGGAGGAACAAGAGGACGATAGAAGAAAAAAGCATGCTAAGGTTTGCTCTTTGAGTTTATGTTGAGATAGTTCAGTTTTCATTCATTCATATATTCATCATAGCCTAATTTTCTTTTGTGATAGAAAGGTATTATTGTAGACAACAACATTTAGGATTGAATCAAATCATTCAAACACTTGTTCTTCAGAGTTGTTGATCTATCTTTGATAGTCTGTGTAGACTTGTCTGTTTGTGAATTAACTTTCATGGATGATAAAGGTTATTGTGCATAGTCGATTGGGCACAAATCTATGGCAAGATGATCCATCTTTTAGAGTTCAATTTTGGTTTTCTATCAGAGGTCCTTTTGTATGTTCCATCGGGGATTTCTAAGTTTGACTTTGGTCCAAGATTTCTGTGTGAAGTTTTGTAAAGACAATTACTCTTTGGTGAATTGGAATGAAATAAGGGATTGCTTTATGTCTCATCTATGTTGATTATGATCTTGGTGTCTTTAATTATGTTCTTACCTTTATTTCAGCAACTGATATTTTCAGGAAAAAAAAAATACATAAAAAGTGAATTTCCAGCAAGCTTTTTGTTGATAAAAGACTAGCCTAAGCACTTGTAATCAATACTTGTGAGTTGGGATATATATTGTTGTTGGCTATAAACATAGGGTGATATTCTTGTCTACTTTAATTTAGCCAAGTAAAGTCTGAAAATTCTTGAGTAAGATCAATTCATATCTTGTACTCAACACCCACGTCGATACAAAATGTCACCGATGAGGAGGTACCGAGGGGCCTAATGGTGAATGCGTCGATGATCATCTCGAGAAAGATGAGACCCAAAATTCTGTGTCCAAAGGTAGACAAGAAGTTTTCCATACCAAGGGTCATCCGAGGGGATGTAGAAGAGGTGTTCGTCAGGAAAATCTGTATTGATGTGTGAATCTTTAGCATGTGAGGGAAAATTTGTGATGAGTTATGTGAGAACAAGTGCTTTATTTCTTTTGGGAGTTGAGGACTCTAGTTCATATTCCTGAAGGATGATGATCCATTAGGAAAATTTTCCATTAATTTGTCGTCGACTAAGCAAGTACTGCATGGGGTTGGAATCTTCCACGACTTTGGTAGTGCGAAGCAAGATATAATGACATAGTTTTTGTACTGCGAGGACAACTGCGAGGGTGAGTTTCTCCTCATTATTGTATTTCAAGGGTGGTCCTGAAATATTTTTACTGATGTAGTAAATAACATGCTCACTCTTGATACTGAGAAGGGGGTGAATCGGTATCAAGTACAATTTAAAACCTTTTTCAACTTATACTTAAACCATTCAATTATATCAAATTATAAATGAACAATAGTATAAGAGTTACACAAATACACCACAGTACACCATGCACAATATATAAGAAATAATCAATAGTTATTGTTCAAGGGAAGTAATGACTTCTAAAGGTAGCTACAGCTTCCAA
>ML782257.1:141568-153532 GCA_009831015.1 Picea engelmannii
AAAGGAAAGCACACAAATCAACGGCTCATGGTATTTTTCGGACCCCCCCCGACCGATCTACTTTTAACATTGGTGGGGGGGGGGGTCCGGAATGGAATTTTACTCTGGCGGGCCCCCTATCTATACGTGGCATGAATCCATTGGTCCTAAATCCCACCGCCTATTACTGTCTGACATACCTCGTCACCTCATGACGTCATTATCCACCATTTTTGTAAGAGTCACCTCCCATAACTCTGTCATTTTTTCTGCCTCGTTCACCCGTGGAAAGTCCCTTCACCATGGTCTTTTCCCCCAATCAATAACCACCACATCACTCAACTGTATGCTTCAGTCATTGTCACCTACCATCTCACACTCTAAATGACCCATTGGCCATTTATTACTGAATAACTTATCCGTTAACCAGCTGACCTGTCTCTCACGCCCAACGGATACCCATTTACTCAAAACTACCCTCACCCTTCATTCTTTCACCATTTACCCATTCTTCGCACCAGAGAATATACCCTGTTTTCCTCTCCGTTATATTCAGTCGCCCACATCTACAGTTGTCCCCGCTAACTTTTGTTTTATTTGCAAGTATTGTTACAGTAACGGTGCCAAAGTCAAAGCGAACAGAAGGTGAGGAGAATTTGTTTCTCCCGCCTCCTGTCGACCTCGACAGGATTCCTCTGGCCGACAAAGACTACTTAATCGCAGACACAAAATGATATTTCGACTTTGCAGACCTACAGTCATGGCTTAAAGAAGTCTTCCTGGACCAGAGTGACGAAATTGGGCTCTGGGAGTCCAACCTACCCTTGTATCTTTTCCCCCAGATTCACCACTTCCCAGAATTCTCCCTCAAGTGCCAAGCCCATTATATCCCTGAGAAAAGAGACATTTTGTCCTCATCCGAGGAAATTATTTTCCTCATCACACCAGAAACCATCGACCAAATGATGCAAATATCCCGAGCCAACTCTGCCTCAACTTTTAACCTCGAAATCATCACAGAGATATACCAGAAGTTGTCGTTTCCTAAAAGAGCTCATATTTTTGAGATTTTTCTTACACAATCCGCTTAGATCCCCACTACAAACCCCCCTTATCCTTCCTCCTTGTTCTCAATAAAAGGAAACTAGGTCATCACGTCACTATGCGCCTTGCTTGGTTATTTTTCAGATCAATGGGTAGATGAACCCATTTTGGGATTTCTGTCTATTTTCTCCACCGATGAGAAACCCACTACATAGTTCAACTTCAGCACGTTCCTGGCGGACAACATTCACGAGCAATTCATAAATTTCACCACAGAAGGCATGTTCCGGTATTCTTCAATACTGGCATACCTGTTCGTTTTCTTTCAAGCGGACAAATTTGTTTTTTCTATGCAGAAGATGGACGAAGATGGTAGACCCCAGGAAGTAACAGCATGGACTTCTCTGCTCAGACATAACTCCATGGAATTCAGTTTCAAGCAGTTCATCGTGCAGTTCTACCACCTAGTGGTGAGTATGCTCAGCGGCAGACTCGAACCTAGAATTAATGATGAAGTTTAGAGGATCCTACATCTCTCGGACCTTTCAAAGACTGATGATTGGTACCTATACCAAAATCATACTGAGATCAGAGTCTATGGGTGCGAGTTGGCCCCATATAAACTACCCAAGTACTTACCTGTTAGAATTTTTTCCCTGGAGTACATAAGGCAGATGATAAACTCGAGCAATATACATTTTGTGTCTTTGAAGAAGAAGCAACAGCTCAGAATCAAAGGGCAGATTGGGTCTTTCATCTGCAACAATCGAGGCGGCGAGGAGGAAGCAGACAGATTGCTGAAGGAAATGAAATTTTTTGTTAGTTTCACATGGCACTATGATCCATGCGGGATAATTTCTGAGATGAGGATAAAAAATAAGAATATCCCGTATATTCACATATCTAGGCCTGAGGTAGAAAAATTTTCCAACCAAACAGAATGGGAGCCAAATACTTTGGTTGAGACATAACAACAGGACCTCCTGGTCACTATATCACAAACGACCACACCACAAGCCCCGAAGGAGAAAAGGCCTAGGCAAGATCTGTCACCTCCAGTCACTGAAGTATCATCTGAAGAGTTTCGACTACATACCAAGAGGCCAAAATCCAATTCGATACCCAACACGGCTGGTGAAAAGGGAATGCAATCCACTTCCACATTGGAGGTTGATCGGTCGCTCCTCAGTACAAGCAACAAGCATATCATAACCTCAATATTGCCAAAGAAGCCCACAGATACTCCACCAGTCAACCAGCCAGGCAAGACAGGACCAAAGTTGAGTATCTTTGAGAAATACGATTTGATCAAGAAAAAGAATCAGACTCTGACCAGCAACACATACGCCTAGTTCTGGAAGTAGACGTCGACTGCACAACACAGACTGTTATCGGCATTCGACACTAAGAAGGGCAGAATGCACATGGAATTTCTCCAAGCACAGGTGCTAGACCCAAAGGTAATCACCGATTACAAAAGGGCAACTTTTGAATTCCAAACTAAGGACGTGCATCCAGATTATCAAATGGATCTACACAGGAAAACTGGAGAAATGGTTTTCTCCACGTTGTCACATGCTTCCACTACTGTCTCCAGGTTACAAGTGTCTCTGAATAACATCCAAACACAGTTGAAGTTGGAGAAAATATCATCATTTTCCAAGGATAACAGGATTAAGACGTTGGAGGAACTGGTCCTCAAGATCGGGTATGATCCCTTGAATGTGAAAGCAGTCGAAGAGATGATCAAGAAGAAAAATGACGACATAACGTCTTTGAGGAAACAATTGAAGCTGCCACCAATAGTAGACTCGCAGGCAAAGGAAATAGCGGAGACAGAAGGAGAAAAAGATGAGATGCTTAAGTTGATCATGGAGCAGAATGCACAATTGAAGGAAATGGAAGCTGAAATGGAGAAGCTAGTGAAAGAGAAAGAACAGTCAAAACCCATGGAAGTCATTCCATTGAGTGCAGTTCCACTCTCAGGAGTGAGCACAGTGTCACTAGCAGAAATTCCATCAGCAAACCCACTAACGTCTCTGGAAAATACTGTTGAACTAGATAAGTCTATGGAAGAGATGAATCTGCAAGAAACGGAGATTAGCAGGCTCAAAAAGGAGATTGAGAACCTCAAGGAACTCAAATATTCTTACCAAACCAGATACTCCAAGGAAAAACAAGTGTTAGACCAGCTCAAACAAGAGTTACAACAGCTTCGGAAGCAAACAGTGACAGGCAAAACACTGGCCGAAGTCAAAGAAAGTGTCTGGACAGACTTCACCAAGTCTATGAATGAAATATGGCCAATGATACAGATTATGTTTGAGAAAAATGAATTGGTACAAAGAAGTAAACAAGCCATCGAGAAAATTAGATCAGAACTGGGAGAGATGGCCACAGAGGCTAATGAAATCATCAAATTCCTGAATTCTAAAACTAGAGAGGAGCTGGAAGATCTGAGAATTGAGGATAGAATGGAGACCATCCTTGAGGTCAAGAGAGTCCTGACCAAGAGAGGACTGATGCTACAGCTAGAAGAGAAGGTTCAGGCTATGGACCTAGGGGTGCAAAGGTTTTTCAGCAAGATCGAGGCTCTACAGAAGAAGGGTCTTCTTGGTTTGAAGGTGATAAATGACAAATTGATGACGCTCCCCAATTACAAAAAGAGACTAGCCGATGTGGCTAAGGATAGTTCAAAATTTTCAGTAATACAAGGCAGTATCACTGGCAAAGCATTCCTAGATGCTCTACAGTTTGACATCAGCATACAGCATGAGATCTGGTACATCTTCATCATCAAGCCAACTTTTTCTAAATACACAGATATGGATGAAGTCTACCGAAGGTTACTCAAAGTCGTCGTTCCCAGTCATCTTCGATGGGAAGAGATTTACAATCTAATCTAGTAGTCAATGAGCTGTCCTAGCCCAGTCAGCTATCCAGTCAGATGAGGTCATGCAGAGGCCTCACCAACGGTTCACCCAGAAAATAGCATGAAACTTCAACACATCATCAAACAGTTTCCTATATTTGTGTAGTTTGTTAAGTTAGTTAAGCTAAAAATAGATTTACCACGTCCTGATCTTTAATGACAGGATCGTTTGTAATTTTGGGTTATAAATACTTCACTTTTCAAAGTATTGAGGGTTGATCTTTACGCCCTGCGAGTTACTAGACTGTAATATTTTTCAAGAGATCTTCCATTAATACAAAGAGGCATTTCCACCGGATTCTTGTGTGTACTCATTGGTGATGTTTTCCTTTCTAAGTTAAATGTTATTCTCGCTTAGTTATCTCACCATTTTCTAAATCTAATCTTTGAAAGTAATGAACATTGCAGGATTTATCTTTGTATACCTTGTTTATGACTTTAAAAGATTTTATTGTTTCATCTTATGATTTTACGATAAAGAAATTCTTAACTGCTTCTTTGTTGTAATTGACATTCTCGTATTTTCTGCTATTCCTCATTTATGCTACTAAAAGAATCCAATGATTTCATTATCTCACCTTGTGAAAGGTTTCTTTGTTTTCTGGTTTAGATTTTATTTCATGATACATACCCCATAGCCCAATGGACGTGTAAATCTCTCTCAGCCAACCCAACGAAAACAACAACAAACAAAACAAACATATTTTATTCACCTAGCCTAATATTTTAAATTTGAAACATATCTAAATCATACAGAGAGATCCCTCTCTGAAGTTGGTAGGGCTAGATACCAGCTTCGAAGTGGTTGGATAAATTTACCTCCCGTATATTTCTTCTTTTCTAACAACCTCTAGGAAATTTACAGAGCGTTAACACATAGGAAGGCGTGGCGCTTTCACTAGTGCCTAGGTTATAATCTAAGGTAGAATGGGCACCTAAACTTGGTTGAGAAGTCAGGCGCATGATGGGTTCTGGCAAGGGTCCATTTATGGGTGGAGGGAGAGAAACGGGATATGGTTGTTGGTAAAGGGGAGGAGGGTAGTACAATGGCTTCTCATATATCGATGGATATTGGGGTGTATCGTACATAGGTGGTGGTTGGATGTACGGATTGTGGTGTGTGGTGGTATTGATCAATCCATTTGCCGCATGAGACATCCCAGGTTTGTCCTGGCCTAATGGTATGGGTCTTAGTGCATCAGGTATTACGGTGTATAAGTAACCCGACTGAGCATAAATGAGGTCATACTGTTGAGCCTTGTTGATGGATTCCTCTTTGGTTTGGAGGAAGGTGGATGTCACATATTTTGAAAGGATAGAGAAAAGTGATTTGAGAAACCAATCGAGACGTTGTTCTTTGGTGGTTTCTTCTTTGCATAAACTATGTCGCTGATGCCATTCGTGAATGTGGTCAGCAATATGTGTAGTCGAGGTTTGTTTTCACTCGGAGAATAGTTCTAGACCAGTGTCATGACGAACTGGTAGTTGAAATAAGGACAAGAATGCTTTGGCCAAGGATTCAAAAGTCACATAGGACCCTTATTTTCTGTCCACATACCATTTGGCTGATGGACTAGTGAGTTCGCGCTGAAATAACCTTAAGCGGATGGATTCATCCATGATGTTGCTTGAAGAACACCATAAGTGGAAGGTCATGACATGATTGGTGGGATCTTCCCCCGATTTTCCTTCAAATTTGGGAATGTTTGAAGGGAGTTTGGTAGGCATATTCGGTCGCGTGGGGTCATGCAATATAGGGCCATTTGTGAGTTTAGTCAAATCAGGAATGTTGAGGGATGCCAAATATGGCATGGAGGGTGGTGGTGGAGGATTAGTTCTAGCCATGGTGTGAGAAAGTTGTGTACCTGACCCTTGAGGGGGGTTTGGTGGGGTTGTACTTCTCCCTTGAGAATAATTTTTCCCCCCACCTCCTTGTGAAGGAGAGATAGTGGATGGTTGGCCTTGGGAATTGAACCCAAGTAAAGTGGAACCAAGTAATATTGATCCCAAAATAGTATCACTCACACATGTGTGAGATGGTTGGGCCAGTGAGTTGGCAAGACTAGGAACTCCTCCTAGGATAGGAGGGAGATTTTGCAAGCGTCTAGAATGACGGGGATTTTGTGGGTCCCCTATGATGTTTGACTAGCAAAGTGAATGTGTGAAAATGGTGATGAGAGCAATAAATGAACAAGAGACTTGTATAATTTGGACCTTCACAATATATCTCACAATCATATGCAATCAAATGAGCATCATACATAAATAAAAAATAAGCATACATGTGGGTAGGTGGATTTTGTCCGTGTGGGAGAACAAAGAAAACAAATGCTCGTGTCCTAAAAAGACGTAATGTCCTTCCTCTCAAAATAGCACTGGACCTTCCAATAGCACTCAACAGTGGGTTCTGAAGCCACCGGAAGAGAAACTAGTGAAGGATGAATCAATTACAATGAGGGGTAGACGGTGCATATCTCGAAAGAGCTGGCGATATTTACCAATAGCCACTCAAAATCTGATCAAGGTGCAATTGCAGCCACAATTGCCACATGGGTAGATGTCTTAAATTTGGCCACTAGGTACCTCAGTCAAAGTGTGGCATTTAGATTTTCAGCCTTAGAAATAGGTCATGGGATGGATCCCTTCCAAGAGTTGTGTGACTCAAGGGGGGACGCACAGAACAACCAGACCTCGGCCTTCGACCCTTCACGGGTATCTCCTTGCCTTATGGTGTTAGGAACACATGACTTGGATGATTTTAAAGTTCCCTATTTATCAACTTCTAATGTTTGAAGATGTGAGAACTAGATAACGAGGGGTTATTTGGATGCCTACCCCCGATATCCTACCTAGACTAAAAAAAAAAATTGGCACCTCCTCTAGAGGAAAACTTAGTGAGTTTTTAGAAAAAATTTAGATGTGGTTGGTTGAGAGATTAGGGGTGTGAACCAATATCATTTGAATTAAGTGGGTGTGGATAATTTATTCAAGAAAGAGTGGGACGTTTCAGAATCCCTTTGGAGGAAACCTACTTCAACCTCCACAATTCGAGATGAAATTATGTGAGTGAGGAGTGACTTTGTGTGCGAGCAAGTGAACAAATGTGCTAAATTTTAATAAGTTAGATGTCAATTTGCAACATGTGGACTTCATGTAGTCCTTACAAATATTGATTACCTATCTTACTAGATACCATTGGTACAACCTTGCGAAATTTTAAAATCGCTAAAGAACTAGCATGTGGACATATGGGTCTTTACCAATCCTTTAAACTCCCTAATGTGGTTTAATCTAAGAAAGCTTTGAAAAACTATCCTAGATTGCAAACATGTGGGCATGTATGGGCCCGTTACTTTTATCTTTAAACTCTCCTAGTGATATAAACTAAGAAAGTAATTTAAAAAACTATCCTAACTTTGCAACATGTGAGAATGTATGGGCCCTTACAAATTTAAGATGATTTTCAAAAGAAACTAAGAGGAACACTAGGGGGACTTTGTCCTCTCCTAAATATTTTCTTAAGGGAGATGAAATGTCCCCTTAACCACCTTTTTGATTCTCAACATCGCTCTATGGTGCGAGAGAAGAGCATACTCAATTATTAAAGTTTGATTTCTAGTCCCAATGCAAGTGTTTTTATATGTGATAGAAAAAAATCTCAATTTAACTTTTACAATCAAAAAAACCATCCATGCGGCAACTCAAAGCAAAAGAGGAGAAATATGGTTCTTTTTAACCCCCTAAGTGCCTATGTTTGACTAACCTTTCATGTGGGAAAGGAATCTAGGTGTAGTGCATTTACAAATTGCAAAAAAACAATATTTTGAAGGCTAGGGGCCTTCAAATTATCACAAAAAACTCTTACAATGTTGGAATTCCGGATAGATGTGCGGGTTACAGTTCAGACAGAGGCGCAGTTGGCGCACAATGCGCAGAGAACATAATACCTTTTGGCACACTATGCGTAGAATGTGCAGAGAAACAAAGTGTTGTTGGAGCACAATGCTCGGAATGCGCGTATGTGGGTTGAAATACCCGTGCACGTTCTAATACGTGTCAGGAGGATTTTAAGTGGAATTCTCCTCCTCTAGCTCCAAACTTAGCTCTTGACAGGTAAGGCCGGGCCGATTATGGTTCCTGCAAGGTAAATGGTTCAAAAAGAAGTGCTCAAAAAGCCCAAATAGAGAGGAAATTGATACCTTATCCCCAGTATGGTCACCAATATGTTGTGTATATTTCGTCACTTGGGTGAGCAAAAAAAGGTCACTTATAAGTCTAGTTGGGCCTGCTAGACAAGACAGAGGTTAGTGCATGAGTTAGATAATCCAAGCACATGGAAAAAACAAACAAATAAACTAAAAAAAACTAAGGAAATAAAACTAAAATGCATAATAAACTTTGAACCAAAATCAATCAACCAAATGACCGAGATTATGCCACCAATGGATAACTATATTAACTGGAAAACACTATAGAGAAAGGAGTACTTATGGATCCTCTCTTCCTCCTTGGGAGGGATCTTGAGTCCCCTATTTGAGAGCTCTTCTTACAATGATAAACAAGAAAGCAAATGGTGAAGAAATCCAAGCCTATTCCCTCAAGAGGTGAGTGGAATAGCTTATTGAGATGTTGCTAGAATGCTCCAAGAAGAAAAAAGGTTTCTTGAGGGAGGATTGAGGCAGTATAACAATACTATGAGATTCTTAAATTCTTAGTGAACCCATGGCCTCCATTTATAGCATGTATTTGAGGCAATATCCAACTGGTTCTCAGTGCGAATAAGGGGCCCTTTAGGGCACCCTTAGGTCTTTGACCAGGTCCCCATTCGGATTCAGCTCGGATTTGAGGGTCAAATCAAGTTGGGAGCTGGTCCATAAGTGGTTGAGAGGCCGACAAGAACCATAAACGTGTCATTCATAGGAGTGTGTAGCTTTTCTCGTACATAGTCGCACATATGGCGCATGCACGCTCTACGGGCTTCTTTGGCCCGCGCACTGTGTGCGTGCTTCCTTTAGTGATTCAATGCATTTCAATGTTTTTCCAGTTGTATAGTTTTTGCCTCTTGGAAATGCATTTTAGGTGTTGCAGGTGAACTAATAGGTGTTTGGCAGTGATGTATTTTTGTAACCATTTGCACACAATGTTGCGGACGAAATTTTAGTGATAACAATCATAACAGGAAATAATTCACATATTGTGATGACTTTTAAATCAAATTCATATTAAAAAATTAACTAGTAAATAGTTACCAAGATCCTTGCCAACATACATAAGTACATTCAATACAAATGACAAATTCATTTTATCACATAAGTAGATAGTCGATTACATGAAGAAAATTTGCATAAATAACATTAGTTCTATGACATACAAATTATGGAATAAATCCAACAAATCTGAAAGTTAATCTTGCATTCAAACCGATGATAACATACAAATTCAAATGCAAACAAAACTTCAGAGTTCTGAATGTTTCTTCAAGATGAAATTTCCACAAACAATCTTCTTGAATCCTTCAACTCTGTTATCAAAAGAAGAGTTTACAATAGTGCATAACCTCCCTTCAGATATAGAAAATAAAAGAATAGGAAGTAATCCCCAAACTCATATATGAGCTCTATAGATTCTACAGAAGAGCAAAGAGTTTATCTCTTATGCATAAATTTTCCCCCCTCCTATCCGAGTCTCTTCTTATTCTTTTTATAATACAGAGTTATGATTGTATCATCAATACAGATAAGTAATAACTCCTTAAAATTAGAAGGGAATCGTATCTAATTTATTGATTACATGTTCTAATATCTATAAAGATCATAACTAAGTTCTAACAAATTTTTCAAAAATAAAATATCATTGTGCCAAAATATCTTGCATAACCAATAGGCTTATAACAAACTAATGAGCTTGGATAGATCACTTTGATAATCGTACCAAAATCATGTTCTAAATCTTCCATCAAACACCAACAAATCGTAAAATAAAACCAATTAATAACTAACACACTTTTAATAGAGTAGCTACATAATCTACTACTCTGTAGTTGCTCTAAAATAAGCAAATACAACTAATAAAAACAATAGCATCGATACGCATACCTCAAAATGTGAATCGGACTTCAAGCAAACTATAAAGACTAGACATTAATCTTTAGACTCAATAATATTCCTTAGATTTGAAGTGATAAACACATTAACTCCAGAATATTTCACAACCACCAGGCCTTCAACATCCACGGGACTTTTCTTTAACTCGGAAATTTGATTCTTAAACTATTCCATCATAGTTCTATTTTGTATCCTTAGCTACCGGTTTTCTAATTCAATTTCAACAATATTTCTTTTCAAAATAGGCACTACAGTATAATATTTTTCTTTCCAGAACAAAATTCCAAAAACAAAACCATCATGTTCTTTATCTTTTACATTTTAATTAACAGTAGGTGATGGCCCATCCTATCGATATAACTTGGAACTTGGTGACTATTTGAAGTCATTCGGAGGATTCTCTTTAGATATGTCTTCTTGGTGACTATTTGCTGTTCTAAATTTTTTCTTTGAGTAAAATTTCCCCACTAATTCCCTATCTAGATTAAATGACATTCAACTAAAATTCTGATTAGCCCATGATAAAACAAGAGAACTCTACATCTCCAATGTGAGTGTTTTTTATCATTAATGATTGGGCAAAAGCCCAAACAATTGCTACACTATGGCCAAGAAAAACTCTAATGAACTCCCAATATCGTAACTTCTGAAACATAAACATATATTCGTCATAAAATTTAATAATGTCAGTGTCGGAAGGTTCAACTCGCACAACGAGAACAATGAGAAGGTCAAACTACTCAATGAACAGGTGAATGTCGCTCATAGGAAAGGAAAATGTAAGGGTTAATGGTAAAACATAGTGAAGAGTGAAACCCTTACCTTTTCTGAGAATAGTAAAGAAAAAAGGTCATGATAGTGCAAAAAGGCCTAAAACCATGATGAAAAGACAGTGTACCTAGACGTTGATCTTCAAGGATCTTGAGTAATAGCAGGCATAAATGCGTGAAAAAGGTGGCAACGTGCAGGACGTTCACCATTCTTTCCTATAATCCAAACGTTAAAATCATAATACACTGCAAAACCCAAGACTGCCACGATGCCAATTATAATTTATGAAACTATTAACATTTAATTGGCAATTGTGTCATAATAACACCATAGATATCGATCATATAAATATGAAGAAATCCCGAGCATCCAACGTTGACAAGGTTGTACGCTTCATATTTCAAAATGATAGGACCATTGGAAGGATATTATACCAAGGGATAATCAATTTATTTATCAATAAGAAACCCAAGGCATGAAAACAAATCCCAGCAAGGACCATAATCTCACAGGACTCCCAAGTGTTACCATGTTATTCAAAGGATGAGTAAATCTAAGTAAAAAATAACCATGTCTATAAAACATCATTAGGAACTCATGAGCAAACATGAATGAATACATGGAAGCAAATTAATCCCCGCTTTGAAATAAAGAAAAAATCCGATAAATTTTAAACTTAAGTTTCGATGATGATAATATTGATTCATTCAACAATAGAAATAGACCTCAATATATAAGCATATATAAGCATGTCATGAAATCATGTACTAACTACTGAAAAATTTAGAGACATTCCCCATAATCTTGTTTCAAATTTCATGTTTAAATTCATGAAATTCGAAACAGTAAACAAAATAAATAATCGAGACAAATATGAGGAATTGACAATCAAATTGCTTTCAATAGTTAACTGATTCATAATGATATAATAATGTCCAATGGAAACAATTCTATCACAAAATAACAAAATATTTACATGGTTATATGCAAACTCTGTTGATACTGAGAGGGGGGTGAATCAGTATCAAGTACAATTTAAAAACCTTTTTCAACTTATACTTAAACCATTCAATTATATCCAATGAGCAATGAACAATAGTATAAGAGTTACACCAATACACCACAATACACCAT
>ML782257.1:157782-169452 GCA_009831015.1 Picea engelmannii
ATACCATTTATGTCACTTCCTTTTAACATTAGGGCCGACCTGACACTTTCTTATTTTGTAATTATTTTCTTTAATTATCTTCAGGGCCTACATGTACAATTCACTTTGTCATCTTCAAAAATTCATTTCTCCTCAACCATGAGAATCCACGTGACGTTCCACATACCACCGGAAACAGCATGATGTATACTATCCATCCATGGGTGTTGTATCTGCATGTGCATTTTCCTTCATGTCCAAATAACTTCATCAATCTTGTGGTCCAAAACCCATGACTAGGGTTGACATCAATGACAACAACCAATCTTCCAACAAACTCAAACATAAGAATACCAGATCAATCAAAGAAAAGAGAATCAACCAAAGACAAAGGGAAAATCCATATTAAAATTAAGAGGGACCCTAATTCTTCAATCAACGTGAGAGGAAAATAAGGGGGGTGTTGCTTGCCACAACAATTGGCGACATGTTGGGAGAACCAATTATCTTTGTTCATGAAAAATAAGAGAAAGAAGGTTAGATTACATAAAGAAGAAAATTTATAAATTTTGGAATATCAATGATAACTTCCTTATGACTAATTTTAAAGATAAGAAAAATATGCATTCGTACTCATACTTATTCACTTGGTATTTACAGAGGGAAAGGGATTAAATTAATTTTAATTACGTATAAATGGGAGAATAATCTTTTGATTTGATTACTAAGCAGAGTTTACTTACCATGACTAGGTACAATTAGTTCAACTCATCTTTCTATTACCTGACATTTCTTCGTTGCCAGCGAGCATCCATAGCCCCGACGAAGTTGCCTTGATATCATGTATACATTGTCCTGTTGCCAACAAGCGTCCATAGCGGTTTGTATACACTTCCCACACCTTCTTATTTAATGAAATTTATTAATCGCCTTTTGATAAATGTGTTTGAGATTGCAATTAGCAATGGTGAATAGGAAGTGGGGTGATATTGAAAGTATCTTTGATATATTGCACTTCATGGAGTAAAACTAAGCCTTTCGTCTTATAATTTGCTATTCCCATCTTATTAATTTCATTTATGTAAAAGGGTAATTAATTTTGAAAAGATCTTGTTTCAAAGTACTTTCCTAGGTAAATTTTCTTGGAAAAATGAATTAATCATAAAATGAATTCTTATCATGATAAAATAATATAAATAATGAAATTTATGTCTTCATGCAATCTAATAATAATGATTTCCTTTCATTAAGAATGAATAAAGAAGAGATATATAGCACACAACATGTCTCTCATTGTTATTAACAAAAACGATAAACATATATTTCCCCATACATACTTTGGAGACATCACAAAATTCAAATCAAAACCAAGAATTAAGCAAAACAAACAATGGTACCAGAGTGCAAACATAAGACTACAAAATGATGATAGAAACAAAAATAAGATCAAATCACTAATCAAAATATGCAAACTAACTAAAATGAAACTACAAACTAAATAAGCCATGAAGAAAATAAGACCTTAGCCAGGCAAGATGAGAAGAAACATCTTAACATAAAGAAGTAAATTAATAATGATCTTTTGGTTAATGCTTTCTTTATTTTATGTCAAGAACATAATAACTTTGTCTTGGATGGCAGGTTATTAATTAGGCTTTTATTAGAAAGAAAAACCTAAGCTAAAACATAGTTATGAGTAAAATTTCAAGTTTCTCTTTTTTCTTTATAATTAAACTGGTAAACTTTGTATTCAAAAAAGAACTGTGATCTAGCCACACAGAAAGCCATTACATATTCAAAATAGGTCTGTAAATTTCACAATCATGCTAAAGGTTATCACTCTCTGAAATTCTCTAAACTACTTGCCTTGGAAGTGGCTTACAACTACTACAAAGCCTAATATACCATCTATAAAAGATACCAAGTATAAAAAAACAAAAACAGAGCATACTAGTTAAGCTTTGTCTAATGGAGTTCCATTATGAGATTCTTCTGTAGAGTCTGGTGGCGAATTGAGGTTTGGAATCTGCCTGGGAGGAGTTGGAGATGAAGTTGCATCCGAAATTTCCTGACTAGAAGGTGGTTGGGCCGGAGAGACAAGTCTGGAGCGAAGATTTGCTACCTCGATATGAATAGCATCCACTTCATCCCATGGCTATTGAATTCCCTTCCTTTGAGAAATTAGTAGGTCCATTGTTGTTTTCCATTGAACTAAGGCATTCTACATGTTGATTTGTAGTGAATTGACCAAATTAACCAGAGATTAATATTCCTCATCTTAGAGTTGTTGACACCATCGTCACAGGGTCTTCACTCAGTGAACCTATGACATAGCACTTTCGTTCGTGGGATATTAAAGAATACCCCTAATTTTAATAGATATCCCTATTCACACCCCCCAATACCCTGCACCCTCCCTCCCCACTACCTACACTATATTCACTTTATTTTTTACAATTAAAAAAACCCATTTATGAATGAATGTGATAAGATATTGGTCAACAAGGGGAAGCCTCGGTGGCCATCATGAAACACTCAACTTCCTATTGGCCATGCTGCCTACTCGAACTCCTGCCTGGGTTTCTTCTGACAAAGGCTTTGTCATCAAATGATCAAAGGGAAACATGACCTGGAACACTGGAGTTGAAGCTACAACCAGATATTCACCACCCCAAATCAGAATGTCGTTCTTGATGTGAATATCCTCCTTGATGTCTTAACAACGGGTGAAGGGATGACACCCTAGATGAAGAAGGAATCAAAACATACCCATGTGACCACTAAAGAGATCTCCAAGCGTGTGACAAGACATTGGCTAATAAAATTTATTATGGTCGAAAGTGGATGAGGAGAACCCAGGGAAAGATGGCATTCGATGGGTACATAGGTGTACTACATCCATTAACTCAGATGCAAAAGACACATGTGGTATTGTAAGTCATTGAAATGCACTTGTGCGAGGGTATGCCAAGATTTGGAGTTGCATGAATAAGAAGTTTGGAGGAGCCACGTGTCCGTCGCACCAGCCAAAACATGTGCCAAAGATTGATATCCCACGCCACTCCAAACCTTAGCCTAAGGTTTCTTACATTCGTGATCATTTCTTTAGTTGGTGGGTCCCTCCTATGGGATAATACTTTTGTGGGTCTAACCATCCCAATTTGCATTAGGGGATGAAATGTTGAATAGCCTGACCATCAATTCGTAAAGTTCCCAATGAGTCCCAAGTATCCAGATTAGCAAAGGAATCTGCCTCGACATTATTAGTCCCAGGAACATGAAATCATTGCAGTGTTTGGAATGCCTCTACCTCTGAAAAAATTCTACTCGTGATGTTATTGATATTCATATTATCCTAGAGGGATCGCTTTCTGAACTGGTTAAAAATGACCTCAAAATATCCAATGATAATCAACTCTTCAATGCCTTGGCTCTTTGCTATACTAAGACCTTTATAAAGAGCATAGGCTTCCGCTTGGTTATTCGATGTGATGCCAAAACTCCAAGAATGGGTAGTTCAAATATGTCCCCCTGAGGATAAGATAACCCCACCTGCTCCTCCCATCCCTAGTAAAATTTCAAGTTTCTTATCAAGATGTCCCTTGCCTTATAAATATCTTGCATCAAGTTTAAATTTTAGTTGAACAAGCCTTAATTATAAACTATTAAAGATAAGACTTAAAATAAGTTTTCCAGGAAAGTAAAATGAGCAAAGATGTTGAATAAAATTTGAATACAGGTAAGAGACTTCCCTAATGTAATTTGAGTGTATCTTGGAGATCATCATAACTGCTTTGCAAAATAAACTAACAACAAAGTCAAATTTTCAAAGAAAACAACGAAAACCTGCAACAACAACAAAAAAGTCGAGATCAAAAAATAATAAATAAAGCTAAAAAATGAAATCATAAAATTACTAGAAGATGAAAATAAACCCATGCAATTTTACTTTGAAGAATGTCATACTAGTTTACCTTAGAGATCTTGATATCCTCCAAAATTTGTGTTTTAAAGAAGTAACCTCTTCTCATGATCAAGGTTAAAAAGCATGAAGAAGTTGCATCCTTATCCAAGTTTACACATGCCTATGATCATCACATTTATTGGAACTAAACTAAGGCAATGAAAGGAAAGGAAATTATTCTATATCCATCATCAAGTATTTAAAGTATCAACATGAATATTGTTAAATACTTGAAATGCATTCTTGAGAAAAGAAAATAAAAAATTCAGAAGTATATTTTTCATCATTATCCGATTTTTTCCCAAAATTAAATTGAAGTTTCTAAAAATATTGTCGCTTGCTTATTCAACAACTAAACTATCTATAAAAGAAAACCAAACTATCATTCTCATATTCCTAACCTACTCTACTCTACAGGAAAAAAAAATAGAACTAAGTAAAGTCAAATTTCTAGTGAAGCCATTCAAATTGTTTTAATCATGTAGTCAAATGTACAACAGGAGTTAGCAACAAAAATTGAATCATTACTAAACTATAAAAAGATAACTTCATCCTGTTATGCACATTTGTTCCCAAAAATTATCATAAAAGAAGCATATTTATTGGAAACTTTCTAATATAAGATTCTTATAACCATAACCCAATTCTATCCTGATATGTACAATTTGTAAAAATACCATGGAAAATCTAATTAGGATTTATTTTGGAGGACTCAATAAGATCAACAGAAAGTGACTTAGACCCCAATAGTTGAAAAACACAAACTTCTTCTGATAGAGGATACTGAAAAATAAATGAGAGGAAATAAGAAGTATGACTCTCCAGGGTGATTATCATATGTATACAATCAACTAATTTATTAAAGCTAAAATTAGCAATGAAACTATTGGACCAATGATTATTTGCAAAGGTAGAATTTGTTGGAGTTACTTCACACACACCTAGGATTTATTTTTCCTAAGTTTTTTCCTATGTTTATTAGTCTTTATCCAATCTCCTAAAGTTTAGGGAGAATATTCCTCTAGGAGAATATTCTCTTCAGTTTTCATTTCAATTTAACTAGTTGAGTCGAGTCTAGATGTTGCATTGGTTTTGTCACCATGCAATATTGGGATCATCACCAGCTAATGTGCATTTTCCTTGGGATCATCACCGTACTTGCGCATTACCCATGATTCCCTGATCTCCTCCTCACTTCACTCTGTTTTAGTCAATTAATTGAAGACTGGTAGACTAGTTAACTTGGCTAGGTGGCAGTTCACTCTTGTAACTGCCTGAGAGACTAGACTAGGTGGCAGTTCACTCCCGTAACTGTTGGTGTGTGTCCATATCACTCTAGACCACCACTATGGCACATTGTATTCACCTCCAGTGTGCATTGGTTGAGTTATACAGAGTATACCATGTGTAAATTATTCATTATTCATCATGGTTAATGAGAATTCTTCCATTCTTTCTCTCTTGTTTCTTCTTTCTCAATTTCTCTCCTCAAATGTGTGTGGTATTTTCCAACTAGATCTATTATGTGCAAGTTAAACACATTTACATGGTATCATATCCGACATACTACTAAGCAAAAGCTACATCAAATTATTTTTGCAGGTAACAAAGATTGAAGACAGCGGAAAGATGGAATTCCCAAAAGAATCCATTCTTACACCTTACTTCTTTACATGGAAGGAGAAGATGGTCATGCATATTCGAAGCAGAGGCCTATACATGTTAACTATGAATACAGAGACAAAACCGACATCAGCCATAGAAATATCCAAGTATCTAAATCGAATGGATGAAGCATTCGGAACAATTTGCAGCCTCATTTCTCCTTATCTCTTTTTTCACATATCTTCCTGTAAAACCCCCAATGAAGCCTGAACCACCATGGAAGGGATATTTGGAAAATAGGATGATATGAGGGGACACATGCTCGAGGTGGAATTGCTCACATTGGATCCAAAAATCTTCGACAATCTCCAAGATTTCTTTACAAAATACAAGGATTTATTGTTGTGACTCTAAGCTTGCGGGGTTGATAAATCTAAGGAGGAGAAACAAATGGTTCTCAAAATTCCCTCCAAACTTGGTCCTCAATTCTCCATGTTCGTGTCCACATTCCATTCAGTAAAATTCTCCTCTAGAGCCACCTGGAATATTCCTTCTCTTGAGGAATTTATCGAATCCCTGACACAAGAGCAAATCGAACTCGTCAACATGGGAAAAATCAAAGGCCCAAAGGCGCATGCACTTATTGTGCAATATGGAATCCGTCAATATCAAAAATCTAAAGATAAAGAAAAACAGAAAGCTCATGCAAATCCGAAGAAGGAAGGGTACTTGAAACCCTTCATCGATGCCTCCAGATCCAAAGCTAGAAAGGGAAGAAAAGGGGAGAAATCCACATACTGCCATAAAGGATTCCATCCAGAATCTGCATGCATGCAAAAGAAAAATATATCTAATGACTCAAATACTTCAGAAAAAAAAAAATTAGAGATCGCATCCCTGAGGGTGCCAAGAAGAAGAAGCCAGAAGATCAGAATCCCAAGAAAGGCAATTCTAGCCATGCCTTGATTGCCATCAACTCCTCTCCCGATGCTTGGATCGTAGATTCAGGAGCATCACATCACATGGATGCCAAAAAAGAATTCTATTATTCATTGGATGCATGCCAACGTCCTCCTATTCTAATGGGGAACAACTCTCCAATCGAGGTCATCGGAAAAGGAAGGATTGAACTCACCAACGTAAGCTTAGAGAATGTGTTGCATGTTCCCAAACTTTTCTTCAATCTTCTCTCTGTGTATCAGATGATGAATTCTGGCACCGGAAATAAATTCATATTCACACCTAATGCAATGGACATATATGACATGAAAACCAATTGCAGAGTTGCTACCGGTGAGGTAAATCATCAATCTAGATTGTATACATTTTCTGAATTTATTGAACTAGATTTTGGTTTAATATTTACCCATGTTGATGAAAGAAGTAGGATATGGCATGAAAGTTTTGAGCATTTTAATTTCAGATATATGAAACAACTTAGCAAGCAAATATTGGTTGATGGTCTACCAGACATCCATTTCTCCAAAGGCATATGTGAGGTATGTGTTCGTGGAAAACACCCTCAAGAGAAATTCGACAAAGGAAAGACTTAGAGAGATTCCTCTCCTTTAGATATGATCCATAGTGACCTCATGGGCCCTTTTGCACATCCATCAATTAGAAAATCAAGGTATGTTCTCATTTTTGTTGATGATTTCTCACGTTTCACATGGATTTACTTTCTCAGGCAAAAAACAGAGGTCTTTCAACACCTCAAATATTTCAAATCCATGGTTGAGACACAGTCAACAAAGAAAACCAAAGTCCTTTGAACTAATAATGGGGGAGAGTATGTTAATCATGATATCCAGACTCTTTTTCATGAGGCAGGGATTCAGTTGCAGCACACAGTTCCCTATACTCCACAACAAAACAGAGTTGTTGAGTGGAAAAACATATCTCTAAAAGAGATGGTATCTTGCATGCTACATGCAAAGTCACTTCCACATAGATTGTGGGGCCGAAGAACTTAATTGTGAAACCTACATCCAAAATAGATCTCCCCATAGATATTTCAAGGATAATACCCCCTACGAGGCTTGGAGCGGCCTTAAACTGGAAGTGGCCCACTTTCGTATTTTCGGTTCAAGTGCATGGGCCTAGATTCCCTCTTAAAAGAGGAAGGCACTTGAAACACAGAGCACTGAGTGTATCTTTTTTGGATACCCCGACAGTGTGAAGGGATACACACTTATTGATATTTCCTCGGATCGGCTCATCATTAAGCAAAGTGTCCAATTCAAGGAAAGTGTCTCGCATGTATCTCAGCAGCTGCGTGCAGACACCTTCATTCTTCCACCTTTTCGAGATGATGAGCATGCACATGCCAACTCTTCTTCAGATAAGAGTTCTTATTCAGAGGATTCAGATGATCCAAATACAGATTCATTACAGTCAGATGCGGATTTTGTATATCAAAATTGTTAGGACCCTGCAATGTACCTTTTTGCTCACACCTTTTGCTACCATTACACCCTTTTTCCACTCATATTTAAACTTATATTATCACCTTACCCTATCTCTCCAAAGGTATATAACGTCTCTTCTCTTTACTATATGTTTAATATGTTTTGCATATAATTTTACATTACTCTCGTACTTAACCATTGATCAGAAATGTATAAGTGTTGAAACAGTTCGAACTGCAAATTAGCATTGAGGCTTGTTGCTGAAACAGTTAAAGCACGCAAACCCTGTGGTTGAAACAGTCTGTGGACTAAGATGCTGAAACAACAACTCACACAGAAGAAGTTGTTACACTCTCCATGGTCTGCGATGCTGAAATAGCAACTCACACAGAAGACGTTGTTACACTCTCCATGGTCTACGATGCTGAAACAGCAACTCACACAAAAAAAGCTGCTACACTCTCTGTGGTCTACGATGTTGAAACAACAACTCACACAGAAGAAGATGTTACACCCTCCATGGTCTACGATGTTGAAACAACAACACAAAGTTGTTACATTGACCACAACAGTTGCACCTTGAGCCAGAACTAACCATCGCTGCCACGTGACCACGTGTTGAAACAGTCAGAACGCAAATCCCATTGCTGAAACAGCCCACGATTTGTGATGTTGAAACAGCATACAACAGCAGTAACGAGAAGACAAATAAAGAAGTTGTTACTCCAGTTGAAACAACAACACCCCACTCAACACTTTTTCAACTATTGTAATAGCATTCTGTTGCGGGAGACCATGATATTCTACTCTAGTATAGAGATTTGATCTGACTAAGAATAGGATTCAGACGCGCACATGTAATTTGATGATAAAAATTGTATCGAGGGGATTCTCCTCTTTAAATAAGAGGAAATCATCATTAGAGAGAACCTTTTTTTTAGCTAAGAAAGGATTTACAGAGAAGGACGTGTTTTACTTCAGACATTGTAATATGATATAGTTGACAGATGAATAAAAGATTGTTCTAAGAATTTCTTTCTAGTTCCTCTCGTTTTAGGGGAATCTTGTGAGAAGGGAGGTCCCACCTTCTTCACAAGATTCACCCATTATCTTTGTAGTGTGTTAGTGTTATTTCTGTTCATGCCTTGATTAAATTCTGTTTTGCTGAAACACTACTTTATTGAACTCTGTTTTGTTGAAACACTACTTTACTTAACTTTGTCTTGTTGAAACTCTGCTTTACTGATTGTTACATTGTTTTCATATGATTCATGCTTGGGTAACTGTTAATCATTCTAGTTAGCAATCATGTTTGGTGAATTTATGAAAGCGTGATAATCAGGGACTGGTGCTGAAGATTCATGCTTGGGGAATAGGGTCATGTTCTCTATTTAGAGATAGTTAGTCTTCAGTGTATGTCAATTATTAGTAATGAGTTCATGAAAGTGTGCTAATCGGAAACAGGTGTTGAAGATTCATGCTTGGGGAATAGGGTCATGTTCTCTGTTAAGAGATAGTTATCCTTTAGTGTGTGTCAATCATTCCAATTAGTAATGAGTTCATGAAAGTATGATGATCAGAAACAAGTGTTGAAGATTCCTTCTTGGGGAATAGGGTCATGTTCTCTGTTACATAATAGCTGGTCTTTCCTTTTGCAGTATCATGAAAAGATTTCTTTCTTAAGTTGTTATTTCTTAATGTAATCCAGGATTCTTTGGACAATTATTTCTTTAAACATTGAACTCTGCAATAGGTAGATTGTTTTCTTGTAATTCAAGTTAGAACTTCAGTTTGTTCAAGGCAAGGTGTGATTAATATATTTTTACTACAACTCTAGGTTGCTTTTGAGATTGAGCATATATAGTGTGTGATTACCTTTGAAATAAATAGACTTCCCTGGGTTGACAATTTATGTAGCACTTGATTGTTTAGTTAAGCAATTATAGTGACCAACAAAGATGTAGATGTAGAGCCAGAACAAAGGCCCAAGTGGGCCCAAACTACTCTTCAGCATGCAGGGGATCTTGTTGGTGATCCAACCAATACTAGGAGGACTCGATCTGATTTCGAGGAGCCTCCTATTGCACTCACTGCCACTAAACCATTTCCCTCCAGACATATTTTCTTGGTTCAATATTCAGATCCACAATATTATGGTGAGGCTGATGGAAATCCCTTTTGGGAATCCGCCATGCAGTAGGAGTACAACTCCCTCCTCAAGAACCAGACTTGGGATATGATTCCCCTTCCTTCTGGAAGGAAACTTGTCTGGTTCAGATGGGTCTACGGGACCAAGAGCATAGTGGATGAATAGATTAGCATATACAAATCCAAGCTAGTTTCCAAAGGATTTCAGCATGTGCATGGAATTGACTATGATGATACCTTCGCTCTAGTAGCGAAGATGGATTCCATACGTTTGGCACTTACCATTGTGGCAGCCAAGGGATGGGAATTCCATCAGATGGACGTGAATAATGCATTTCTTCACAGTGATCTCTCTAAGGAGATTTATGGAGCAACCCCAGGGATTTATGTGTGACTCCTCTTTGGTCTATCAACAGAAGAAATATATTTATGGCCTCAAGAAGGCTCTGAAGGCATGGTATGCCAAGATGTACTCCTACCTATTGTCACATAACTTTTTACATTTTAAATAAGACCCAAATGTCTACATGCTTAGGAAGAATGATTCACTTCTACTCTTAGTTTTGTATGTTGGTGATTTTTTGATCACTGGTTGCTTGAATTCAACGATTATTGCAGTCAAGAGGATTCTACATGACAGGTTCTTGATGGTGAAAATGGGTCATCTACACTTCTTCCTTGGACTTGAGATCAATCAGGATGCATTAGGAATCAAAATTTCTTGGACCAAGTATGCACGAGATCTCCTTGAGATATTTTACATGACAGACTGCAAGTCTGCTCCGACTCCTTTCCTATCAAGATTCAAACTTGAGGATAGCGGGGACACTCCACTAGTTGACAACACACTATACAGAAAGCTAGTGGGGAGCTTGTTGTATCTCACACACTCCATACCAGACCTCTCCTATGCAGTTGGAGCAGTTTCCAGGTTCATGCAGGAGCCGCATGAGCTACATTGGAAGGATACAAAGCATATCCTTTGATACGTACAGGGCACCATCACCTTTGGGATTCATTATGAAACATAATCTAAATTATATCTCATCAGGTTCATTGATTATTATTGGGTTGGAGATAGCATTGATCGCAAGTCCACATCTAGTTACTCACTCAGTCTTGATTTTGGGCCTATATATTGGTCGAGCAAGAAGCAGACTATTGTTTCTTTATCTTCATCCAAGGTAGAGTACAGAGGGGTAGTTAACATAATCATTCAGGCTATGTGGCTACAACATTTTCTCACTGAGTTGGGCATTCAATTTCATCGGTCGATCGTCATAAGGTGTGACAACCAAAGCACTCTGAAGTTCTACAGAGATCTAGTTCAGAGGCAGAGGATGAAGCACATCGAGATCCACATGCACTACATATGGGACTTAGTACACGAGGGGATCATGGACCTACAGTTTTGTCCTTCAGCAGAACATACGACATACATCTTCACCAAGACCTTCACTGAGCAGAAGTTCCATTCTTTTTGAAGTTGTCTTGGAGTGAAGGACACAGTTGCCAAGAAAATGTTAGTTCTTCTTTTTACATAAATTCTACCTTGAGGGGGGGGGG
>ML782257.1:188635-198950 GCA_009831015.1 Picea engelmannii
GTGGTTAAGAAACTTAAGCTAGTCACTACTACTCACGAGAAACCCTATCCTCTTGGTTGGGTCACTAATGATACACAACTACAAGTCACGAAGAAATGTGTATTGAAGTTTTCAATTTCTGGAAAGTTCATGGATGAGGTAGAACTAGATGTAGTGCCACTTGATATTTGTGGAATAGTACTTGGGAGTCCATATATATATGACCGTAAAGCAGTCTTTTATAGAGAGTAGAATAAGTATCATCTTTTTAAAGATGGTAAGGAATATATCGTACGAGCACATAAGACAAGAACGAATCTAGCAATAGTTTCTGCAGGTCAAATGAAGAGACTGGTAAATGCTAGTAAGAATTTTGTGTTGATGATGGTTAAGGTAAAGAATGATGAAGTCTCTAAGTCTTTTGAAGGGTGTGATCCTAAACACAAATCTGAACTAATTGAAATTATTTCTGAGTATGATGATTTGTTTCATGAACCGAAGGGGTTACCACCTAAGAGAGAGATTCAGCATGAGATACATTTGCAGCAGGATGTGCCACTTCCGAACATAGCCATGTACCGGATGTCTGTCATGCAGAACGAGGAAATTAAGAAGCAAGTTCAGGAGCTGATTGAGAAGGGGGTCATCCAGCCAAGTACTTCTCCCTGTGGCTCTCCTATAGTCTTGGTTCCAAAGAAGGACGGGTCTTGGTGCATGTGCATTGACTACCAAGCTCTTAACAAAATCACCATCAAGAACAGGTATCCTCTTCCTCGTATTGATGATTTGCTGGATCAATTAAAACATGCCATTTACTTTACTAAATTGGATCTGCGTAGTGAGTATCATCAAATCCGTGTAGCTGAGAATGATGCTTGGAAAACAGCTTTTAAAACAAAGTAGGGTTTGTATGAATGGCTGGTAATGCCCTTTGGGCTATGCAACGCACCTGCTACATTTATGCGGGTTATGAATGATGTTTTTCGTCCTTTTATTGATGATTTTGTTATTGTATACCTGGATGACATTCTGGTATTTAGCAGAACCTGGGATGAACACATTTTACATGTAAAGAAAATATTAGATGTACTGAGGAAAGAGAAACTGTATGTGAAACTGTCTAACTGTGAGTTTGCTAAAACCTCTTTGGTATATCTCGGCCATATCGTTGGTGGAGGCCACCTGGGAGTGGACCCAGCCAAGATTTCTGCTATAGTACAATGGCCACGACCTACTAATGTTACAGAGGTCAGAAGTTTCCTAGGCGCTGTCCAATACTGGCGAAAATTCATTGCTGGATTTTCTGCTATTGCTGCTCCTCTGCACGCATTAACCAGCGTTAAGGCAATTTTTCAATGGGGAGGTAAACACCAGCGAGCTTTAGACATATTAAAAGAGAAGATCAGCACAGCTCCAGTGTTGACATTGCCAGATTTACAGCAGCGTTTTGAAATAGAAACAGATGCAAGCGGTTTCGCCATGGGAGTCGTTTTGATGCAGGGCAGGAAGCCTATCTGTTACCATTCTGAGACGTTCTCTTCTGCGGTATGTAACTATCCAACTTATGACAAAGAACTGTATGCTTTAGTTCAGAGTGTGAAGAAGTGGAAACATTATTTAATGGGTAAAGAAACCATTGTTCATACTGATCATCAGCCACTTCAATATCTGCAATCTCAAACTAAGATACAACAGAGTCGTCACATGCGTTGGATGGGCTTTTTACAGCAGTTCCATCTTGTAATCAAATATAAAAAGGGAATTAACAATAAGGTAGCTGATATGTTATCACGCCCTCCTGTAAACGCATCTATTTACTGCAGAACAGTTCGCTGATACATGAAAGCTTTATCGAACAGTATGTTGAAGATAGAGATTTTAAAGATGTTTATGTATCGCTGCAACATGGTAAACGGGAAGATGATTATTATTTGCATGAACAGTTGTTATATCATTTGGGTAAAATCTGTATTCCAGAGAAGGAACGAGCACATGTGATCCGTGAAGCTCACAGCTCATTAATCGCAGGGCATTTCGGGGTAAGCAAAACGCTGGCTGTGTTGCAGAACCATTGTTACTGGCCGCAGATGCAAGAAACAGTAGCAAAGTATATAAGGGGATGTGTCCTGTGTGCGACCAGCAAGCCCAGCAATCGTAAATTGGGGCTTTACACTCCTCTGCCAGTTCCTTCATGACCCTGGGAAAGCATTTCAATGGATTTCGTTGGAGGTCTACCTCTGTCCAGGAAGGGGCACGATTATCTTTATGTCGTTGTGGACAGGTTCAGCAAGATGTGCATTTTGATTCCATGTAATAAACAAGTCACAGATGAACAGATGGCTCATCTCTTCTTTCAGAACGTTTGGATACATTTTGGGTTACCTACATCTATTGTTTCAGATCGGGATTCCCCGTTCTTGGGAATATTCTGGTCAACATTATGGGGGCTCATGAATACCAAGCTGAAGAAGAGTACAGCATTTCATCCACAGACCGATGGGCAGACCGAGGTAGTTAACAGAACTGTGGTTCAGCTGCTCCGGGGCTATTGCAGTAAGCATCCTAAACTCTGGGATGAGCAGCTGCATTATATACAGCATGCTTACAATCATGCAATTCATTCTTCCACAAACAAATCTCCTTTTGAAACATGTTTTGGTTACTTGCCTAAAACACCGATGGACTTCACTTTCGGTAAAGATGAAGTGGATGAACAACAGGATGCCAATAAAGCTTTAAGGTTCATTCAAAGGATTCAAGTGGTACAGCAGGCAGTCCAAGAACAGTTGGAAAAGAGCCAGGCAAAGTATAAAGCCAGGCATGATAAGCATCGAGTTGATCATAAGTTTCAGGTCGGAGATCGAGTTTGGTTACATATTACCAAAGAAAGACTGAAAGGTGAAGGTAAAAAGCTTAAGCCTATCAGGTATGGTCCTTTTGAGATTCTGGAAAAGATCGAAACTAATGCTTTTTGCTTGAATTTACCTCCATATATGCAAATTTATTCAGTTGTCAATGTTGAGAATCTTAAACTGTATGAACCTTCGATGATTATGGATGAGGAGACTAACATATAGATTCCTTCAGTTGATGATATGGCACTTGAATACATGAAAGAGTTGCAGGATGATGTTATTCTTGACAGAAATGTACGTACTTCACGAAGAGGGAATGTTGAGTACCTTCGAGTGGGGCTTAAAGGAATGCATCCTAGCAAAGCGAAATGGATGGAAATCGGAAAAGTGAGGGAGCAGTACCCTCACTTACTTGATGAATAATTCAGGCTTTTGGTGGTCCAAAAGCTCTCCAATGGGGAGGAATGATCCGAATGGATTTTGCATCCTCAAGTTATATGATCCAATGGTACAATGGTTATGGGTATACTTTGCTCTTCACATGCTAAGCTCTTTACGATACTAAGCCTTTTTATATTGCTTGCCACACATGGTGCATTATGCTATGTTAATATATCATACATATGATATATGGGAACGTTGCAATGTGTTTTTAARAAAGGTTTAAACTATGCAAACGGTTCACATAGTGCGAGACTCCACATCCCTTATGGCTATCACATAGTGCGTTCCATACATTGCTATATATAGCAAGGTTCCGGTACATGTATCGGTTCTATGAGTGTGCAATATCCGTTTGTGCATGGTTTATACTGTTTTGAAGGGTGGTTTCGTGGCAATGGGAAACACGCTTGTGTGCGGGTTCATTGACTCGTTTTGGCAGAGCTTTTGGCGGAGTACCATCCAATTTAGCTGGGAACTTCTGGGTTGTGGCATATAACCATTTAATAAATAAAAATGGGAAGTCCATCTGTTCAGAACAGAGTTATAACATGTGGAAAACAGTTATGGGAAACATTAAAAAGAACCATTGAATGATTGGCGGGCAGTGATATCCATTATAACGATTGGCAAGCATGAGTAGACCCGTTGGTTCGTTTGTTATTTCTATTTCCGTGTATGCCGCCGAGTCTATGCCAAGCATAACCTCCCACTTAACTGATCATTGATGAGTATTGTTATTATAACAGAGATTTGGCCACGACAGGGTTTTTTTTGCTACTTGATAGCTCGGCTGGGAATGAAATAGAGGAATAATTTATGTTAAGAGGATAACTACAACATCATTCCCGTTCTGCCATAACTCGGAGCCTCTTTTCTGTTCAGCATTTGATTGAAACATGATTATGCTGAGAGGCCGGTGTGCTATAAAGGAGGATTCAGCCTGTGCGCAAGGGGAGGAGAAGTTTAACAGCTATAGAGACATTTTGATGAAGCACTGTTGCTTGTAGAATCATCTACGTTCTGTTGTGGTTTTCTTATTGTTGAAAACCTTTGTAAACTTGCCAGAACTTGTAGTTTTTTAGTATTTTGCACAGTACTATTGTCTCATAGCTGCTCAGAGTCTGTTGAAGATGTTATTGTAACCATTGTGTACCAGTTTTTGAAGATTAATTGGATCGGTTCCATTGGAGAGGGACCCGGAGACGTAGCCCAGTGTTAGGGTGAACTCCGTTAACAAATTCAGCATTTGTACTCTCTTTTCTGTTGTGTTCTTCATCCTCTGTTTATGTGTTTTCGTTTCCTGTTATCTTCATTATGTACATTGTTGCATTTCCAGATTACAGTCTTTATTTAGAAGCTGAAAGTATATTAACATGCTGAGCATTCATAGTATTTAAAAAAAATGCACTTAACACTTAGATCTTACGGATTAATATTGGACTCTGGGCTTGGGAAACCATCCTCTGATATAAACCTATAAGACAAATTTCCACTAGGAGGGGGTAACAAATTTTGTTTGATTTTGTTTTACTTTCCTCTTCCCTTTGGCCCACCTCTTCTACTTTCTAAGAGAATTCTAAGTTGTCGACATCGTAAGGATAATATAAGGGTCCTTTAGCCACTGCCTTACCTCAATCTCTAACTTGTGTTATTTATTTCTCATAGTCATTTCTAATTTTTCTCTTTAGCTCCTTATTTCTTCCTCTAGATTTCGCCCTTTACTCATTTCTACATTTTCCATCTCCCTCGGGGCTTTCAAAATTGCATCAAGATCTTTTATCAAACTCCTTTTGGGGTTTGTTCCAATCCAAATCTATTTCTTCTATTGTTCCTTACTCCCATGATTATTGCTCCCCCTGAAATTATGGAGGTTGAATCCTCAATAACTTACTTGACCTAACATGATATGCATATCATCTAAAATTTCCTCCTCGTCCCTTTCATGGTAGTTGTTTTTTAAGTGTCCATATCTCTTACATTTTCCACAATTGAAGGGCATGTTCACACAATCTAGGGTATGTTTGAAGGATTGATCCCCTACCTCAATGTTCATCTCAATCCAACAACCCATCTCATAAATGTAGTTCCACTAAACAAATTATGACTAATGTCCCTTCCATTCTCATTGTCTCCTCATCCATGACCATGAATCTTCCCAATCTATTGTTGATGGTACAAAAAACTTCCTCATGTGAACTTTGTTTTGGTAAATAGGGGAATTTCACCGTCTATGACACCTTGTCCTCCCTTTCCCTCAAAGGTTCAAAAATAAGGTACAGTAAACCAAGGCTAAGGGGAAACTATCTCATAACCAAAGGCCTCCACCTATCATACCCCTATTCCCCTAAAATATAAACAAAAGAGTAATATAAGCCCGAGCTAATGGGTAGAAGGTTGGAAATTTTTTCCAATTGTTTTTTCCAGGCCCTGTCCATCCATAGATTTGGGGGATTTCAAGATTTTTTCTCCCATGGAATCTTCGAATCAGGGTTGTTTCAAATCATAATAGGGTTTTCTCATTTGTGATTTAAGGATCTATTGGAACTTCATTATTTCCTTCCAACGTGTTATTATACAAACTGTCACTTGGGCAAAGCCAACCACAAGCGTCACTAGTGAGACACAACTGGGAGTAAGAACCACGGTCACCTTAGCAAATACTGCCCTCATTTTAGTGATGGATGAATCCAACACAAGGGAGGCTTCCCGAGTGATATAAAGGGAATGGAGGGAAATGAGAAAGTGGTTTGGAAATATCCCTATTTTGATCACTTGAATAAGGTGGCTAGGTCTTGAAGAAAGAAGGCTTGGGAGAGGAAAGAAGGTAAGATGGGATGTCACCTGCAAAACCAATGTTAGCACAACAATCCCAAGACAAAATATCATGAAATAATCCCAAAAACCACTACCAACTCAAGAAGTAAGGCTTGTCATAAAATTGCAGCAGACTAAAGGTTATAACAACAACAAATAGATTGTAACAACCACAATATTTCACCATCAAAATCATCAAGTAATGATATTAGATGAAATCCCTTAACAAGTATATAATTATCCAATACTTAAACAACTATTTTTATGGTTAGAAGGGCTGGAAAATTAATGTTATCAGCAGTATATAACAACCTTAAAGGTTGTAGCAAAATTTTACTACATCAACAAGAAATCACCATTAAAATTACTAAATGAATATGCCAAGTTTTAGCTCTTAACTTATAGATCAATATCCAATCATTAAACAAAAACTTACATGGTGGATTAGCAAGTAAATTGAGAGTTATCAAAATACTTTATGCAGCCAAAATGGTTGTAGAAAAACATTTATTACAATAGCAAGCTAAAAAAGGAGTTTCACCAATGTTTTGACATCAATTGCTTGCTTTATACATAAACAACTAGAGTATAAGAGATTGATTTCAAGAGAGAATATATCACGTTTATAAATGAAACTAGTGCCTTGTATTTGAAGGGTTAATGGAGTCAAGGGAGAGAGAACATTCAAGAGGGGAGAAGGTCAAGGAGAGAGCTAGACAACAAGATCTGGAGGAGTCACAAGGATCTCTAGATTTATGTTGCCTTAGAATGTCTAGCAAGGGAGTCCCAAACAATCCTTGTAGATATTCTATGATTTCAAAATAAACTTTTGCAAGATCACAAGGGAGGGGGGATGATTCCTTAAGGGAGTCTCAATGATCCTTAGGGTAAATTCCCAACAAGGATGGAAAACAAGGGAAGTTTCAACAATCTTTAACCAATATCCTTGCAAAGCATCAAAGGGAAACTAGGGTTTAGGGTTTTAATGATAAACTTGAACAATATCATGCAAAAAATCCAAGCAAAAGAGAGATTATCCACTTACAACCAAGACATAGTGCATAGAAACCCCAGGAAACACCTTCCATCCACTAGAAATGTTTCCTCAAGCCCAAATATCCACCCAAGAGACAAATCACACCTTTCTCCAAATTTGCACAAGAAGACAAGAAAGTGAAGCGAAACTCTCTGATGGACAGACATTTTGGATACAATTTTCATGAAAATCCTAAGTATGGAAGATATGAAAAGTAGAAGAAGAAAGAAGACAAGGAAGGAGTGGAGTTCACAGTAAAGGCACATTCAAGCTCAGGAGTGCGCAGTGTAGGCACATGTAGGCTCGGAAGTGCATAGTAAAAACATAATTAGTAGAGAAGAAAGCAGGTGAAAAGGAAAGATAGCAGTCGATATGCCAAAAGAAAAAAGATGCACAAAAGCATGAAGAACAATATCCAGGACTGAAAACATAGCATGCAAATGCAAAAGCAAGAAAAGAAAGCCTGAATAGTGAGTCAACATAAGTTTTCATGAGTCATAATAAGATGTAATAGGGTTTTTTGGGATAAGCAAAGTAGGGTTTTGAGCCCTATAATTTATGTATCAATATGTAATGGGTTGAGCAGAATATGTGTTATTCTCTTCTATTATGTTCTATTTAGGTTTTGTTGTTGACCTGTTCGTGAGGAGAGTGAGAGAATAGACTAAGAATGAGATTTTATGTATGATTGTTAGGGAGAAGTCACAAAGAGAGGCTTGCACTGCAAAGAGGCTAGGCAAGAAGGAGAGAAAGATAGCATAATATATCTATTATAAGCGCAGTGTGCAAGCCTAAGACAATTACAACAAGAATAATAAAGAAGCCAACCATATTGGACATAGACCAAAGTTGGGTGAACCACATTAATTATTGTGTTTTCTTGTCTTTTATGTGATTGATCATGAATATTCTCTTTATGCATGTTAAACTAGATTTGTCTACCATATGATCACTATGCAATAGTTATGAATGTTACAAAAATTGGTTCATCTTTCAATCTGAAGTATAATGGTACTATATAATTGAATTCACTAAGTAACCAAGAAAGAACAGATAGAAGATAATGCGCACATAACAAACAAGTAAGAATGATTAAGACGTTCACCCCTTATTCCCTCACTACTGCAGAAACTCGATTCTTGTAGCCCCAATATATGCCTCGAGTGAGACTTCACTTGCATGAAGGTGATGTCGAAAGGGCCAGTGTCTGAAGGGTTTTTTTGGTTAAGATAAATTGAACCTAGGGTCTTATTGTCGAGCACCAAAAAATGGTTTTGTTGCCGAGACCCAAGTCTTTGATTAAGGGAATGTTTTGGAGGTCGACTAAGAAAGAGATATCATAATGGATAGAATGTTTTGGAGGTCGACTAAGAAAGAGATTTCATAATGGATAGAAGGGAAGGAACAAGAATTTGCTTAAAAAGAGAATAGAAATCCTCAGATGAGCGATGAGCAATGGATGCAAAGGTATGTGTACATAGAGTTGCATGAGATTTTCTTTGGTGAATTTTCGATTATTTTGACTGAGTGGTTAGAAATATTAGTGGACAATATTGGAAGGTACCGAACCACAGTGCCGAGGAAATGGACTCCTGAGTTGGTAAGGAAGTTGAATTATGTAAGTAATAAGACTTCTCCCAGATTTGATTTCTAGTTGGACGGTATATTTGGAGGATATATTACAGAATTTGCAATGGATTGTACCCAGTCATACAGTGTTGCAGAAAGGGATTTCTTCAAAGATTCGCACAGAAGGTTCATGAAATCGTTGTGCATGTTGATAAAAATGCTTATGTGCGACAAGTGTGTGATGAAAATGGAGTCTGATTGATAAGGGGTTATGTACACATAAGGGAATCGAGGGATGACAAGAGGATCGTCTGAAGATAGGAGAGAAGGAAGGAAGAAATGAAGGATGGGAGGGATTGAGGATGTAGAGAACCGAAGCAGTAATATCAGAGGAAGAAGACAAGTTTGTAGTATTGTGTAGTGGAAGAAGGTAAAAGAGGTGAAAGGCTAGGGCTGAGAAAGGAGAGTCACGCAATGATCCTGAGGGAAGAGAACATTGCATAATCATTCAATTCATAGAGATACCATACGTAGAAGGAGAGGAAGAGACTTATCAGTTTAGTCCCTTAATAGAATATTCAGTAAGTCTTACTCAGATGGGATCCTGTATCGATTCCACGACCCTGTGTGTGTCACCTAGATCAGAAATTACAATCGAGGATTTGTAAAAAACACTCATAGTTAGCAAGGGTGGACAAAGTATCAACAACTAGAGTAGTGGAAGCAGTGTGCACAGTCAGAGTCAACCATCATCACCTAGGGGAGGTACTACACAAAGCAACATGGAAAGGGTAGACAACACCCTCAGACTGCATGAGTTCAAGGGAGTTGGGTCAGAGGACCCAGAAAAACATCTATTTGTCTGTGAGACAATTTGGGCTGCAAAGAATATCCAGAATGAGGCTGTAAATATTGCGTAGTTGGAAACCACCTTAGAGGTCACGCATTAGTCTAGTACATGAAACTACAGAGTATGTTGGCCCTTGACCAAGTTTTGGGAGATCCTTGGTCAAGTTTGACCTATTTTGGGACTTCGACAACCTGTCGAGGATGGAGTGCAAGACGAAGCAGAGATTGTCGGATCTCGACCCCTTTTTGGGTCCTTTTTGGGAGTTGGGAATATGTAATGGGTATGGGATGTCGGCCCATGGGTTTACCCATGTTTAGGCCTATTTTGTAAAGTATATTAAATAGATGTATAAGAAATGTAAGAAGGGGAATCTATTGTTGGTTGTGGAGCCTGATTACCTTCCTGATTCAGAGGTCCTTGTTTTCAGCCGTGTTTATACCCCATGAAGTATTTACACCCCAGAAGTATGTACACTCTTCCACGCGGGGGAGTGCAGAGGGGGGGTACCCCCTCTGCGGGGTCCGGGGGGGCTATCCCCCCGGCTAGGGGGTCTAGGGGAAAGTGGGCCCCCAGCGGGGGTTTGGGGGCAGTGTCCCCCGATGGGGGTTCGGGGGCGAAGCCCCCAAAGCAAAAATTGCCTTGTAAAAGTATATTGTAATTTCATTGTAAATCTGGACCGTTCATTATAAGATCGCAGATCTAACGGTAGAGATTATGTTAGGGTTTTTTTCCCTAGAAGGCAACCCTCTTTTATGAGGGAAATGTATT
>ML782257.1:199190-225979 GCA_009831015.1 Picea engelmannii
AGAAAGAAGAGGAAGTTACAGCGGGTTTTGTTGTAGGTTGTATCCCTTCATTTGTTGGATAATAATAAAGGAAGGACCTGGCAATTTCTCTGGTGGACGTAGCCCACACTGGGTGAACCACGTAAATCTGTGTCTCTCTTGTAGTGTGTGTCTTTTGTGTTTTTTTTCTGCATTTGTTTTATTTTATTGCTCCGCGGTCCTGTTTTTCTAACATCTATGTGATGTATGGTCGATAAGCTAAGTGTTAAGTGCAAGTTTGGTTTGTAGATGCTCTATGCATATTGTGAGAAACTTGTAGAGATAGGTGCAAGTGGTTGTAACAGATTGTGAAAGGCTTTATGCTAGACCTAGCTCAGGGAAGGAGGATCTGGCGAGGTGCACGCAGATCTCCTGTCCTATGCGGAGTAGGGTTTTTGTGGCTCTATGCATGTAGATGACTGATTGAAGCTAATAAAGAAGAAGAGTTGGTGAGCGTAGCCCCAAGGTGGGGTTGAACCATGTAAATACTTTGTTATCCTACTTTGTGTGATGTGTTGGTGTATTTATGTGTTATTTGATAAGTGCTTGATCTAGATAGATAGATAGATTTGTTTATGCTTTGTGCTTATGATGAATTTGGATGTTAGATCTGATATAGGTGAATGTGATTAGTGCTTGAATATGGCATATCTGATCCATTTATTGATGCTAGGTGCTTAGATACATTAGATCTGGGTGAATGTTGCGATGTTGTGTTTTATCTACGAAGTAGATATTGGGTAAATAATAATGAACTAACGGTGCTAAGTGCTCTATTAAGTATTATAACTACAGATCTGTGTCTGAGCTAAGGTTGTAGACACCTGAGTCCTGCAACCACCCCTACCTCTACCTCGGGTGAAACTTCATCTGCTTCGTAGATGTTGCTGAAAGGGTCGGTAGTTAGGGTTTTGTTGGTGTGTTGTTAGCGTTGAACCCATGCCCCTGTGCCAACAAATGGTTCCATTGTCGGGACCTGAAACTGTGATTGCTGGGAACTGAGGAAGAGGAATCTTTGTGAAAAGATCTGACCTGAAATTGTGAAAGCTATGTGCATAGATTTGTTTCTTTAGTGCGCAGTACTCTACTTAGTTTGACAAGATCTATGCCAAGAAAAGAAATTTGATCTGAAGAAAAGAGGTAAGATCTGAAAGCTTTGTGCTCTGAGAAAGGTAAAAGTGAGACTTTTTGATGAAAAGAGGTAAGATCTGAAAGCTCTGTGCTCTGATAAAGGTAAGAATATTGAAAAGTTCTAGATCTGGAAACTTTGTGCTCTATAGAAGTAAGATAAGTGAAAATTTTTGTTTCAACAGTATGAATCTAGGTATGTTTGATAGATTCTATCTTAGCTTGAAAAATAGCGTATTAATAGATGAAAGAAGATTTGATATGAGTAGATCTGATAAGAATAGTGAAAAATATGTTATGCCTATGCATAGAAAGAATGTTTGGACTAATAAGTGTATGCAGGACCCTAGAAAGAATTTTTTGCAGATTAGCGACCATGATCCTAGCTTGCAGTACAGGAAAGGTTGGGGATCATTTAAAAGAAAGAGAGGATTAACCCTCTATTACAGTTGCAGAAGACCAGTACATCTTGCTAAGGAATGCCCTAGGAGAAGACGTAGTTGTTTTTGTTGTAAAGCTATGGACCGTGAATTATTTGAGTGTCCTAGAATGATTGCTAAGCTTGAAGAAATGAACATGAGACAAGAAAACCCTAGGACAAATCCAAAAACTAAGATTATGACATAACCCCAGAAAGAATCAGAGAAAGTATTGCTACAAATGAAAGAAACCCTGAATGACCACCGACATGTCAGATTATCAAATATCTTCAAAGAAAAAGAATGCCTTGAAGCGAGAATAGGAGACTTCGACATTGACTGTGTTCTAGATGAGGAAACACAGGTGAATATGATGACAGAGAGAACCTGGGAAGCTATAGGGAGGCATGTTGATTCCTTCACTAGGAGGAATAGGACTATTCAAAGGAAAGTTGATAAACCTATGTGGAAAGCTCACCCGAATACCTATGAATGCCAATGGAACTTCGACAGAGGAAGATTTTGAGATTATTAAATTTATTGAGAATAGTGCCCCATTTACCATGCTACTAGGAAAACCTTGGATTGAAAGAGATCAAGCCAGAAGGCAACAAGAAGAAGAAGTTTTAGAGCAGGAGAAGCAAGAGTTAAAAGAATTCATGACTAGAAGGATCGCACACTTGATTGAAGAAAAGAAGGACAGATCGAAGTTATTTAACACCATAGACCCGAATGTCGAAGTTGCAAGAATACTAGAAGACCCACAGAAGATTGAAGTGTTGAACAACTGAGAGGGGGGGTGAATCAGTTGTTACCGTGCTTAAACAATTATGCTTCTTTTAAAATATTTACAAGGCACTAAATGATGATCAGAATAATGCAGGGAAATGAACAATGGCACATTCAGCATCAGTCACATATATGAGAAACACAGAGACAGAAATTTCCCAAGGAAACCCATACAGGGTAAAATCTTCTTCTTCTTTATATGATAAGTATTATTTACATTCTTTACATTATCATACATTTGAGAACCAACTCATTGTGAGGATACAACCTCTATTTTGCAAGTTGCAACTTGCTGAGAGCACCAACTCTCTGTTTTTCTCTAGCACCCACTAGAAGGAAGCACCAACTCCCTGGTTTCTCTAGCTCCAACTTTAAGGAAGCACCAACTCCCTGTGTTCAAGCCCCCACTTGAACCTCTGAGGACACCAGTCCTCCCTAGAACCTCCCAACCACCCTTGATTATGAATATGAAATACTAAAACCTATTACAATGATATAGTGTTCAATAACAGCTTACCAGTCTCATCACTGTTCTGCAAGATTTGGCTACTCAGACTTCCTCACTGTCTTCCAACATGCATCCGTTGCCCATTCTGTTCTTCTTCTTTTTATGCTCTATACGCCATGTCCATTCGCTGCACAGTGCTTCTTCTGTTCTTTTCAGTTGTTGCACTATGATCCTTCTTCATGCATGAATCACCTTCAACAACAACATCCACAACAATTCAAGCAACAACAGCAGCCACATCTCTTCTCTGTACTGTGTATTTATAGCTTTTGTGCACCTTGTGCATGCAATGCATGAAATACCTCGGCATACTCACACTGCGTTGATATCCTCCACAACTCGAGTGCTCTGTCTGATCATCATCGTGACTCTTCAGCTTCTCTAGTTGTTTTTCCACTCGTTCAGCATCACTGTATGTTATGCTGAGATTCCTCAGCCTCTCTGGTAGTTGAGACCCTTCGTCTTCTCTGTGACAGTCGAGCTCACCTTCTCTGTTCCAGTTACAAGCTTCAATGCTCATCCAGCTATCAATCGCCTCCACGAGCATCTTCATCCCTCTTGAAGATTCCCAGAGACTCTTCATCTCCTCTGTCAATCACCCCGAAGTGTCTTCGAGTCCTCTGGTAGAAACCATCAGTGGTTTCTGGCAGTTACACTGTGACGTGCAACAGTAGCCCTCTGATTATGCTCAGATTCACCTGCATCATTGGATTAACTCTAATGGGTTCTTGTGTTATTTACCCGTTTCTCACTTTCGCAATTCGGAGATTCTGCGATGAGACATCTTGAGTCTCCATGTCACGAGTTTCGAAACTCTGAAACGGAGATTTTATGTGCTAGCTCCTTCCTTTATATGACCATGGCTATGACCAAGCGCTTATGCATAAAGCGCTTTCACGATTTCGCATTTCGTGAATCTGGAGATGAGGCATCTCGACTCTCCAAGTCGCGATCCCCGAGACGCCGAAAAGAAGCTTGTCTGCACATACTCTTCTCTTCATCTCTTCGATGGTGTGACCACCGGCTGAGACCACGTGCTTATGCATAAAGCGCTTTCACGATTTCTCATTTCATGAATTTGGAGATGAGGCATCTCGACTCTCCAAGTCGCGATCCTCGAAACCCCGAGATGGAGCTGAGATCAACGGTCCACGATCTCGATGAATCTACGGTCCAGATCTCATTGTGAATTCGCATCTCGCGATTCCTTCGATGGAGGTTCTTGTCACTCCAAGTTGTGATAGGTGAGACTCTGAAATGAAGCTTAGATCAATGGTCCAGACCTCACCTTGATCTGACGGCTACGATTAAATTACGATTTCGCATATCGTGATTTCAATGGTTATGTTTCTTACCTCTCCAATTCGCGATTCACGAAACTCCGAAATGGAGTTGAATCAAAGGTCCAGATCACACCTTGATTTGACGGGCTGCGATTAAATCACGATTTCGCATATCGCAATTTCGGTGGTTATATTTCTTGCCTCTCCAAGTCGCGAGTCGCAAAGCTCTGAGATGGAGCTGGATCAACGGTCCAGAACAAACCTCGATCTGATGGCTGCGATTAAATCGCGATTTCTCATATCGCAATTTTAGTGGTTATGTTACTTGCCTCCCCAAGTCGCGAGTCACAAAGCTCCGAGATGGAGCTGGATCAACGATCCAAAATAAACCTCGATCTGACAGCTGAGATTAAATCGCGATTTCGCATTTCGCAATTTCAGTGGTTATGTTACTTGCCTCTCCAAGTCGTGATTCGCGAAACCCCGAAATGGTGTGGGATCAACAGTCTCGATCAGCACTTGATCTGACGGTCATCGGGAATTGTAAATGGGATCCAGCGATCAGAAATGTTGCTTCTCCTCCCGAGCTTACTTTGTTCCGCTTACTTTGATCTTGCCATCGATGATCTGCCAACAATCCTCTGCACTATCTCTTCTGAGTTTAATCGAATCTTCTCTGTAGTGTCTTCTCATAATGCCCATCTATTACATACTTTCTGTACTCATGTCATATTCATTGTTGTACTTTCCATCAATGACAAGCATTCGTTGTCTGTTAATTATTTGCCAACATGAAGTACCTATTCCAGATAAAGAAGAAGGATTACCCTTGAATCTTAGGAAATAATCTCAACAACGCGAAGTGACTATACCAGATAAAGGTAAGAATTGGAATGGAAAAAGGCATACCGAGACAAAGCTCACTGGGAAGAAGGATAGAAATCTAAGTAAGAAGAGAGCTAATATCGACAGGTTGCAGAAGGTTCTAGAGGAAACCTCACCAAAGGAAAATTTGCAAAATTGGAGCTTCACTGGGATATCAGAACAGTGACACATGGCACTTCACCATGGTGAAGCAATATAGTCGTTGGGGACATTATAATCGTTAGACCAACGCTCCAAACAGGTAGAAAGACATTTATGGATAGACAGCTCGCCACCCGACCGTTGTGACTGCGCCATAACAGACAGAACAGAGTTAATGAAGGTTTCATAATCATTGCAAGCGACCCGTTTTCGAGTTACCTATTTATCCCATCGCGCCATGCACCGAGAACACTTTTTCCAACTGAGAGTTTGAGCCCGCAGACTAAGTTGATTTTGCATAGTGATCATCGCGCTCTTGCTCTCTATCCCATTACTGTGTCTAAGTTAGTCCCCGAACCCAAGATTGTTAACCTTGAGTGTGTATGTCGGACGAGTTGAGCGTTGTAGAGAAAGTTGTTGAAGAATTTATGATCGACCTTGTGACTGAAAGAGTCATGTCGATGTCTACATGTGTACAAATGATGGGTGTTACATATGCACTAAAAACCCTCAATTAAATTGTCAACTCGGGGTAAGTAAACTTAGAGTTGTAGAAAAATATATGCCAAAGGTAGAAGAGTTGGTAGGAGTATAGTCTAACTAATGAAGGTAGCTATCTAAGACTAATCTACTTAAGAAAAGCTATCTAACGAGCAAACCCTACTAAGAAAATTGAAACTAGGTAACCTAAGTACTTTTGGGCCAAGGATCGATGGATAGTTCTAAGAAAGCAAGTAAAAAACCTATGTAAAGAAAACTAATTCAACAGTAAGCGATAAGCAATTATTTAAGCATAACAATAAGAAAATAACCAAAGCAAACTATTTTAACTTGCCAACCTACATTCAATGAGAAACTATCCTGTGAAAGAAAGCAAAGACACCTAACTAACCTACTAAATCAAGTAAACAAGTAAGCAAAGACAACTACCTAACCTATTAAAGCAATAGACAAATAAGCAAAGACAACTAACTAACCTACTAAAGCAAATAGACAAGTAAGCAAAAACAACTAAATATTGCAAGCAATCAAATTAAAACTTCTCATTGAACAACTATCTAGCCTAAGAGGCAAGTGGACTAAATGCTCAATGAAAAACTATTTCTAATGCATGAAAGGAAATCTAAGAGGCAACTGGACTAAATTCTCAATGCAAAACTAGTTCTAATGCATGAAAGGAAATCTAAGAGGCAATTGGACTAAATGCTCAATGCAAAACTATTTCTAATGCATGAAAGGAAATCTATTTTATTGAAAGCAAGAAGAACTACCAACTAATGCTTAATATATAATAAGAAAACTACTATCTAATCTATCAAAGCAAAGTCTATCTATCCTACAGCAGCAATAAAACTTTATTCTAATCTATGAAAGCAAGAAACTATCTTTAATCTACGAAAACATGAAAACTATCTTTTAACCTATGACAATTAAAATATAATGTTGGTGGTTGTGTGAATGTCTTCGGTGTCGGATGATATCTAGATGGCACTTGACAACAAAGGACAATTCCAGTGGTATAAGCTCAACACTAATCTCAATGGAAAAGTGAAAGGTATGGATTAAACAATCCAATGAGAATTTAGCCATGACAAAACAATGTTAAATAGCCTGCATATTCATATATTAACCATCAACAACATAACGAGATCATCATTATACTTCTATACTATGTAAGAAAAATCCATACTTAAACTCATTCATTAACTAAGAACTATAATTGCAATATAATTCTAGGCAAGAAATTATGTAACATGAAACTATGCTATGTCTTTTCTAACAATTCAAACTGCAAATAAGGAAATGACTAAAAACAGAAATTTAAAACATGATATTAAAAAGCAAACTAGAAGCTATATTAATCAACAACTAAGTAAGCAAGATCTATATAAAACTGAAATAAGCAATCTATCATTAAAAACTAGAATTAACTCTATCCATCCATCAAATCCTTGTCAATTAAAACCCAAATTAAAACGTTATTCTATGCTATTCAAAACTTTGTTTTAAACTTGATTCTAAAATCTTAGATAAAAACATAATCTAGTATTTAACTACACATGGGGTTAGTCTAGGAGTCTGCAGATCCATTCCTAACTACGAGATTAATGCATGCTAACACAATTCATCATACTAACCTGCAAAAGAGAGACAAAGCAAATTAAATTATAACAACAAACTAATTAACAAAATAGAAATGCATGTACAGGAAATAAAGAGAACAATTAATCTATGAAATATGTAAACAAACACAAAGAACAGTTACCAGACTGCTGGTGGCCCCCCCAGCAAGTCGTGGTCACTCCCTAAAAGCACACCACAAGCTCAACAAAAGGAATTCACCATTAAAACACAAAAACACAATTTTATACAATTCTTGCAATTGAAAAATGCAAAAACAGAGCCAAAATTGTTTTTGTCTCTAACACACGACTTCTTATAATTCTTAACAATTATCTGACCACGACGGTGGTATTTATAATGTTTACAGACCAACTGGTCGATCACAGGAGGTTTGAACCACTTCTAAAATTGGCAAATTTCATTAATGGTGCCCTAACTGTCGAAACAGAGCTAGCCAATAATCACCCACCATAACAACCCAAAATCGAGTTGTCAAGAGTTCAGTAGATGGAGGGGATAAGCATGAATAAAAACCATGTCTCTTATTCGCCCCCCACTGGCTGCCAATACCATAACCGCCAAATCGCCCTTTGTTTTTGTGCAGGAAGAGGTGTTGGACGGAGTGTCGGATTGAGTGTCGGAACGAGTGCCGAAATGAGTGTCGGATCAAGTGTCGAAACTAGAAACGTAGTGCGTTTTTTCCCTGTAACACCAGAAAAACGTGAATTAGCTCTTGGAAATCATAAAACATGATGAATTATACTTGATACAATCATTAAACATGAATTACACGTACCTTATGTCGATCATACCGTTTTATCATAAAATTCTTCAAAAAGCTCCTTTAAAAGATGAAAAACACATATGTACATGTGGAAAAAGTGCATAATAACTGTCATAAAAGTGATCATATCTCGAGCCCAACATTACCCCCACACCTAAGATTTTGCAGGTCCCACTGCAAACAAAAAGAGATTGCCCTTTATGACTAAACTTGCGAAGGAGGGGGTGGATTAGCTTTAGAAGCTTCTCCCTCTTGCCTGGGGGATTTTGACTTAGGATTTTTGTGGTGTTTTAATTGCATCCAGAGACTATTATTGGTGGCAGTAATATCATCAACCTGACGCTATAGAAATTTCATCTTGGCTTGTAGGACAACGTTATCATGGTGTAAATGACAACTTAGTGTTTCATTCTCTCTAAGTTTGAACTGGAGAGTTTGGAGTTTTTGGAGGTTGACGATGACATGTGAGGAAGCCTTGATATGTATATTATACCCTTGATCCTTTAAACCATGCAAAACAACAATTTTACCTCTGCAAAATTAGTTCCAAAAGTGACTTCCCATAAGCGCAACAATTATGGCCTAGCGGACTTGTGAAAAATAGGTATCAAAGTGACACCTATAACTACAAGACAGTAAAACCTGTGTAAAAACTGAGAGAAGTTTTTGTTTTTGAATATGTCCTTGACAAAAATCTCTCTTGGTTTTCAAAAATTCACTTTCAGTTGTTAGGAAAACACGCCAAGAAAACATGACTAAAACAGGAAAAACAGAGTGCTTTATTTTCTGAAAAACTAGGCCTTTAAGAGAATTGAATATATCCAAAACCATAATGTATATTTAGAAAATGGGAGAGTTTATTGTTTTTTAATATGTCCGTGATAAAAACCTCTCTTGGTTTTCAAAAATTCCTTCCCTATTGTTAGGAAAACACAAAAATAAAATATGACTAAAACAAGAAAAAAACAGAGTGTTTTATTTTCTGAAAGCATAGGCCTCTAAGATGATAGTATATATCCCAAACCATAAATTATATTCAAAAACTGAGAGAGGTTATTGTGTTGTTTTCGTATGTTATGAGAAAAAACCTCCTCCAGGTTTCAAAATTACTTTCCCATTTGTTCATAATCCCAGCTTGAAGTTGGTTACTCAAAACTTGTAGAAGCACAGCGTGCTCTTAGCAAAAGCATAGCGTGTTCTTTGATAGGGATTTTGGAGGCCTTCCCAGAGGATTTTTGGGATGAAAGTGGTATGGGTGTAAATTTTATGATGTATGCTACACAATGTAACCATCAATCACTGCAAATTCCTTCTCTGACCCTATGAAAAACTGACTTGAAGTCAAACTGTCCAAATGTGCAGAAACCCTCCTATAGTGACTGTATTTGGGGAATTTCTCTCAAATTATAACACATGTGCATAAACTGAAGGAGGTTTTTGTTTATTGGTCTATTATTGACAAAAACCTCTTTCACTTTTGTCAAATTCATCTTCCTTAATTCAGAAACCAATTTTGAAGTAGAACTTTGACGGAGACAATCATTTGAAAATTTATGACAAGGAATGATGACATGACCATGATGAAAATTTATGACCTTGGATGAGTGGAGGGAGTAGTAATGACACCTAGACACACCAATGACAATTTTATAACCAATATATGTCAAATTTTATTTGATAAGTTTATTTTGAAAATATAACAATTTGACCTAATAACCCTATCAATCACATGAAAGAGTAAATTTGATCACTGGTGACTGACAGAACTGACAAATACTAACAAAAGTCTTGGTTTGTACTGGTAGGCATGGTGAATAGGAGAATTTTTATTGCTTGTCATAAATATGTACCAATTCAAACAACTGGTCCTCTTTTCATAAGCTTGGAATACAGATGACTGTAAGTATTTAGCAGTTGTAATCGCTCTGTATTTGTCACAAAGAGTAGTTAAGTATAAGCATTCTTCTATAGAATAAACATAAAAACGCACAGGAGCTTATAACACACACAATGATTTCAGCAGTAGATAATTTAGCATACCAATACAAACAACTGTTGATATAATATCCCAATACTTTGTAAAAAGACAATATGACAGAAATCCTACTTCCTCTTCTCATGGGTTTGCTATACAAATGGGCAATGTTTAGCATTTTTAGCTCAGGAAACTCCCCCCAGACTGAAGATATCTCACGCCTTTGTGCCATGAATTAGAAATAGGCTTCATGGTCTTTACTGTTTTTAGAGGGGGGTTAGCAATAGGCTTCTTGGTCTTCTTGCCCGATGAGGCTGCAAGGGTATCAACAAGTTTCTTGGAGTTTTGGTCTGGTAAAGGAATAGCTTGAGCATGAGGGTTTGGGTGGAGTAATAGTCCCTAGATCGAGAGTCTTTGTTCTAGTCTTGATTGTAAGATGAGGGTTTGCAAATTGGTAAATGAACTCATCCCACGTTTTCTCATGTTTTTCCAACTCGGCTAAGACAAGTAATTTGATAAGGCTATGGTGAAATAGGTTGTTATGGGGATTGGTTATATCCTTCCTCACTTGGGAAGACACCTTCTCAAGACTCTTTAAGAAGTAAAAGGGAAAGTTACAATGGCTTATTGAACTGAAAGTGAGCTAATAATTGAAATTGACAGGCTTTAAAGACAGGATATCTACCTTCACATATAATCAATCTGGTGATGACTATGAGAGGGTTTGATTAGCTCCTCTTTTATCCACTCCTTGGAGTATCCCTTAGCTCCAGAGATGTTCTGAAATTCAGTTTTGAAAACCATGTTATAGCTTTCTCTTGGAAACTGGTGGTGTTTAAATCAACGGTCTCCAACTCTTGGGATCTTTGTGGATGAGGCAATTGATTCTTCAAAGGCCACGAACATAGTGAATAGGAGTTGAGGCAGGCTAAGAGTGTTCCATTGTTGTTGATTTTTCCACCATTCTCACTCAATCCACTTGCATAGAACATGTAATGTCAAACCTACAATGAACAGCTTGTAATAAAAATGTAATGTCAAACCTACAATGAACAGCCTGTAACAAAAATAAACCAACAGAGTGGTTTGTTAAGGACATATACAACAATTTATAGCACATGGGAGTTTAGCACTTCAAGATAAAATCATTGCTGATGTAATAACCTGTATCATGAAAATAATACAAAATTTTTACAAAGATTTACTTCTCTAGGCAATGATCATTTGTCAACTCATGAACCCCTCCCCCACACCTAAGTATTGTGACACCTCACAATCAAAAGTATAGGAAACCAGTCAGTTCTCCCGATAGCCAAAGATTTACAGTTTGTAAAGTGTAAAGATAAATTTCACAGATTGGTCTAACAAGACGGTTAGAAGATGGCCCCACCTATAGGATAAGAGGTCATATATATATATAATAAGAGGTAGGCAAGAGAGTTTCAAGATAGTCTCAGAGTTAGTTCTGAATGGAAAGTTTATGGAGTTCATTAACCTTAGCTTAACCATACATACTTCATGTTAGCTTTGTCTACAAGTAATGTCATACATCAGGACAAGTTTAAATTTATTATTTATTTTTTTATCAGATTATCATCCTCACTGGGTAGAATGCCCCGCTGCCAGCAAGCCTATTCAGTACTCTGGTGGGTTTACCTAGTCATACCACAGGTCGGTACCCGCTGCCAGTAGACCTATTCAGTATCCCAACGAGTTAGCCTCTTACACCCTCAGAGACTGGCCCTCCATCTTTTAAAATTTTAGTATAAGATTGCTTTATGCAAGAGGATGGGGGGACAGCTCTGAAAACAAATTTTTCTTTCATTTTATTGGGATGGTATTTATGTTAGAGGATGACTTTCCGTTATATATATTCCTTAGTGATTGTCTTGATGTAAGGGGTACTTAAGCAGGCGTGGCCTATCTAAATATATGATGTAATCAAGTTATTTAGTGTGTAGTGGATGGTACCATTGAGAAAGAATGGAAAGGTATCTCTAGGCTCAACTTACCTTCTTCCCTTGTAGTTATTGTGATGTTTCCATGACTAACCACTAACTAGACCTCCTTGTTACTCTTTGATAAATATACTTGACTCACTTACTCAGGTTTCTTGGAAAAATTGTACGAGAGACCTCTAGGCTTGATAGTTATGGTATCACTTCCTTATACAATGGTGAAGAGTTTCAAGAGCAACTGCTTTTTAAAATGCCTTAAGAACAAGAAGATGAAAATATTTTCAAAAACATGGCTAACTACAACAAGTCATTATTCATTTGATGCTTAGCAAACAACAAGGTTCAAGTATAGCAATGTTTCAAAGACGAATCCTTCGTTTATATTTCCTTGAAATTGTCTACTCCTAGTGAAATAAATACCTACAGAAGTCTCTAGAAAAAAACACACTCTAAAATATCAAAGACTAATGAGATCAAGTCAGTGGAACATGTATCTCATAGTTATTTTATTAAAAGAAAATGTAAAATGAGGCTTCATTAGACTCTAAGATAAACTAACAACATGCAGCTTTTATTTGCTATCCTACCCTACCTAAAAAGAAAGGGAAAATCTTTATTCAAGTGTAAGAACTCTTCCAATGTAACCATGTGTGAAGAAAGAATAGAAACATACTCATATCCATGTATGAAAAAGTTATCGCAGTGATTACCTGGATATGAAGAACCAACCAACCTACTTGTTTGGGCCTTAGAAGGTGTTGAAGAAGAGAATAGTATTGTGGCCTGGTGACCTCTTGAAACCAAATTTCAATGTAATCTTGATGTTCATCAACAATAATTTCTATGCTCTCCTTCATCATGTTGTGCAGATCCTTTTCTTTTGGATGTTTGATTTATGAAGTACATAAAGGATCTGTTGAGATGGATGTTGAGAACTCCTCAATCTCAGGTCTTAATGATTTCTCTCCACTAGGTGTAGTCCATAATTTCTTAGTTTCCTTCGCATTTTGGCAAGGAAAATCATTTTGTAGCTCATAAGACCTTGATTCTTCTAATATTTCCGGAGAGGTAGATAAGTTCTTGACTATTGTCAAGATGTTTTCTTCCTGAAAAGAAGAGATCACAGTTGTTGCTAGGATTTGAGAGAGTTCTTCCAAACTAATGGTCACCTTCAAATTCATCTTGTCATTTGATAAAACTTGGTTCACACAAAGATGATTTCCACAAAGTTAGGATCTCCTGATGGTGGTAAGAAAACAAAGGTTGTATTGTTTGGTTATGTGGAAGGCTTGAGTGGTCTTTCCTCTTGTCCCACTATTACTGATGCCTCAATTTCTTGTTCTATAGTGCTCCTTGTTTTAGTCTCTTTAGAGACTACTTTAGCTCTTTGGGTTGAGCTAACTTCTATTTTTCAGTATCAGTCTGCAGAGTTTATGAGTGGAACGTTCCTCCCCCCAAAAAGGTTGGAAGGAACCTTGGTTGAAAGATTTAGATTTAATCTATCTACCTTTTGGGTCCCTAGGTCTATTCATGAAAGTAAACAAAAAGAAAAAGAAAAACTACCATTGGGTTTGGGGGAACCTGCTATAGTAGATGTGCAAGTTCTTACCTCTCGTCTTAAAGTTCCCCCGCCACCAATCTAATGCTAAGGTCTAGGAATTATCTATTTACTAACTACTTCTTACCTTGAGACAACTCCCCGACAACGGCGCCAAAAATGATGGGTGTTATATATGCACTAAAAACACACTAAAAACCCCGAATTAAATTGTCAACCCAGGGTAAGTAAACTTAGAGTTGTAGAAAAATATATGCCAAACGTAGAAGGGTTGGTAGGAGTATAGTCTAACTAATGAAGGTAGCTATCTAAGGCTAATCTACTTAAGCAAAGCTATCTAACGAGCAAACCCTACTAAGCAAATTGAAACTAGGTAACCTAAGTACTTTTGGGCCAAGGATCGATGGATAGTTCTAAGAAAGCAAGTAAAAACCCTATGTAAAGCAAACTAATTCAACAGTAAGCAATAAGCAACTATTTAAGCATAGCAATAAGCAAATAACCAAATCAAACTATTTTAATTTGCCAACCTACATTCAATGAGCAACTATCCTATGAAAGCAAGTAAATAAACAAGCAAGCAACGACACCTAACTAACCTACTAAAACAAGTAAACAAGTAAGCAAAGACAACTACCTAACCTATTAAAGCAATAGAAAAATAAGCAAAGACAACTAACTAAACTACTAAAGCAAATAGACAAGTAAGAAAAAACAACTAAATATTGCAAGCAATCAAATTAAAACTTCTCATTGAACAACTATCTAGTCTAAGAGGCAAGTGGACTAAATGCTCAATGTAAAACTATTTTTGATGCATGAAAGGAAATCTAAGAGGCAACTGGACTAAATGCCTAATGCAAAACTATTTCTAATGCATGAAAGGAAATCTATTTTATTGAAAGAAAGAAGAACTACCAACTAATGCTTAATCTATAATAAGCAAACTACTATCTAATCTATCAAAGAAAAGTCTATCTATCCTATAGCAGCAATAAAACTTTATTCTAATCTATGAAAGCGAGAAACTATCTTTAATCTACGAAAACAGGAAAACTATCTTTTAACCTATGACAATTAAAATATAATGTTGGTGGTTGTGTGAATGTCTTCGGTGTCGGATGATATCTCGATGGCACTTGACAACAAAAGACAATTCCAGTGGTATAAGCTCAACACTAATCTCAATGGCAAAGTGAAAGGTATGGATTAAACAATCCAATGAGAATTTAGCCATGACAAAACAATGTTAAATACTCTACATATTCATATATTAACCATCAACAACATAACGAGATCATCATTATACATATATACTATGTAAGAAAAATTCATACTTAAACTCATTCATTAACTAAGAACTACAATTACAATCTAATTCTAGGCAAGAAATTGTGTAACATGAAACTATGCTATGTCTATTCTAACAATTCAAACTGCAAATAAGGAAATGACTAAAAACAGAAATTTAAAACATGATATTAAAAAGAAAACTAACGGCTATATTAATCAACACTAAGTATGCAATATCTATATAAAACTGAAATAAGCAATCTATCATTAAAAACTAGAATTAACTCTATCCATCCATCAAATCCTTGTCAATTAAAACCCAAATTAAAATGCTATTCTATGTTATTCAAAACTCTGTTTTAAACTTGATTCTAAAATCTTAGATAAAAACATAATCTAGTATTTAACTACACATGGGGTTAGTCTAGGAGTCTGTAGATCCATTCCTAACTACGATATTAATGCATGCTAACACAGTTCATCATACTAACCTGCGAAAGAGAGTCAAAGCAAATTAAATTATAACAACAAACTAATTAACAAAATAGAAATGCATGTACAAGAAATAAAGAGAACAATTAATCTATGAAATACATAAACAAACACAAAGAACAGTTACCAGATTGTTGGTGGCCCCCCCAGCAAGTCATGGTCACTCCCTAAAATCACACCACGAGCTCAACAAAAGGAATTCACCATTAAAATGCAAAAACATAGTTTTATACAATTTTGGCAATTGAAAAATGCAAAAACATAGCCAAAATCGTTTTTGGATTTAACACACGACTTATTCTACTTCTTAACAATTATTTGTTCACCACGGTGGTATTTATAATGTTTATAGACCAAATGGTCGATCACAGCAGGTTCAAACCACTTCTCAAATTGGCAAATTTCATTAATGGTGCCCTAACTGCCGAAACAAAGCTAGCCAATAATCACCCACCATAACAACCCAAAATCGAATTGTCAAGAGTTCAGTATTTGGAGGGGATAAGCATGAACAAAACCCATGTCTTTGATTCTCCCCCCACTGGCTGCCAATACCATAACCGCCAAATCGCCCTTCATTTTTGTGCAGGAAGAGGTGATGGACAGAGTGCCGGATCGAGTGCCAGAACGAGTGTCGGAATGAGTGTCGAAACTAGAAACGTAGTGCATTTTTTCCGTGTAACACCAGAAAAACATGAAATAGCTCTTGGAAATCATAAAACATGATGAATTATACTTGATACAATCATTAAACATGAATTTCACGTACCTTATGCCGATCATACCGTTTTATCATAAAATTCTTCAAAAAGCTCCTTTAAAAGATGAAAAACGCATATGTACATGTGGAAAAAGTGCATAATAACCATCATAAAAGTGATCATATCTTGAGCCCAACAAAAAACATCATCGACGAGAGGACTGCTAGCCTCTTCATCCACTGCTCGTGGAGCCGGACCATCTCAGCCATCAGATGAAAAGAGAACCAAGAAAAGGGATGATCTAGCGAACGCCAAATTAATCTCGACCATATTACCCGCCTATATACCACCTCTAAGCAGAGAATTAAATCGAGACAGTGTGCCCAGAGACTTCGAATACACCTTGGTTATGGCGTACCTCCCGAAGGGGATATGCGCAGTTCGAGCAGACCAAGATAAGATTGCAGCGTTGAAGTTTAGCGACTTCAACCTCGGAGATCGCAAAGTCTATAACATGATCACCCCACATAAGCACCTAACCTAAACTAAGGGGAAGAATTCAAAGATAATCCCCCAGTCGTGGACTATGAACCTCGCGCAGTCCACCCTGTTGAACATCATGAAGATTCCCCACTTCAGAAGACACCAGGAGGTGAATGCATGTGTCAAGTTGATGTTGTCTTGTTACCATGGCAGTTATTTGTGGCTAAACTGTCGTATAACAGTTGATCCAACGCTGATCAATCGGATCACAGGGTTAAGTATGCAAGGACCTGATCCACAAGAGTTTTACCCTGGAAAAGCCATGTATCGCGTTCTAGCACAGAAGATCAAGGACACTTATGGTGATGTCGAGAAGGGAACGCGAGGCTACAAGGTAGCTTCTATCCAGAGTGGTGCAATGCACCTTGCCTGTCAGTTGATTGCAGGGAAGTTAGTACGAAAGAACCGACCTACCCAAGTCACCGATTTTGTAGTTGACCTCGCAGGGAAGTGCGTTGAAGGCCTTCAGATGAACTAGATGAAGTACCTAGTGAACCAGTTGGAACTCGACTGCAGAGAAGCACAAGATCAAGGATATGAATTTCATTTCAGTTGGCTCTTGATATTGATATATTTTATTGCCTGGGAGATGCTGGAAGGTACGACCTTCCTGAACATCGAGCCATTTGAACCATTGGCCGTGAAGTTCAGTACACTGTGGTATTCAAGCGATATGAATAAACGGTGGCAGTCAAATGTTGTTTTCCATACCTACTACAATCAGCTGAAGATATCCATCCAGGTCGAGCCTTGCATGACTCTGAACACACTACATCGGTTAAGGCCTTTGATGAAGTTCAGTGCAGATCAGCATTTTATTTACATCACAGTGTGTGTCGATGAACACAAGAAATAGCTTCAATCCTACTATAAGATGACGGAGGAGGACTTGGAGGAGATCACCAAGGATTGGTCGGAAGACCTCCTTATTCTAGCAGACCCTGCAAAGATATCCGACATCGACAGCCCAGAAACTGTTTAGGATACACCCGGACCTAGCAGGACAAATAATACCGAAGAAGTCCAAGAATTAGACAGCGCATCCACAAAAACTACTTCCATATCACCAAAGCGAGGAGGTGATGGCGAAGAGTTAGATGACAAAGAAGTCGAACCGAACCAAGGAGATGAGGTTGATCCCTTGAAGAAGAGGAAAAGTTCACCTCTGAAACCTTCCTCCCAGAAGAAATTGAAGGCCACCATGACCAAGATGCAGACCGTCCTCACCTCCGATGACTTCGACTTCCTCATAGCATCCCTACAAGATGCTTTGCTGGAAATAACAAAGAAACAAGACGCAAAGTAAGAGGAGATGTATGATCAAATTGAGACTGAAATTTGAGGGGTATAGCAGACCCTACAGTCCAGTCGCCCAGTCTCCACTGTGCCAGGAGAGCCAGAATTGGGAGATGAGCCAACTCAACTCCACCGCGTAGCCAATACAGTCGAAGCTCGCCTTCGACGAGCATAGGAAGAAATAGAGCAAGCCACCCAGGCTTTGACACAAGTACAAGGAGTACTCGTAGAGCAACGCAGTCTGCAGAACAGGAAAATCCTGCTCTCCAAGCGAAGTTTGATAAAGAAAAAGCACAGCTACAACAAGAAAAGGAACAGTTGCTCGCAGAGCAACTCGAAGTAAAAGAAGCATTCAATAGAGCACTTCACTCTATGACAATCTTAGAAATCAAGGCAGAAGATCGAGTTACACAGCAGGTAAACCAACTCGCAGAAGCCATCCAGCAGCTACAGCAACGCATAGCAGATTTGGAGCTACGCATTGTACTTAAGACCCCACAAGATGTAAGAGACCAAAGGGAAGCAACCGCCCGGAGCGCAGTTGAAAGGCTAAAGGCTCTTACCCTGGAATGTAAGCAACTCACAGATCGTAGTTCCCAAAACTATGAACAACTCACGAAGAACCCAAAACTGTAGGCACTGGAGTCGCACCTCCAAGAGGCGAAGTATCAAGCCGAAAAGATACAGGCGCAGTTGAAGTCCCTATCAGTTGTGGAAAGAATGAAGCGCTCTGAAGAGAAACGCATTGCACAGAAGCAGATCCATATTATCCAGAGCATAGTTATGGAAGTAACTCAGAGGCTCCAACACGTACAAGATAAGGCCTATCAACTGTTTACAGAGGTAGAAGGCCAAGGAGCAAAGCTAGAGCAGGTTGTCACTACAGTTGAACAGTGTCTAGAGGGACCTATCACCGATGCATTCATCCACGAGTTTGTTGAACAAGAGGTCGTAGCATAGCAACAAGTCGAAGCAGCTCGAGCCAAGCTCAAGTCATTTGAAGAAGAGCTAGTCAGACCAGAGTGACTCGGGACGAGTCACAGGTGAGTGTTGGGGGCCTGTTGGCCCTTGACCAAGTTTTGGGAGATCCTTGGTCAATTTTGACCTATTTTGGGACTTTGACAACCTGTTGAGGATGGAGCGCAAGACGAAGCAGAGATTGTGGGATCTCAACCCCTCTTTGGGATTTGGGAATATGTAATGGGTATGGGATGTCGGCCCATGGGTTTACCCATGTTTAGGCCTATTTTGTAAAGTATAAATAGATTTCTAAGCAATGTAAGAAGGGGAATCTATGTTATGTATGGACGATAAGCTAAGTGATAAGTGCAAGTTTGGTTTACAGATGCTATTTGCATATTGTGAGAAACTTGTAAAGCTAGGTGCAAGTGGTTGTAACAGACTATGAAAGGCTTTGTGCTAGACCTAGCTCGGGGAAGGAGGATCCGGCGAGGTGCACGCAGATCTCCTGTCCTATGAAGAGTAGGGTTTTTATGGCTCTGTGCATGTAGATGACTGACTGAAGCTAGTAAAGAAGAAGAGTTGGTGGATGTAGCCCCAAGGTGGGGGTGAGCCACGTAAATACTGTATTATCCTGCTTTGTGCGATGTGTTGGTGTATTTATGTGTTATTTGCTAAGTTCTTGATCTAGATAGATAGATAGATTTGCTTATGCTTTGTGCTTATGATGAATCTGGATGTTAGATCTGATATAGGTGAATGTGCTTAGTGCTTGAATCTGCCAGATCTGATCCATTTATTGATGCTAAGTGCTTAGATATATTAGATCTGGGTGAATGTTGTGATGCTTTATTTTATCTGTGAAGTAGATATTGGGTAAATAATAATGAACTAATGGTGCTAAGTGCTCTATTAAGTATTATAATCACATACCTGTGTCCCAGCTAAGTTTGCAAACACTTGAGTCTTGCAACCACCCCTGCCTTTACCTCGGGTGAGACTACATCTGCTTCGCAGGTGTTGCCGAAAGGGCCAGTAGTTAGGGTTTTGTTGGTGTGTTAATAGAGTTGAACCCTAGGTCTACCCTTGTGCCAACAGAGTACCAGGCCTGTAGAACAAGCCAAGAATTTAGTATAAATAAGACAAGCATTATTGAAAGAGTTTAAGAAGCCAAAGTCTGAGTCACAGTACATTACAAAGTTGCAGGAAATTAAACAGGTGCAGACTGAATGAGTCTGGGATTATGACCAACATTTTAAGGATCTGATGGGTAGACTGACATTCCAGATCCTTGATCAACAACACCAAGAATGGTTTATTGCAATAGTTCTACCACACATTTACAGACCGTTGATTCAACAGAAGGTTAATCTGCAGCCTAAAGCTTTGTATATTACAATGAAATCAGAAGCATCCCCTGAAGATATAGTGGAGGGATGGTGCAATTTCAAATGCAATTAGATTCCTTGACAATCCAATTGGCAGAACTTACAAAAGGGAAGGAGAAACGGGATAAGTTTGGTGTACCAATTGTAGAATTGAAGGCCACCACAAGGACGAATTCCCAACATTTGTGCAGTATTTGGTGACTGGAGCACCAAATCCATTACTAGGAGGGGGATATTGTGAAATATGTAAGAAATGGGGACATCATCCGACTGAGTGTCCATTACTGTAGAAATATCAGAGTACGCCAAGGAACTTATTTTGCAACTTCTGCAAGCCAGTCACACATGAAGATAAGGATTATCGTGCATTTGATTTGATGAGAGAGTGCACTTCAGATATGTACAAGATTCAAGAGGATAATGTTTCACCCTCTCATTAAATCGAAGGAGGTCGAGGTAGATGAAATTTTGGGAGAGGAGGTAGAGGATCGATAATATGTTACAATTGTAATCAACTAGGACACTTAGCTCGCGACTACCCGAACCCTTGTACAACCTACATATACTGTAGATAATCAGACCATGCGACAAAATACTATCCTAAACTACTCGCAAAGTGGCAGGAAAAAGGAAATAAAAAACATAACACAAATCATAATGTACAAAAAATATTAGTCAAAAAATGCAATGAAGGACCTAGAATAACAATTGTTACGTGTGGAATGGAGGGAAGCAAGTTGAGCAATGGGTAATGAAATTAGCAGGACCTATTTCGAAATTCAACCCTCGGAAAGAGAAGGAGACGTATAAGAGGTTAAGAAAATAGATACTAGGACCGAATTGGGTAGCATCAACATCACCTACACCTCATGTTTGTGATTGGGCTATGCCAAAGAAACCACTTGGGAAGGTAAGTACTCTAAGAGAGTTCCTGAGAAGTTGCATAGAGTTAATGAAAGATGAAACTATGTTGTATGCATTATATGAAATGATTGATCATTGCACGAAAGAAAGGAAAATTCCTATTGCATATAGTGTAGTGAATCAGGTACTATGCAAAAAGTTAACCAACGTAGAATTCAGATTAAGCGTGTAGATTGGGGAATATGATGTGGATAATGTTATCTTGGACTTGGGGTCTAATGTGATTGTGTTTATAAATCATACCTAGGAGATGATGGGGAAACCCAAGTTAATCTAGTCTCTTGTTCAGGTAATATTAGCAAAACAACACAAGATGGTACTAATTGGTCGATTGACAGGAGTACCTGTGAACATAATGGAGTGTGCAGCGTAGCATGCTTTGAAGTCATTGAGATCGTGGATGAAATTCAACCATATCCAACACTAATGGGACTTAATGGGGCATTTGATAATCAGTAGATCATCAATTTGGAGAGGAGGGTAATGATATTTGAGGTAGGAGACTTGAAGGTTATTGCACCATTGGACCCAACAGAAGGAAAAAGTTACATAGATTCAGTGAGAGGGAATGAGATTGATAACTTGTATAACATGATTGATTGGATGGATGAATATGTTAACCCCATTATGGATGGTGTGCTAAGTTGGAGAAGTATTAACATTCATGTGCATCAGATTCGGAGGAAGGTTTGGAGCATTGGGAGCAGAGGATACATGAAGTATCAACTAGACGATGTGTATGCATAACTCAATAATTACATTGGATTGGAACAGAGTTATGTGATCCACCCAGGTATGATGGATTTACTGACATAAGATCATTTGTAAAGGAATTTGAGTTGCAAGTACCTGAACAATAAAGGTTCTTGGCACTAGATGTTTTCTTGAAAGATACTCCAGCTAGATGGTGGGTTGCACATAAAGAGGGGATGGAATGTTGGTCATAGTGTCAGAGACTAATGCACGTGAGATTTGTTGCCGAGTTAGAGAATATTGCATAGAATTATACAGGGATAAATGACCCAGCAGGTCATGTTGAGCAGTGTAGAACTATATGGAGTTCAGTATAATTCTGAAGAACTGGTGTCTGGAGATGGAAATGCATAGAAAAACAACAAGCTGGGATGAACTGGTTCAAAGGTTCAAGGTAACATTTAATTTTGAACACGAATCTCCACTAGTAGATGCAGCGTTACAATTCATTCGAACCAAGATCTTCTCAAAAGAAGGGTTGAGGGAGGTAGTACTAGTGTGTAGTGCACAGGAAGATTCGATGATTGTTCATGAATTTTTGGAGTGTTATAATGTTTCTAAAGAAACATGATGAGGAAGATCCTAGGAATGTGTAAGTACCCGAAACTGAGGGGGAACGTACAGTAGAAGGGTTGGAGCTTGAATCTGTTATGTATACACAACCAATAAAGACACAGAAAGTAAACATTGGCATGATAAAGAATCCAAAGTTTGTGCAGATAAGAGATTATTGGAGTGATGAAACTGTGGAGAATATTGCAGATTTATTGCACAAATATCAAGATCTATTCCCAACTACATTCTTAGAAATGAAGGGGTTAGTTAGGGAATTAGGCGAGATGAAGATTCCTTTGAAAACGATTTCTAAACTAGTGCGACAAAGAACCTACAGGTTAAATCCGAAGTACAAAATGAAGGTGGAAGCATAAATAGACAAGATGTTGGGCACAGGGATCATTGAACCAGTGGTGGAATCAGAATGGATAAGTCCAATGGTGGTACAAGATAAGAAAACAGGAGGAATCAAGATTTGCATAGATCTAAGGAAGTTGAATGATCCATGTCTACATGATCCATTTCCAAAACCATTCACAGATGAGGTACTGGAGAATGTAGGAGGGAAGGAGGCTTATATTTTACCATATGGATTCTCAAGGTACCATCAGATCAAAATTGTGTAGGAAGACAGGTATAAAACTACTTTTGTGATAGAGTGGGGAAGTTATCAATACACAGTGATGCCCTTTGGAATGAAGAATGCACCTGCAATTTTTTCAAGAGTGGTGTTTGCATCCTTTAAGGAATTTATTCGTAAGTTCCTTGAAGTGTACTTAGATTATTGGACTATGTTTAGTCCACTGAAGGATCACATACAAGTAATTAGATTAATGTTGGATAGGTGTAGACAATGTCAAATTTTTCTGAATTTGAAGAAGTGTATTTTTTGTGGTTTGTGAGCAAGGATTATTGGTAGATCCTACCAAGATTGCATTAATTCTAGATTTACAACCACCTACATCACTCAGACAACCGAGGAAAAATCCAGGTCATACATGATATTACAGGAAGTTTATCAAAGGTTGTGCGCAAATTACAACACCTATGGAGAAGTTGTTGAAGAAGGAAGCAAAGTTCTAATGGAATGTGGATTGTCAGAAGGGTTTGGACACATTAAAATAGAAATTAGTGACCACGTCAATTTTGATCCTTCTGGATTTGAATAAGGAATTCCACATTCTTGTAGATGCATCATCCATAGCTTTGGGCGCATTACTATGTCAACCAGGGGAAGGAGACATATCACCTGATTGTTTTTGCCAACAGGAAGTTATCCATAGTAGAGAAGAATTATACTACTACAGAACGAGAAGGATTGGAAATGGTATATGTGCTACAAAAGTTTATACATTATTTATTGGGTTCTCACTTTAAGATGTATACATACCATTCTACACTAAAATACTTAGTGAACAAGTCAGTGTTGGGGGGAGAATATGTAGGTGGTTGTTGATGTTTCAGGAATAGAATTTTGAGGTTGTTGTGAAACCAGGGAAGTTGAATGCAAGACATGATCACTCATCATGCATACTATCAAGAGAAGATGTGGGGAATCTAGATGACATCTTGTCAGATGCACTATTATTTGCAGTTAAGATGGTGGGTGACTACTTCGCAGGCATCATGCAGTTTCTAAGTACAAGAATGGCCCCGTCAGACATGACAGTCGCGCAGAAGAAACAATTAGTGGTTAAATAAGTAGACTATCAGCTCATTGTAGGGAACTTATGCAATTTAGGTGCATATGGAATATTGAGATGATGTGCACTGGAGTATGAAAGGCTTGTGATACTCACAGAAGTGCACGAAGGTATTGCGAGACGACACCACATAGGTAAAATGATTGTGCATAAGATCTTGTACGGAGGACTCTGGTGACCCACACTTCATAGGGATGCTAAATAATATCGCCAAGCATGGGATGTATGTCAATGGGTGGGAAATCCATCAAGGAGGGATGAAATGCCTTTACATCCACAGGTTACGTTGCAAGCATTTGATAAATGGGCCATAGACTTTGGGGGTCCAATCAACCCCTCAGCAAGAATATTAGGAGCGAGGTACATAATCATTGTGATAGAGTATTTGACCATTTGGGAAGAAGAAGCACCAGTCACAGACTGTCACGCAGTTCCTCTTTGATAATGTAGTCACACTATTTGGATGTCTGTGCATATTGCTCAGTGATCAAGGAACACACTTCCTGAATAAGACAATTGCAACATTGACTAAGGAATTTCAAATTCATCGCCAGAAGACTACGTCGTATCACCCTCGGGATAATGGGATAGTAGAAGCTATTAATAAAATTTTGGAGAGTGCTTTGACAAAGATCTGAAATGTAGGGAGAGATGATTGGGACTTAAGGGTTCCTGAAGTTTTGTGGGCATACAAGACTACAAGAAAGAAGTTGACAGGGCAGACACCTTTTAGATTGGCCTATGGGCAAGAAGCAGTGATGTCAATGGAGTTTATTCTACCTAGTCTATGTGTTGCAAAGATTACTGATATTTTGGACTCTGGTGCAGTAGAGGAGAGATTGCCACAGTTAGTACAGCTTCAGGAAGATCGGTTTGTCGCGGGATTCCATCAGCAAGTTCAAAAGGCAAGGGAAAAGGCATGGCATGATAAACACATTAAGCAGAAAAAGTTTCAATTGAGAGACTTAGTATTACTCTATGACAGTAAATTCATGCACCATCTAGGGAAGTCTCAAATGCAATAGTTAGGACCTTATGTGATTCAACATGTGACGGAAGCAGGTGTTGGGCAGTTGGAAACTTTGAATGGAGAAGCCTTGGGAGGAATGGTGAATGGGAGTTGGTTGAAGTTCTATAGAGATGACTGATCGTCTCAGCATTAATCTAAACTATGAGAGAACACATGTATCATAGTAGTTGTACTATAGTAGGAAGGTAAAACATAGAAAAAAAAAAGTAGAAAAAGGAAGAAAAAAATAAAAAGGGGAAAACTGAGAAATAAAAGGTAAACATGAATAAGTATCACGTAAACAAAAAAAAGTATCACACATAAAAGAAACGACACAGAGTCAGTTAAGTGAACCTAAAAGTCAAGCGTGGGACATGATAGACTAGAGATGTGTAGCCATAAATAGAAGGTGTCGCTGAGGATCAAGAGGGAATGGAAAATCCAAGGAAAAAATTGGTGGATGATTTGGCATTAATGCCACAGTAAGGAAAGTATTAATGGTAGATTTTGATTGGATTTGACACTTCCAGTGGGTGAAAAAACAATTATATAACTGTCGAAGGGTGATTAAAGCGTATGAGGGACGACGAAAAAATGTTGTTTTCATTTTATAAGAACTGTGAGAATACAGAGTGAATCATAGATGAATGAGAACTAGTACAAAATAGTCCTCAAACTCAGACGCAGAGAATAATGGCACCACTAAAATTTGGAGCACCAACAGCAGTAGCACACAAGCAACCAAAAAGACCACAAGTTGTGTCAGTGGTCGAGGAAACACCAGGAGCTTCAGGATCGCAGTCAAGTTTTCATAGGGACTATATACCACCATGTAAAGACACCACTGTTGGATTACTGAGAGGGGGGGTGAATCAGCAATAACGTAATTATAATCATTTTTCTTCAAATGTTATATCAATGTAGAATTATTATCCAATAATGAGCAGTAATAAATAAACAATCACACACATACACAGTACACCAGTGTTTTACGTGGAAACCCAAATTGGGAGAAAACCATGGAATGTTTTTTCTTATATGTCTTGAAGAATTACATTCATTGGAAGCACCAACTTCCTTTGTTTTCCAACTGCAACTGGAAGGAGGCTCCAACCCCCTAGTTTCTCAGGCTACAACCTGAGGGAAGCTCCAACTCCCTAAATCTTTGGATACAACCAGAAGGAGGCTACAACCCCCAATGTTCTCTGGCTACAACCGGAAGGTGGCTACAACCACCTTTCCTTGCCCCGTCCTGCCACCCTGAAGTAGAAGTAGAATGATGGAACCGTTGTCACACTATCACTGTGAGATATACCGCTGTAAACCTGTACCAATAAATCTGAACCATGCATCAACCTATACCTCAACCTATAATCAACCTGTACCACAAACAAGTGCATGAACCATGCACCAACCTGTAATCAACCTGTACCATAAACAAGTGCATCAACCATGCACAAACCTGTAATCAACCTGTACCATAAACAAGTGCATCAACCATGCACCAATCTGTAATCAACCTATACCATAAACAAGTGCATCCAACCATGTACCAAGTATGTACCAATCATGTGTCAACTACTCATCAACTATGACTCATCA
>ML782257.1:235608-249950 GCA_009831015.1 Picea engelmannii
TGAAATAATTTATTTTGTATTCACTTTGAATTATAATACACTCATCAATTCACTTTATTATTTACCTTTTAAAATCTCTTAAATCACTTTGATTACTTTGACCTTTTGGGGCTTCTAGATGACATATGAGGGTCCTCCAACTTCGTAAGGCCATAAATCTCAAACCGTGAGGAGTTATGTGATGTTCTACATACCACCATAAATGGCATGACATGTACTATCCATATAGAATAGTATTATCTGAAAATATATCATAACTCACACCGTTACCCATCAAACAAACTTGGTTCCATTACCCAAACCTGGGGTCTCCAACTTCTCATGGCCATAACTCTCTAACCGTGAGGAATTATGTGACGTTCCACATACCACCGGAAATGACATGACAAGAACTATCCATCTAGAATATTTTCCCTGAGAAATTCACTTTGCTTCATCTCATTATTCCACAATTAAGCATGGATTCTCTTACTCCACAAAGCATCTTCCCGTGAGGGCTTTCACCATAAGGGGACCACTTTGGAGTTCATCCATATTTACTTCTTATCAACCGTGACAAAACAATAATGAGTCATATTTACATCAAACACTATTGGTTCCATTACCCAAACCTTTGTGCTACGGGTCTTTCTTCAAGGGTTGACATCAATGACAACCAACCTTAATTAACAACCCCAACACAAGTTAAAGTGTCCACAGATGGGAATATCCATTGGTCACACCAGAAATACCAGTTGGTGTAATTATCAAAGGCGACATGTCAGGCAATATTACTACCCTGAAGTTTGCAAACCACGACATCATGGATGAACAGAAGCTCTTGAGCTAGCACAAGAGAAATATTTTTGTGCCAAAATCATACTAGGGACAGGAGAAATTCTCCTTAAACCATAGAGTTGGGAGATTTGACTAGAGAATTCAGGCATACTGAATCTATTGGAGATTCTGAAGTTTGGCCAAAGTCTGGAAATAAACGCTTGTGTAAAAATGCTAATAAGTTGTGTCCACATAGGGATGTTGTGGCTAGACCCACCAATATCGATTGATACACAATTAATTGTGCGGATAATAGGCTTGCCGAAAGCAGGAGTAGATCCAAAAACCTTATTCTCAAACAAGGTAGGGGAGAAAGCACTATCAGGAGCCATGAAGGATAATTTTAACACCTTCAGAGGGAAGAGGGGGTTGGATGTCGTGAACATAAGCAATGATGTATTTCACTTTGTGATGCAGGTGTTGGCCTACAAATTGTTGAGGAAATGCCACAAGGATGAAGTGTAAGCCGCAGCAATCCCAGTTGCAGAAAAATGCGCAGAGGGGTCCAAATGAATTGGACCACATTTTTGGTGAATTAGTTTTTGATAGACTACGTAGAAGCCTAGGAAAAAGGCACAGAGTTTCATTATGCATAGCTTCTTATTTTGATTACACTAGTTGGATGGAAGGAGCCCGGTGATTACCAATGGATGAGAGCAGCCAACAGAGGTAATGGAGTTGTGCAGTATGCCAACCTATGGAATAAGACAAACAAAAGGAGACAAGTAGACAACAATGTTACATTTCATGTCTACTTTGACACGATCAGGTACATCATAAAACATATGTCATGCATCACAACCTAGACTGTAGAAGCATACCAGGATATTGTGTGCTTCAAAGCAAGGATGCACCATATGTACATTCAAGCCAAAAGGGACCTTGCACACCAGTGGTTTCCAATACAAGTTGACAATAGATGATGTATGCTTGATCGCCAATGACTGGGAAGAGGCCCGGAAAGTTCCAAGGGAGCAAACAGAACACCCATACGGAGAAGAATAACAATATAAAAAAAAGAAGACTTAGACGAGGGGATGGGAAATGACCAACACAATGGCACAGGGGATACGTCAGGAGCATCAGCAGAAGACACACAATCAATAGGCCCAAGAGATGTGGGTCAAAATAAAATACAAGGGGAAGGGTCCAGCAGTAGCTACGCGCAAAAAGATGAAAACAAGGTATCCCCTGTCTATAATCTGACAGATGATGACATGGATAGAATCGACTACCAAGTATAGGATGTCGCAGAGGAGGCCATTGAGGAAGAAATAAGGAAACAAGTATAGCAACACCAGAAGGTGCAGGACCAATTGGTAACAACACAGAAGCTATTGGAGGCTGTGAACATAGCACCAGATAAAGGCTCGGGTGAAGGACCATCCACGAGTCCGTTGAGAAAGTAGAGGTTGTTAATCTAGCCCTGACCAAGTTAGAAGCCGGGAAAAAAGTGTTAGAGATCCATACATATGCAGTTGAGTCCCCAACACCAGAACTTCAAGAATACATGAAAACACTAAGTCACCTGGAAATATTGGTGTCATGGATGCCTATACAAGTACTACATAGCTTGCAGGTAGGTATTATGCATGAGATCATGCTTCGCATAGATTTAGAAACCAAAGAAACAACCAAAGTAATAGATGAGAGGGATCATGATCCAGGTGGATATCGGTGGCCACCCACCTTCTCCAACTGACCCAAAACATGTTTCTAGCAAATTTGGTAATTTACTATTTTTAGCAGTTTTTAACTTCCGGGGCCATTTTGAGGCCCTAAACGATGTTTTTTGAGAAAATGGGGAGCAAAAAGGATCATAGATCATGTTGCTCACCCAAAATTTGTATTTCTCGGATAGATCTTTCCAACAAGCTATTGAGCACCCCAAACAGAGATCATATGCAAAAGTTACGCCCCTGGGAAGTTGACGTATCAACTACCCCCATCGGGGCCCACAAACCTTTTGGATTTTCATCTTCCAGGGTTAGGGTTTTGGATTTTACTTTTGTTAAAAATTCCCTTAGAGCCTCATTGTAATAATCATCTTCTCACGGATGCAACTAGCCATCACATCTCTTCTCAGAGATAAGCTGCCACCATTCTCGCAAGTCTTTCACTCTATATTTTACAGTCTCTGTACATTTATTTCATTAATAGAAATCGTGTATTATTGTATATCTGTGACTCTTTTTATTTCCGCTATATCTCTGTTATATTGTTGTCTCTCTTGCAATATCTCTAAATATTTATGTGTTATATCTCCGCTCGCATTTTGTGCTAAAAATAATCTGGATCAGTGGTATCAGAGCAGGTTGCTCTTGATCGTTTTCAGTGCATGTCCCCGACGAGGTCTAAGTATAGAAAGTTGGGCCTCGAGCTTGTCTCTCTTGAGGAAAATCGCTCTCGCACACCCAAGAAACCCTCAATGGTGGAATAAAAGAAAAATGACGGAGCAGAGGATCCTATCAGTATGTTGCTTGAGAAAGCTCTCACGCAACAGAGGGACGAAATGATGGAGAAATTTTCCCACATCCTTCAATGCCTATCGATAGCATCAAGTGCATCTTCATCAAGTGGCCACTTTGGAGGCACCTCACCTTTCAAGGTACAGGTTAATTTTGATATTCCTGTATTTGAAGGTCAAATAGATGCAGATGCCCTAGATAAATGGTTAAATCTACTAGAAGGTTATTTCTTTGTTCATAATTTTTCCAACAAGGAAAAGATCACCTTCGCACTCCTTAAGGCTCTCCCCCATGTCAAACATTGATGGGAAACTTACTGGGAGTAGAGTTCCATAGAGGAGTCTGGAATATATGGGGCCGAGCCCACTTGGGATTTTTTTGTAGATGCGGTAAAGGCACAGTACTACCCTGTTGGCAACTATGAGGACCAGTACATGAGATGGACCACACTGTGGCAAGCGAGGGGCCAATCAGTTCTGGAGTTCACCAATAGCTTCCATACCTTGCACACCAAGCTGGGTATCAAAGACTCTGAATGACATTTGGTTCTGAAATACCGTGGGGCTCTACACAGATACATCCAAACTGAAATGGAGTTTTTGGACATCTCGTCACTCGGTGTTGCCTATCAATATGTTGTTAAAATCGAGCAGAAATTTAAGCACCAGAACAAACGAGAGTTTGGGTCTGCAAATCCACAACAACCAAAGTATGACAAAGACAACCCTAACAAACAGTCTCCCGAAAACCAGTCCAAGCCACAGGAAAAGAAGGGTCATGGGAAGACAAAGAAGGACACCGGAAAATGGTGCGATTTCCACAAAATCCCCTGGCACAACACCGATGAATGTCGCTCAAAACAGTCATTGGTGGCTAAGATCAAAGACAAGGATCCAAACCCTGATTCAAAATCTGATTCTGAAAATACTGGTAAAAGACAGATCATCGACGCAGACCCCACTGCTATTGTCGCAACCGCAGCAATTCAACCAGAAGAACCAACAGATCTTGACGAGGGGGAGCGCCTTTTTCATTCACAAATGTGGGTGAAGGGGACCCTGCTACATTTTATTGTTGATAGCGGAAGCCGAAAGAACCTCATCTCAACAGAGGTTGTCAAACAGTTGGGATTGTCGACAACACCACACCCGCAACCATACATCATTGGGTGGCTTCTCCAAGGACGAGATCTTCATGTCAGCCAGCAGTGTCGATTGTCATACGGCATCCAACCCTTCAAGGATGAGGTATTATGTGATGTTGCCCCACTGGATGTTTGTGATGTTCTCTTGGGCCAACCATATATGTGGAAGCGCCACGCTATTTATGAGTCTCAACCCCGTAGTGTCATTGTTACTTTGGGGGGTCATCTCTATAGAATACCAGAGGTAGTTCCAACTATTGTCCCACCTAAACAGTATCGCAAGGTAGTATCTCATACTACAAAATTCATCTTCTCCACAATCTTTTCAAAAGGGGAACAAAAGGATATTGCAACCACTACAGCCTCGGCCCAAGCACCTTCTATCCACCAGAAGCAGGTCAACAAGGTTGCAGCAAAGCACAAAGATTCCTTCTTCACACAATCATCTCATGTAGCCAGACTGGTTAAAAAGGTCCAACCCTTCCAGCCACAGGTTCGTGACAACCTTCAACAAACCAAGCAGCGCGATGGTTCCAACAAGGCAAGCAGCTCACTAAGATTCAGATTCAGCAATCGCTTTCCCCTCTCCCTTGGGAAATCAACGAAATGGAGACCATTTCTTCCTAAGGAGGGAGGATTGATCCAGGTGGATATCGGTGGCCACCCACCTTCTCAATCTGGCCCAAAACATGTTTCTAGCAATTTTGGTAATTTACTATTTTTAGCAGTTTTTAACTTATGGGGCCATTTTGAGGCCCTAAACGATGTTTTTTAAGAAAACGGGGAGCAACATGGATCATAGATCGTGTTGCTCACCCAAAAGTTGTATTTCTCGGATAGATCTTTCCAACGAGCTATTGAGCGCCCCAAACAAAGATCATATGCAAAAGTTACGCCCCTGGGAAGTTGACGTATCAACTACCCCCATCGGGGCCCACAAACCTTTTGGCTTTTAATCTTCTGGGGTTAGGGTTTTGGATTTTAATTTTGTTAAAAAGGCCCTTAGAGCCTCATTGTAATAATCATATTCTCACGGATGCGAGTAGTCGTCACATCTCTTCTCAGAGATAAGCTGCCACCATTCTAACAAGTCTTTCACTCTATATTTTACAGTCTATATACATTTATTTCATTAATAGAAATCGTGTATTACTGTATATCTGTGACTCTTGTTATTTCCACTATATCTCTATTATATTCTTGTCTCTCTTGCAATATCTCTAAATATTTATGTGTTATATCTCCACTCTCATTTTGTGCTGAAAATAATCCGGATCAGATCAAATGTAACAACAGTATGAAACTACTCTGTAGGAAAAGGGTGAATTTGCAGAAAAAGAGGAAGGAGCGATGAAGGCAAAGAATGAGGTAGAGGAAAGGGTTGAGAAATCCTTAAAAGAGAAAGATGAAGTTGATCAAATGGCGCAGAAGACATAAGCGGTCATCCAAAAGTTGTATAAAGAAATTCCATAAGTACCATTAGTAGTGGAGGCCACGATGGGAGAACAAGTCTCTAGAATCGGTGAAGTCATCAAAGGCTTTCGCGGAAGGATTGAATACTTGCAATCGTGCACAACACCAAGAACACCACCAGAAGAAAGGGAAGGAAGAGAGAGAACAACAATGATAGCAGTAGAATATATCAAGAATCTGGAGGAGGAATGCCAAAGATCAGGGAGGAAAGTGCGCATATCTGGACCAACCTGATGGAGGATCCAGAAATGAAGGTTGTGGAATCTAGTTTGAGGGATGCATAATAAAAGGCGCAGAAGGCTTCAGAGAGCATAAATACTCTCCCACTTACTGAATGAATGATGCCCATTTTGGCACAAAGGCAGTCATACGATGAAATCGAAAGGACATGGGACCAACAAAAGATCCTTCAACAATTATTAGGACCGCTACAAGGCGAGGCACTAAGGGTGATAAGAGGACTGGAAACTACGCAGGCAAAGTGAAGCAAGTGGCTCATGACACAGAAGAGAAGCTAACGACTCTGGTTGCGCAAGGTGTAGAAGAAATTTTAGGAATGGAGGAAGAAATAACAAAGGATGTTGCGACAACAAAGGAGACCTCCCAAAATTTCATAGAGGCATGGAGGAGCGCGCAACAGGCCTGAGCGGCTCGGAACAAGTGACAGGTGAGTGTTGGGGGCCTATTGGACAAGAATTTTGGATAATTTTTTCATGAAAATATTAAGTATGGAATATATGAGCAGTATAAGAAGAAATAAGACAAGGCAGGAGCAAAGTGCGCAGGAAAGGAACATTCAGGCTTGGGAGTGCACAGTATAGACACATGCAGGCTCGAAAGTGCATAGTAACATATTTAGTACATAATAAAGTAAAAGAATAAATCAAGAGAAGAAAGCGAACAAAAAGGAAGAATAATAGTCGACATGCCAAAAGCATAAAGACACGCAAAAGCAGGAAGAACAACAGTCGGGAGTGAAAAGCAGCATGCAGACACAGAAGCAGGAAAAGAAAGCCCGAACAGTGAGTCAACACAAGTTTTCATGATTCTGAATAAGATGTAATAGGGATTTGGGGATAATAAAAGTAGGGTTTTGAGCCCTAGAATTTATGTATAAATATGTAATGGGTTGGGAAGATTAGGGGTTCTTCTCTTATATTATGTTCTATTCAGGTTCTATTGTTGACCTGTTCGCGGGGAGAGTGAAAGAATAGACTGAGAATGAAGAGTCTATCTTTGATTGTTAGGGAGAAGTTGTAGAGAGAGGCTTGCACTGTAGAGCAGCTAGGAAAGAAGGAGAGAAATATACCATGATATATTTATTGTAAGCGTAGTGCGCAAGCCTGAGACGATTACATCAAGAATAATAAAGAAGCCAACCATTGTGGATGTAGACCAAGGTTGGGTGAACCACATTAATTATTGTATTTTCTCTTCTTTATTTGATTGATCATGAACATTCTCTTTATGCATGTTAGACTAGAATTGTCTACCATATGATCACTGCACAATAGTTATGAATGTTACCAAAAAAAATTCATGTTGCAATATGAAGTGTAATGGTACTATATAATTGAAGTCACTAAGTAACCAAGGAAGAACAAATAGAAGATAATGCGCATAAAATAAACAAGTAAGAATGATTAAGATGATTTCCCCCTATTCCCTCACTACTGCAGAAACTCGATTCCTATAGCCCTAATAGATGCCTCGGGTGGGACTTCACTTGCATGTAGGTGATGTTGAAAGGGCTAGTGTTTGAAGGGTTTTGTTTGTTAATATAAATTTAACATAGGGTCTTATAACCGTGTGCCAACACTCTCTAAAAGACGAGAGACAATGATAAGTGATGAATATGAGTTATGATTCAAAAGGGAATTTGAATTGTCCTTTTATAGAGGAAAACCCAAGTCGATTTTCCTTTAATTCCATAATTTTAGGACTAAAATTAATTTTACAAGCCTAAAAGGTCTAGACCGACCTTAAAAATGACCAATAACATGTAAAATAATAATAATAAAGCCTCTAACGTTCTTCAAGAGGGTGACATAGGGCAAGGATCCCCCAAATACTAGGGAGTCCTCATCCAAGTGGTGCCAAGTCATCTCAACAGTCACATACTCAATAAAATAAGTGGGGTAATGCACCACCCTCATGCCATAACCTCATCAAACATACACCCATGTCACATCAAGCCCTAAAATCATGACTTTGTGGTCCTAATGAGCAGTGTCCAAGCAATGGGGGGTGAATTCATGTGTGATACATCAAGTAGAACCTCTCTCACAAGGTATGACATCATCCTAAAGTGCAACGCTCATCATCCAAGCCCTCCAACATTCGGGGCACAATGTCCATCATGTGGGCTCTTCGTCCCTATGAAGACCCAAAGTGGCATACCATCTCCACGAATGATGTAATCAATAAGGCCTTGCAAAGAAAATCTAGTATGCCCTCCAAGGGTCCACTAGTCATATGAATCATGTCAAATAAGTCACATTTAATAAAGAGCTACCTAAACAAGCAACATTAAACTCCTTTCATACTTCTCAAATGCTCAAAGACTTTATACAATTTACCAAATTTAGGTATGGGAGGGTTATCAAGGGAAGCTATTGGGTGAGTCAGGACCCAAGTGGACCCTATCCAAGCCATATAATAAATGTGAGGTGGTTTGTAGGAAAAAAAATTGGGCATGGGATCATTAACATGCAAGGTCTTGTATGCTCTCATTTCCATGGGTGCCTTTGTAGAGGGTGTGTGACATCTTGAGTTACCATTTCCCCGACGATTGCTTTTTCCAATCTCCCTTTTATGCCTTTTTATTTATTAGGATTTGCAAGTCCACTTAAAAAGGTTTCAAGCGTAACATTCCTTGCTTTTGATTTATGGTGTAGTATTTTAAAGTCCTTATTTATAAGTGAGGCATTTATTCACACTCAATAATTAGGGGTGATGTCAAATGGGGGGTAGAGCTCAAGTATGGGTTGGATTTTTGTTTACCCTTTACCCTACCATTGCATTTTGGTCATGGTTTCTCTTAAATTTCTTTCTTTATTTAATTCCATCAACAACCCCTCTATGTCATTATCCCCTTCTTCCCATAAGATAACAAGGTACAAGACTTTTTGGGGTACGTGTAATCCAAAGACCCAAAATATAAGGAAACATAAGGGAAATATGATAGAAAGTGTTAAGTATGGTTGGGAATGGTATGGTGGCTCTTCAAGAAGACACCCCATAGCACCTCTTTTCCCGGGGAGTGACGACACTTACTAGGATACCAGGATAACCACCAAGGTTAAATGAGGCAAAAAAGTATAACTTCCAAGAAAACGTTAGATAATAAAAAATAATCCTTTGAAACTCATTCAAATGCCTCAAATATTAAAATGATACTTACCATGACACTGGACTAGTTATCTCATGAAGCAAGACCATAGTGATGTGGTGGACGCTACTTTGTTGCGAACGATGATGTTGAAATGTGGTGAAGAGGAGGGGTTATATGGTCTATGTTGGTCATCCAACTCTCAACACTCCATGTCTGCAACCTACAGGACTTGAGACTTGATCTCCTTAGTTACCCCTAGATGTGGGGGGTAACATTATGCATTGCACGTTATGTCCTCTTCCTTCATCTAATGGCTCAAATTTCCCTGGCCTATGGATTGACAGAATCAATTTTTCTTGAAGATAGATTCTCTATGTTATCCTCTATACATGCCTTTGACACAATTTGCACCTTTTGATCACTGCTTTCATCATACTCAAAAAAAATGATGTTACCACAACATACAATGAAAGACTTTTGAGAAGTATGATATAGTTCCTTACCTAGAAACCAATGAACATCCTTGCCATGATCTCATAACAAACCCTACTCTCTTGGAATTCCCCACACCATACCATCATTTTAGGAGTCCCCCCCCCCAATCCTTTTCCTCCCAGTCGTCCATATTTATTACCCATATCCATATCTCTCTCACTTTATCTATTTATATGAAGTTCCTAGAGCATCATGTTAAGGTTTACTATTTCATTATAGTCTTCTCCAACAATTCCCTTTTTGACCATGAATATACCCTAGATTCATGAAGGAATAAATCGAGATCTAGGTTGAAATCATTTGAAAAAACTCTTCCTCCCATGATAACTAGCCTTGTATTATGAATCTCCTTTATCCTCCACAACCTTGGCCCCTTCAACATTTTTAGGTTGGAAAACCTCAACCTCCCTTCTTTATTTCTCCCTAGAGATACAATCTCAATCTTTTTCTAGTAAAGGGTTGTTTTTCTCTTCCACATAATGCTCCTTGGATGGATCAAAATACTTTCACTTCCATGCTCCTATAACCTCATCCTGAGTAGGAAAGATGATACCCACACTAAGAAGATCCAATATATATTGAGAAAAGTTGATCAATTTTTCTTCGATCTCCATCGTACGAAGCTAATAGATCCACATACATAACACGTAACAATGCATTGGATTTTATTTAATCTTTGAGGTTCATTTTCACCTTCATTTAGCTTGTAGCCTCTCTCTTGGGTTCCTTGTTCACACGTGGAGCTACATTGGTCCCACTCGTGTCCTTGATTAGTACCTTGTAGAATCCACTTCAATTTTCTTTTTTGGGAGAAATAAATCACCATACCCTCTCACACTTTAGTGTTCAAAATGAAAAAAATTGTACTTTGGTAGCACCTCATGGATTGGCCTCCTCTTCTTTGGTTTTATGTATGGAGGGTGGTGTTAGAACATGAATAAAATTTTCAAATAAAAATTCAAACTTCAAATTCTTTTTTGATTTTTTTATTTTAAAAATAGAGTTTTAGCTTTAGAAGTATCATTCCATAAAATAATAAATTTTTGTTACATTTTGACAAGGTGGATCAAGAATCAGTCGTTAAACCTGACACTCATCTAAATCAATGGTCCGTGCAACTTTGGAGACTCAAAATCATGAAATGTTTAATCAACGGTATAATTCCTATTTAAAGTTTCACTTCATGACTTCGCGCTTCATCACTGCAAACTCAAATGTCTAAAGGCCCTAAAAAATCCCGAAATCGCGAAGCTCTGGAGTCCCGGAGCTCTGAAAATCCAGAATTTGTTTAAGCAAAGTAATCAGCTGACGTGTCCTATGCCACCTAGAACTCTTTACACGTGGAGACACGTGGCACTCATTTTGGATCTTATGGGACATCTAATTCGCAAGATTCAGGATGACATGTGTCACTAATGTTTTCAGGACATGTCATCAAAAGTGACGTCATCATGTCACATCACTTTGGGATATTTTCCTCCAGAAGATCAAATTATCAACAAAGCTAAGAAGCGTCGGAGTGTCGGAGCGTCGAATTATTAGAGCATTAGGGATTAAAGGGTAAAATATGATTTATTTGGCGTGATTAACAGTAAGTAATCACTTCCAAACTTTAGCCTTCACGATAACTTTAAATATTTATAATGCAAACTCCCGAAGTCGTGAAGCTCCAGAGTCTCGAAGTTCTGGATCATTTTAAATTTTAAAAAGAAAAAAAACAGCGGTTAATTAAAGTAAGTGTTAATTAAAGGATGACTAATTGCTCCATGAATTCAGCCTTCGGGAGATCTTAAGCATCCCTCATTCAAAACCCTCGAATGTCGAAGCACCGAAATACTTATCCTCGCTAATAACGATCATTAAAGGTATATTAAACTTGGTTAGGGTAAAATATTTGAAAAAACTCGTTGTCGTCAGGTAATAAATTTGACAGATTTGTCATGATTACCCTGTCATTCGAATTAATTGTAAAATTGATTAGTGTTTTGTGTTTTTTTAATTTAATAAAAGATTTTGAACTTCATATTATTTCTCCATTCACACTCATAAATTTCACCTCAGTATTCGTATTCATAAAAATTTTATTTACTACAGGATCTGATATTGGAAAATAGAAAATTATGGCACTGCATAAAGTGTCAAGAAAACAAGATCTGCCTATGGAAGAGCCAAACCCAAATTCAGATATTTTTTCAGACACTACCACTTGCCTAATAGACAACATTAAATCATGGAAGCAGGTTTATGAAATCCTGGAAGCAGAAAACTCTATCCCTTTTGATGAATCAAGTGAAGGTGAAGACGAGTCAACCATAAACAAGCTTAGAGAGGTGGCCAAGTCAAAACTTCACAAAGTTGCAGCATGGACAAAACTGTTGTCGTATAGATATATGATACATTGGGCCCTGTACCATGTAAATATTTCGACCAAAACCATATACAATCATCAGAAGACCATTGTCGGCTCATTCTGACCCGAGGACATTCAAGTAATGTATAAATTAACTTGCAATCCCAAATATGTTTATAATGCACCATTTATAATGAAATTTGAGAAAGAAGAATGTGCAAGTTACGAAAGAATTGTCCATGATATAGTCAAAACTTGGTGGAGAAATGAAAATAAATTCAAAGCTGACAGCCACGACATATGCGATATAGCCTTTTGTGGTGCCCACATTATGTATGCAACCATGATGCTTTGTAGAATGCTCAGAAAGAAAATCTCTACACATTTCACTATAGAGTGGGTTCCTATCATTCATGAAGTAGCAGAGAGTTTCACTTTCGATTGGGGAAAGTTGTTTGTTAGATAATCTGATCAAACAAATAGAGGACTATATAACACACAAATCTAAAGGAGAGCATGCTCCCTTCTAATGTATTCATATATAATCATGTAATCAATAATTCATTACAGATTATCGATGACAAAGAGAAGGAATCTATTATTGCTAGATCCAAATTTCAGGAACTTATAGTGTGGAGGCAAAATCTAAATATACCAGGATTTGTTCCTTTTTCAGAAATTGAGCAGATAAAAGGAGAAATGGCCTTAAAATCTTGGGAAAACAATCTTGAAGAAATTAAATCTCTTTTCTTAATGCTTTTCTTGAAGAAATGCTTTTCTTGAAGAAATGCTTTTCTTGAAGAAATGCTTTTCTTAATGCTCTTTTAGCTGTAGATGTAGAGATGGAAGAAATTGATATCAGTGATATTAATGCATATATTGGGCAAGTCGAGATTGAAAAGAGAAAATAAAATCTGAAGAAAAGAAGGGAGAAAATTAAAAATGCTATAACAAAAATCAATCATGTTAAATTGCAAGTCTTAAATGATCTTCTGCTAAAACAAAGTTTACAATATCAGATCACCCAACAGGCTGCTGTAAAAATTCAAAGAAATTTACCATTGGTGCATAAAAAGGTTTTTACCTTTGAATTAAATGTTAATATTGAACCCCCCAGGTTCTTTATTGAATTATTATATTTTCATGTGAAATACAAGGATCAACAAAAGGTAGTTGAATCTACGAGCAAATAAAGGAAGACTACAACCATAGAAATAGATGTCCCTCAAGCAAGCCAAGAAGGATAATAAATTATCACCAAAGTACTATGGCCCTTATAAGGTGTTGCAAAAGATTGGTATTATGGCATACAAATTGGAGTTGCATGCATCTTCACGAGTACACCCAGTTTTCCATGTTTCATGCTTAAAGAAGGTTATTGGTGACAAGATCCCAGTTCAAACTATATTTCCAGAACTTCACGAGGAAGGAAAAATCATATTGGAGCCTAAAGCCATCACTGACACAAGAATTCGCAAGCTGAGGAATAGATCCATTTCAGAGTATCTCATTAAATGGAGGAAACTATCGGCTGAAGATTCCACTTGGGAAGATGAGTCTTTTATACAGAAGCATCTAGAGTTACTCAAGCGTTGCGGACAACACTTGTCTCAAGGGGAGGGTGTTATAACCCTATATTGCACCACACATGCTTACTTGGCATCAGGCCAACTCATATCCCTTCATTGCCAAAACATCTGTTGAAGAACCTCTCTGAAAATCCTTTTGGGTCAAGGCCCATGCGCCCTAACCCATTACTTCACACGTGTGCACGCTGGCAGGCCCACTACAGCCCACGTGTACCTAAAAAAACACAAAAATAGGAAAGTTGTCGACGGGACAAAAAGCTATGGGTCAGTTAACTGAAACTCTTGGCCATGCATGGCCAAGAGTTCGTCCAAAACCCTAGCTCCTTCTAGCCTATAAAAGAAGGGGTAGGGGTACCATTTGGAAAAGGAAGAATATAGTGAAGAAACTCTGCCCATTTGCCGAATCCATTGTCCCAACCCTTTAGCCTTTCCTCAAGCCAAAGGAGAATTAACACAAAGTAGTTGGAGGGCGGAAGAGGAGGAGCCCAGGATCAGGATCAAGGAGCGATGGCCGGTATCGACTTTGATTGTAAGTTGATTCATTTTGAAAATAATAAAAGAATACTTTTCCCATCCCAATGCATGAGTTATCTATGATTTGTTTAATTTGTGCTTAATTTCTAACCCTCAAGTAGAAAAGTAGTGTGCATGCATCGTTGTTTGTTTTGATTGC
>ML782257.1:257198-340657 GCA_009831015.1 Picea engelmannii
TCGCTATATAGAGTTGTGTCCTCCACCGTTTGGTTACTCTTCCAAACATATGGAGAGTTTGTGTTGCCTCCTGCTTCGTAGACTTATGATTAACAGATATGTTGCCTGAGTCTTATCACTTGTTGTGCTATTATCCAAGGGAAGTTTGTCACTAAGCCTGAGTCGGCCCCTCTACAATATGTCTCTTGTCCGCATACCCGGCCATCCTAAACGTCCAATCAAGTCCTTGTTCGAAATCACTGAAGCCTTCAGTCCGATCATCAAGATTATCAAGTCCATAACCGACGAGCCATCGAAGACCTTTGGGTAGTGCAGTCGTACACTCATATTACACTCCTACCCGAGTTTTAGAAGATTTTGAAGTTGTTGCTCGAGCTCTGAAGTACAGCCATCAGGCCGAATCAGCTTCTGGGAGATGGATACTCTATATGTATATCTTTCTGATTTCGAGATGTAGCTCCGTTGTGTATTATTCGCGGCTACTCTTTCTAGTTATTTGACATGGATCTACAGTGTATTTGATTGGTAGACATGGTTCTATTCTATCCCAAGCATGGGTATGCCTGCCTCAGTGAGACATTTGTTATTTTGCAGACGGCACCTCCTGGTTCCTGATCCCTGGGCTCACTCCTTCAGCATATCAGTAAAGATTGGTAAAATATTGGTAATGTATTTCGGCCATCAGATGCTCTTCTGACCTCACACATTAGGGGGCATATGCTATAACCCTAAATTACACCACACATGCTTACTTGGCATCAGGCAAACTCATATCTCTTCATTGCCAAAACATCTGTTGAAGAACCTATCTGAAAATCCTTTTGGGTCAAGGCCCACGCTCCCTAACCCATTACTGCACGCGTATGCACACTGGCAGGCCCACTACAGCTCGCGTGTACCTAACAAAACACAAAAATAGGAAAGTTTTCGACGGGAAAAAAAGCTATGGGTCAGTTAAATGAAACTCCTGGCCATGCATGGCTGAGAGTTCGTCCAAAACCCTAGCTCCTTCTAGCCTATAAAAGAAGGGGTAGGGGTACCATTTGGAAAAGGAAGAATATAGCGAAGAAACTCTACCCATTTGCTGAATCCATTGTCCCAACCCTTTAGCCTTTCCTCAAGCCAAAGGAGAATTAACGCAAAGCAGTTGGAGGACAGAAGAGGAGGAGCCCAGGATCAATATCAAGGAGCGGTGATCGGTCTCGACTTTGATTGTAAGTTGATTCATTTTGAAAATAATAAAAGAATACTTTTCCCATCCCAATGCATGAGTTATCTATGATTTGTTTAATTTGTGCTTAATTTCTAACCCTCAAGTAGAAAAGTAGTGTGCCTGCATCGTTGTTTGTTTTGATTGCAGGTTATCATTGGAAGGAGCAGCACCAGCAAATGGACAAAAGCGCAACGGAGGATCTACACCAAACATCAGTAACAAGGTTGGTAGTTCCTTTCCATGTATGTATTGTGAAAGAGGGGTTTAAGTTTTGGGTGGTAGGTTAAAAATTAATTTCTTTACGGTCAAAATATGCATGCAAGTCTGACCCTAGTTTGCTAGTCCATAGGGTATTTTTCCCAACAACAGAGGGGCATGTTAAGCCCTAATATTGGCTCATTACCCCTTAAATGGGGCATATTATATTAGTAATGTTATTTTATTTATGTCAGCTTTAGGCCATTAGTTGTAATTATACCTCCTAGTCTCTTATATATACCAATGAGACATTTTCGTTTTGAATCATCCTGTACTTGAATATTTAAGTGGGGTAAAAGGAGGTTGCCCCCTCGAAGAGGCTTATTATCTGAAATTATCTCTTTTTCAAGGCGTTGAGTACTTTTTATGAGTTTTTTCTATGCTATATTGATATTTGGTTCTTAACAGGATATTTTCCAAAGTAGTTGCTAGATATGCTCCCTTGGCCCTTCCCGCAAATCTACATGATTTACCGGATAACTATATGAAAATCTTACCAAAATTTATGGGGGAAAGCGATTTAACAACCACAGAACACGTAGAATTTTTTGATCAATTTGTTGATATACTTGGCATTGAACATGAAGACATTTACATGAGATTGTTTATACAGAATTTTGAGGGTCAAGTCAGAAATTGGTTTAAGGGACTTCTGACATATTCTATAGCAACATATGATGATTTAGAAGCCACTTTTTTTAGACAATGGGGTGAGAAAAAAGATCACTTATATTATCTGACACAATTTGATGTTTTAAGGAAGAAATCCTTTGAAACAGTTTCTAAATTTATCCAAATATTTTAATAAACTGTATAGCAATATCCCAGTCGAAGTTAAGCCTTCCTGGCCAGCTACTAAAGTTACTTTTAAAGGGGCATTTGATTCTGACTTTGCGTTAATTTTAAGGGGGGAAAGAGCTACAACACTATTCGAGATGCAAGATGATGTTATTGAAATTGAATCTAATATGATGGCATCATGAAAACTGAAAACAAAGGCTAAAGTGGGAATTAGGGAACCTATAAGGTTTAAATAACAAGGAAGAACCTTCGGTTCTAGGAGAAACACATAAGAGGAGAAGATGGAGGAGATGGCTAAAAGCATTAAAGATTTATCAAATAAAATATTCAGGATGGAAATGGAGAAATCCAAACCTGACCCTTATGTTAAAAATCAAAATCAATTTAGGAGAAACTTTAATACAAATCCTCAGATTCAACAGAGGTAAATTAAGAATGATGAACAAAAAATTCAGGCTCCTTTTAAAACGAAGAATTTTGTACAAGGAGATGAAGTTCAAGAGTATGACGAATTACATGAGGAAATAAACAATTTTAGCGATGATGAAAATGAACCTCATTTAACTCAACAAGACTACAAACAATCTTTAAATTCTGGATCATTATTTGATGAGAAAAAATATCAATAACTTTGATGAGCCTACATCACATTATAAAGATCTTGTTGATTCAATATTGGATGAGCTTCATAATAAATATGATTTGAGGCCAAGAGATAAGAATGCTACTTCTAATCCTCCAAAAACGTTTTTGGCACAGACTAAAGGAAATGAAGCCCCAATATTAAAACCATCTACCGAAGCATTAGAAATTCAAGCAAAGCAATTTGAAGTAAAGGCAATGCAAACTAAGAGACTGGAAAACAAAGAAGCAAAAATGAATATTAAAGAGTTAGAAAAATCAGTTAGCACTTTTAATTTGGAGAATGAATTAAACAAGTTTAATATTCGAGTCCCTTTGGTAGAACTTGCTAAAAAATCGGTTTATAAGAAATAGATTTCAACAGTTATAAATTTTTTGGATGCAAAAAGTCAAGCTAATGTTATCAACCTGCAGGATGAGAGTCTGTTATAACCCTATAATTTATAGGATCAACTGTTGATTGTATTTTTTTTCCCTTCAATGTTTTTATCTTGTAGAGACAACTGTAGAAAGAAAAACAAAGAAAAGAAAAGAAAATGAGAAAAGAATAAAAGAGGGCATAAAAAAAATTAAATGAAGCCCCATGCAATAACAATGGCTTGGTCCATACATTCTAAACATGGCCAAGTCCTTTTAAATTGATGTTGATAGGATTAATGAATAACCTTGGCTAAACTATCTAAACTTAGTCAAGTAAATAGGCCAGATAAAGAATAAATTTGACCAAATTGCCTAATCTTGGTCAAATAGCCCCTAGGTAGAGAAATTTCTTAGTCCAACAGTTTAATCTAGGCTAAATGTCATAGGGAAGTAGGTTAGAACTTAGGTTAGAGCATAGGGAAGTAGGTTAGAACTTAGGTTAGAGCATAGGTTAGTTGGATTGATTTCAATAAAACATGCATGATGACCTATGTCGATTCATATGTTTGAAGTTTGAAAGTATGTTACCTGACCCCCATGGTGTCAAAAGTAAGAAAAGCGGAGCAAACCCACAAAAATGCCGCAAGCCTAAGTCTCCACTACAGAAATGATTTCGCGTTGGCAGATTAAAGAGAGCGCATAGATGGACAACCTAGACACCGGCGCTTAGATCAACGGTTGGGATATGATTCCGGAACCCCCCCCCCCAAAACCGTTATGCCTTTAACGGTGGGGGGTGTCTAGAATGGTGAGTAAAAAGAAAGAAGATCTGGACAGTTGAGGCGTTGGCGCCCCAATCCACGGCCGAGATATAATTCTGGACCCCCCCCCGACCGTTCTACCTTTAACGGTGGGGGCGGGGGGGGTCCGGAAATTTCATCAAAGGAAATGCTCATCTCTACGATCCAGCATCGGATGCACGAATGGATGGTTGTCAATGTTTTTTGGACCCCCTCGACCATTCTCTTTTTAATGATGGGGGGGGTCCAGAATGAAATGGTTTTTTGGCGGGCCCCCTACTCTAACATGGCAGGAATCTATTGCACTTTCCTGGCATACCATCGTTGTATTATGACATCACTTCCACTTTCTTCCCCTAAGAGTCCTATCTCATAACTCTGTCAGTCCATCCCCCCTGTTTCACCAGTCACAAGTCCCCTCACCATTATTGGTCTCCAATCAACACCCTCCACGTCACCAGGTCGTACTCGTCACCCATTTTTCATCTGCCCTCTCAATTCCCCAATGACCCGTTGGCCATTTATTATAGGTTAACGTTCTCGATAGGCCTGTTGATCTGTCCCTGCACCCAACGGTTATCCGTTAACCAAAAAATATTCCTGCTCTTTCATTCACCCATTATTTCTCTTATCCTCACACCAGAAGTTTCCTTGTCCCCTCTCTGTTTCAATCAGCAGCCCAACCACAGCCATTACCACTAAATTTTGTTTGAATTGTAGGTATTCTTCATAGCTATGGCGCCAAAGTCCAAGAAAGCAAAGGCCAGGGAAAATCCTTTCATCCCTCCTCCGATCGACCACGACAAGATCCCATTGGCCGACAAAGATCATCTAATATCATATACAAGGTGCGAAGTTGATTTCGCAGAGCTGCAGTCATGGCTGAAAGACACTTTCTTAGATCAGAACGATGAAATCGGGCTCTGGGAGTCCAATCTTCCTCTATAACTTTTCCCCCAGGTCCACCATTTCCCTGAATTTTCCCTCAAATGCCAGGCCCACTACCTTTCTGACCAGAGAGCCATAGTCTCTTCATCATGAGAAACTATGTTCTTCATCACCACAGAGGCCATTGATCAGATGATGCAGATACCTAGAACTGAATCTACCTCCCCTTTCAATCTTCAAACCATAAAAGAGTTATACCAGAAATTATCTTTTCCTCAAAGAGCCCAGATATTTGAATTGTTCTTCCCACGGGATGCTCAGCTTCCCAAATCAAATCTCCTGTATCCTTCCTCCCGGTTCTCAGAAAAGCGAAACCAAGTTATCTCATCACTCTGTTGCTTGCTTGGTTATTTTTCAGACGAATGGGTGGATGAACCTATATTAGGTTTTCTGTCCATTTTCTCTACCGAGGAAACACCCACAACTCAATTCAATTACAACACCTTTTTAGTAGACAACATTCACGAGCAATTCTTAAAATTCGCCACATAGGGCATGTTCTGGTACTCCTCCATATTGGCTTACATGTTCATTTTCTTTCAGGCGGATAGGTTCTCTTTCTTAATGCAGAAAATGGACAAGGATGGGAAGCCGCAGGCGGTGACATCTTGGACTTCGCTGCTCAGGCGAAATTCCACAGAATTCAGTTTTAAACAATTCATCTAGCATTTTTACCACCCAGTGGTGAGCATGGTTAGTGGCAGACCAGAACCAAGAATAAATGAGGAAATTCAGAGGATTTTACACCTCTCGGACCTTGCAAAAACCGAAGATTGGTATCTTTAACAAAATCACACTGAGATCAGGATATATGGATGCGAGTTAGCTCCATACAGGCTGCCCAAGAATTTACCCGTGAGGATATTTGCCCTGGAATACATAAGAGAGATGATAAATTTAGACGACATACACTTTGTGTCTCTGAACAAGAAACAACAACTCATAATTAAAGGGAAAATAGGATCTTTTATCTGCAATAACCGAGGCGTCGGGGAAGAGGCGGACAGGTTTCTGAAGGAAATGAAGTTTGACGTTAGTTTCCTGAGGCAATATTACCCTTGTGGGATCATTTCAGAGATGAGGGTAAAGAATAAAAACATTCCCTATGTTCATTCACCAAAGCCCGAAATCGAGAAATTCGTAAATCAAACGGAGTGGGAGGAGAACACTCTGGAAGAAATAGAAGAGAAGTCTCCTTCTCTTATTGTCTCACAAACAAACACGCCACAGTTTCCAAACGAGAAAAGGCCTAGGAAGGATTCTTCACCTTCTGTCACCGAAGTCTCGGCCAAAGATTTCCAATTATACACCAAGAGGTCGAAACCCACTCCTACAACTGACACAGATAGTGAAAAGGGAACCCAATCCGATACAGCTTTGAAAAATGATCAGTCACCACTTATCACTAGCAGCCAGCAGATCACACCTTCTTATTCATCCAAGAAGCAGACGGATACTTCATTAATCAACCAACCAAAACAAGGAGGCGTCAAATTAGCATCTTTTAGAAATATGACCTGATAAAGAAGAGAAATCAAATGATGACTAGCAGCACTTATGCTCAATTTTGGAAGCAGGCATCCACGACACAGCATAGACTGTTGTCTGCATTTGATATAGAGAAGGGTAGAATGCACATGGATTTTCTATAGGCCCAGGTGTCCGATCGAAAGGCAATCACTAACTACAAAAGGGCAACGTTCAAGTTCCACACCAGAGATGTGCACCCTCCTGATCAAATGGATCTGCACACGCAAACTGGAGAAATGGTTTTCTCCATTTTGGAAACTTCCTCTACTTCGGTTGCTAAAATTCATGTCTCTCTTAGCAATGTTTAGACACAGTTAAAGTTAGAAAAGATATCATCCTTTGTGAAAGATAATAAAATTAAAACGTTGGAAGAATTGGTCCTCAAGATCGGGTATGACCCCTCGAATGTGAAAGCAGTCGAATAGATGCTTAAAAAGAAAAATGTAGATATAGCATCTCTCAGGAAACAACTGAAACTACCACCAACAGAAGATGCACAGGCAAAGGAGATAGATGAGATAGAAGGTGAAAAGGACGAGATGATCAAGTTGATCATGGAACAGAATGCACAGTTGAAAGAGATGGAAGCATAAATGGAAAGATTAGTGAAGGAGAAAGAATAATCAACGCCTATGGAATTCATTCCATTGAGTGCAGTTCCACTCACTAGGGTAAGCACAGCATCGGTAGCAAAAACCTCCACAGCAGAAATTCCCTCAGCAACTCCAATGACATATCTAGAAAAGACAGTGGGATTAGCTAAATCCATGGAAGAAATGGACTTACAGGAGACAGAGATTAGCAGACTGAAAAAGGAGTTTGAGGATCTTCAACAAATCAATTCCTCCTACCAAACAAGCTACTCCATGGAGAAGCAAACATCAGACAAACTCAAACAGGAATTGCAGCAACTTCGAAAGCAATCAGTGGCAGGTAAGACACTCGCTGAGGCCAAGGAAAATATTTGGATGGATATCTCCAAATACATAAATGAAATATGGCCTATGGTGCAAATCATGTTTGAGCAAAAGGAACTGGTACAGAGGAGCAGGAAGACTATTGAAAAAATAAAAGGAGATATGGGATAAATGCCCACAGAAGCCATTGAGATCATTAGATTCCTGAATTCAAAAACCAAGGAAGAATTAGAAGATTTGAAGATTGAGGACAGGACAGAAACCATCCTCGAAGTCAAGAGGGTTCTGACCAAGAGAGGGCTTATGCTGTAGTTGGAGATAAAGTCCAAACTATGGACGCAAGAATTCAAAGATTTTTCAGTAAGATTGAAGCTCTGCAGAAGAAAGGTCTCCTGGACTTAATGGTCCTAAATGATAAGTTAATGACCCTTCCTGATTATAAACAGAAGTTGTCCACGGTGACCAAAGATAGTTTGAAATTTTCAGGAATACAGGGCAGCATAACAGGTAAGGCGTTCTTAGAAACTTTGCAACTAGACATCAGCATACAGCACGAGATCTAGTACATTTTCATCATCAGACCAACTTTTTCCAAGTACACAGAAATGGATGAAATATACCAAAGATTACTCAAAGTCACTATTCCCAGTCAGCTACGATGGGAAGAGCTATGCAATCTGATCGAGTAGGAGATGAGGTGTTCAAGTCCAATCAACAATTAGATTAGACAAAGTCGTGCAGATGACTCACCAACGGTCATCCCCAAAATCATCTTGAAGAATTCGACACATCATTAACAGCCCCTAAAGTTTTGTATCTTGTTGAGTTAGTTAGTTAAATTTAGAATCCATCACGTCCTGATCATTTATGACAGGGTCGTTGTAACTTTTATTATAAATATTTCCCCCTTAGAAGTATTGAGGGTTGTTGATCTTTATGACCAAGCAAGCTCTAGTTGTTGTAATTTTTATCAAGAATTCATTTCAGTAATACAAAGAGAAGTTTCACAGGATTCCTGCATGTCAATTGTTGGTGAAGTTCGTTCTATATGTGTACAAGTTTTTCCTTCTCAGTTACCATATTGTCTTTCTGAATCTGATCTTTAAAAGAAGTTAAAGTTGCATAATTTACCTTCACGTACTTTGTTCTTAATATTTTATAGATTTAATTTTTTTTCTTCCGAGGTTATAACAAAGAAATTCTTAAATGCTTTTTTGTTATTAATTGATATCTCATTTTTTCAGCAATACACCATTTTTATTTCTAAAGAATCCAGCATTAACACTATCTCGCCCTGTGAAATGAATCTTGTAAAATTGTCTTCAACTTCTATCTTTTAAAAACAAACCCCATAGCCCAATGGAAGCGTAAGTGACATTCAGCCATTTCATTCAAAAACAATACTAACAACTCGGTTACAATCTTTTTCACTAACCTAAAATCTTTGAAAACTCAAACAAATCTAAAACTAACAGAGAGATCCCTCTCTGAAACTGGTAGGGATAGCTTTCAGTTTCCAAGCGGTTGGTTAAGGTTACCTCTGATAAGTTTATTCTTACCTCATAACAACCTCTGGGAATTTACAGAGTGATAACATAAATGGCGACCATACTGTGGAAGAACTGAAACAAACTTCCCACCCCTTGTTTTCTTTCCCCTAGAACAAAGATGACTTTATTTCTGGAGAAAACACAAACCCTAATATTTATCTAGAAGTAATGTTTAGAGGTTGTCAAATTTTGTGCATAAATAACCAAAGTCTCCAAAGGTAGAATAAAATCAATAGTTCTGGCTCCCAAAAGAATTTCTACCAGAGCTCATCCTGACCCAGAACCTGCAAAGGTAATAGATAATCCTGAAAGACTACTTAGGAAGAAAGGTACTACAGAAATTTCAAGGAATAATAGCCCGATTCTGAGGTCTTTTTCCACCCCAGAAAAGTTAGTTGTTCTTCCAGACCTTGAATCTGAGATACCCTTTCAAACAAGTCTTTTCAGGACAAAATCTGACAGTTTTATCAGTGAAACGGTCTTAGACCAAACCGTTTTGCAGCCCAGGATCCCTGAGATACTTTCTCCTAGAGCTGAAGTTGAGCAACGTTTTCACTCCAAGACTGACAAGCTCGAAGACCTAGTCATGAATCTTGGTCAGGCCTTAGACAAGCTCCATCTTCAACAGTCCATCGAAATTTTTGTTTTAACCATCGTTGCATTTTCTACTCGAAATACACCAGGTCAATCCATCCCTCCAATCCCTTCATCCTCTATATCTTCAGGCATTTCCTCTCCTGTCTCACAAGCTGTTGTTCAGCCTCCCCCACCAATCATGGCGGAAAGATATGCTCCATTGGTATTGGTTTCTCCTTTACATAACATGCCCCAAGATTATCAAACTAGACTTCCACAGTTTGATAGTTTCGGCCCCTTAAATGCACAACAACATGTCGACAAAATGAACGATTACTTTGACCTGCAAGAAGTAGACGAAGTTGATGTGAAGATGAGATTATAAGCCTAACTGGAGATGTGAAAAAGTGGTTCAAAACTTTACGTGTTGCTACCATTACTGACATGATTGTTTTCCAATAGACCTTTTTAGACCGGTGGGAAGTAAAGAAAAATCCTCTCCAAATTCTGTCGGAGTATGAGAACATCAGAAGGAACCAAGGAGAGACAATGCAGGATTACTGCACTCATTTCAACAATCTATACAATGTTATCCCGACTGAAATTAAACCTCCACAAGGTTTGGCATTAATAAAGTTCCCTGATGGTTTTGATGCTAACATGTCGTATCAATTAAGGGAAATAAACGCGGCAACTCTGGAAGACATGCAAAAAATTGTCGTTGGTGTAGAAGCAAATCTTTTAGCTAGAAGGGCCAGGCAGAGAACAGAAAAGAGGGTCACCATCAAGGAAGAACCTTCTACTTCCTCGTCTGATGCTAAATTAGATTCACTAGCCAGAGCTATGTAGAAAATGATGGAGAGACTCACCATAACTGACAGAAACCCACCTAGGGAGAATCATGCTACCCCTAAAATCAGGAACCCGAACTTTAGGAGAAATCCACCCTAGATTAGGAAAAGAGATCCTAGGGATCAACGGGAACAACGGGGACCTGATCAGCAGATCAGACCACCTCTCTAGGAAAACTATGTTGATGATGGGGAGGAAGTGATTGAGGAGTTTGATGATGCTCATATAAATCTGATGGGTGATCATGATCATGAGTCTATTTTCCTCACCCAAGAAGAACATGAAATATTTCTCCTTTTGCAAACAGAGGTGAATGAGGAAGCTGAGAAAACAGAACAGCAAGCCTTTTAGAACGCTATAATGGAGGTTCACAGAAAATATAACCTGAGAAGTAAGAAGACCAATGAGAATTCTCCAAAGAAGGCTGTTGAAACCAAGAAAACCTCAGAGAATCCTCCCAAAAAATCCCCTGGGCATAATGACACTGAATCTCTCGCACAAAAAACTCCAGAAATTCTTAAGAGAAGAAGTTGGACAGAAGTTTCATCAACCATTCAAACAGGAGCACCTGTCCACAAAGTTTTTGTCGATAAATCAGAAGTACAGAGTTTAAACAAAACCACCTCTCTTTTCAGCCTTGAAGGAGAACTAGCAAAAGAAGATTCCCATTCCCCTCTCCGAGTTGATGAACAAGAACGCTTATAGGTCTCAGGTGATAAAAGATTTAAGTATCGAACCCGATATAGGTACCAAAGCCTTGAATGTGGGATCTGTACTTCATTCTGACACAGTAAACCTTGTTGATGACCGACCTGAGCTCTTGTTCGGTCTTGAAGTTGACGGTCAAACTGATATTGGCATTGTGGCCCCTTTTTACATCAGCCTGAATATCCATGACCTGATATTGCACAATGCTATGCTGGATTCGGGTGCTTCTCACAACCTAATGCCCAAGGCCGTGATGGAAAATTTGGGACTTGAGGTCACCGTACCTTACAAATATCTGCATTCTTTTGATTCCAGCAAGGTCAAATGTATAGCCTGATTAAAGACTTATGCATCACCTTGGCTCAAATCCCGGCAAAAATTTTGGTGATAGACATCATCATGGTTGACATTCCCCCCAAGTATGGTATGTTTCTATCAAGGTCTTGGGGAGCTAAATTGAGAGGAACCCTACAGCTAGATAGGTCCTACGCCACCATTCTAGTTTTCGGTCAACAGAGAAGACTTTACAGAGAAACACTAATGAAGTATATGGTCAGTAGTCAGGAGAAGCCACACAATTACCCACTATATTCCGCACACTCTTACCTGGACTCTTTCATTCTATATAATGATGGTGATCTCGAAGAACAAATCACACAAATGGAAGATGATGCACCTGATCCAAAGGACAATACAGCGATTGTCGAAGTAAGAAACCCCATGGTTGAAGAAAATGAGAAATTACCAGCAGACTTCTGGAGCATGGACTTCGATGGTGCTGTGAGTAAAGAAGGAGTTGGGGCCAGAGTGTGGATGCATAACCATAGATCAAGGTACTTCGAGAATCATTCATATAAACTGAACTTCCAATGTATTAACAACATAGTCGAGTATGAGGCTTTAATGCTCAGCCTGAAATTATTGAAAAAAGTTGGTGCTAAGAAAATAATGGTAAGGGTTGATTCTAAATTAATAATAAAGAAAATCAAAGGTGAGTATGCAGCAAAACATCTCAGACGTAAAGCCTATAGAAACGTTGTTTTAGATGCTCTCCAATGTTTTACTTAGGTTGATTTGCAGGTGATGCCCAGAGGAAAAAATATACTCGCAGACGGACTGGCTACATCAGCAGCTACCTGTAAAATCCCTTTTTGTCCCACTCGCAAGTACACAGTGGAGGTGAAATGTAGACCCATTGTTCCTGACAACATCAGATATTGGCAGGTATTTGGAAATGACGATCAAATTGAAGATTTCCTACAAGGTAAAAATGATTTCGAATGTACAAACATAGATTTAGAATAGGATGAAGAAGTTGTAAATAAATCTGTTTTTGAGAATGGTAGTGTAAATACAATGGATGCTGAAAAAATAAATGAAAATGATGTAGATTTTGATATCCTGCAGTTGAAAAATAATGTGTTACCTAGAGGTTTAGTTCCGTTGGAAGACTTGTTTGATTTTAACGATGTAGCCAAAAAACCGAAAATTGAAGCTAGCGGTAAAGAGGTTGAAGACTGTAACATAGGAACAAAAGAAAACCCAAAAATGATAAAACTCTCTAAATCACTGCCACTAGAGAAAAAAAGCAAATACATTGAACTTTTTAAGGAATATATAGATGTTTTTTCTTGGGGCTATGAGGACTTAAAATCCTATGACACAAGCATCATACAACACCAGATTCCCATAAAAGAAGAACATAAACCTTTCAGACAAAAACTTAGGAGAATTAATCCCAAGTTACTTCCCCTGATAGAGAAAGAAATCAAGAAGATGTATGATGCCAAGATTATAGTCCCTTTGAGATTTTCCAAATGGGTTTCCAATCTAGTTCCAACCAAGACGAAAACTGGCAAGATCAGGCTCTGTATAGATTTCAGAAATCTGAACAAAGCCTCCCTCAAAGACAACTACCCTTTACCCAAAATGGAGCATATTTTACAAAGGGTGGTCAGATCCAGTAGGATCTCCTTACTGGACGGTTTCTTGGGTTACAACCAAGTTCTGGTCCATCTAGAAGATCAAGAGAAGACAGCTTTTACCACACCCTGGGGAACCTTCATGTATGTGAAGATGCCTTTCTGTCTGATGAACGTTGGGGCTACTTTTCAAAGAGCAATGGATATTTCCTTTGTGGATGAGACTGGAAAATTTATAGTCATTTATATGGATGATGTAACTATTTACTCCAAATTCGACGAAGAACATTTGCTCCACCTCAGCCATGTGTTTGAGAAGTGCAGGAAATTTGGGATTTCATTAAATCCTAAGAAAAGCCTTTTCGGGTTAGAGGAAGGTAAACTGTTGGGACACATAATCTCAAAAGATGGAATTAAAATAGATCCCAGTAGGATAGAAGCAATCCAGAAGGTGTAACACCCTAGGAACATCAAAGAAATGCAATCTTTCATTGGCAAGATAAATTTCCTTAGAAGATTCATACCGAACTTAGTCGAGCTTCTCGGGAATATTACCAATATGTTGAAAAAAGATACAAAAATCAAATGGAACGTCGAATCTAAACAGTCATTTGAGCAAGTGAAACATGCTCTCACCCAAGCTCCAGTTCTGATTAGCCCATACTATACCAAAGACTTTTATCTTTTCTCTTTCGCCTCTGAACACATTATAGCAGCAGTATTGTTGCAGAAAAACAGTGAAGGGTACGAGCAACCCGTCGCCTTTTTCAGAAAATCTTTAAGAGACGCAACGTTGAATTATAACATTATGGAGAAAAAAGCCTTCTCCCTGGTAAAGGCTATAAAATATTTTAGGGTCTATATTCTCCATTCTCACACCATTGCATACGTCCCAAACACAGTGATTAAAGATATTCTGACCCAGGATAATCCGGATGGCAGAAGAGGAAAATGGATTGCGGTCATTTTGGAATACGATATTGAGATAAAACCTACTAAACTGATCAAAGGATAGGGTTTGGCCAAACTGATGGGTGAGTCTAATTTCCATGTTTTAGATATTAACTTTTTGGTTGTAGTAGATGGACAAGAAGAGCATGTGACTCCAAATGTAAAAGAGGCATTCTTGAATTCCCCTTGGTACACAGACCTCATTTTTGTACTCCACAATTTACAGGCTCCTCCAGGTTTGACTAAGACCAAAGCTAGATTTACTAAGTTGAAAGCATTGAAATTTTGTATTCTGGAAGGCAATCTCTATTGGAAATATCATGGTGGTATCTTGCTTAACTACTTGTTAAAAGGTGAAGCTGACAAAGTTCTTCAAGATTTTCATGCAGGAAACTGTGGTGGGCACCTAAGCTGGAAGACCACAGCCAACAAAATTCTGAGAGCTGGATTTTACTGGCCTACTCTGTTTGCTGACATTCATCCGAAGGTTACCTCTTGCCACCAGTGTCAGATTTTTGAATGCAAAAGGAAGCTTCTACCACTCCCAATGAAACCCATCTCTATCGAATCTCCTTTCCAACAATGGGGGCTAGATTTCATTGGTGAGATACATCCTCCTTCTTCGAGCCAACATAAATGGATCCTCACGGCCACAGACTACTTCACCAAGTGGATCGAGGTTGTACCATGCAGGCAAGCCACTGACTCTGTCATCATCAGGTTTTTAGAAACTAACATTTTGTCTCGTTTTGGATGCCCCAGAAAAATTATAACTGATAATGCAGCGGCTTTCAGATCCAAAAAGCTCATAGACTTTTGTAATCAATATCATATTAATTTGGGACACTCGATGGCTTATTATCCATAGGGAAATGGGCTAGCTGAGTCTTCTGACAAAATTCTGGTGAACATTATCAGAAAGACACTACAGGAAAACAAGAAATCATGGCATAATAAGTTGGTTTTCACACTTTGGGCTAACAGAATAAGCACCAAAATATCGATCGGTATGTCTCCATACTAGTTGGTGTTAGGCATTGAGGTAGTTTTTCCCCTTTCATTAGGAGTTCCAGTCATGAAACTATTGCAGGAAACTCAAGAAGAACCAAATGATGCCCAACGAAGAATAAATCAAATGATCCACCTAATGCAATCCAGGGAAGAAGTTTACAACATAACTCAAGTGATCCAGGAAAATATTAAAAAGATTTATGACAAGAGAACCAAAGAAGATAACTTCGAATTGGGTGATCTAGTTTTGAGGTGGGACTCCAGAAATGAAGATAAAGGTAAACATGGAAATTTTGATAGCTTGTGGAAGGGTCCTTATACCATTCAGGCCTTCAGAGGAAATAATGTTTTTCTACTTGCTAATCATGACGGATCAGACCTGACAAGAGGACCCATAAATGGCAGGATGTTGAAGCTTACTTGCCACCTCAGTAGAGAGATCACCATTCCATTTCGTTGTAAATACCATTTCTTTCACAAGTCTTTAGGTGTAGGTGTTTTTGTTCAGGTGTTTGAAGCCCGCGGAGAAGGCCCTAAGACACTGAAAAATGTCATCAACATTTCCGGAATAAAGCAAGTCAGATAACATAAGAGGCTCTAGAGGAAATTCTTTAAGATTATAAGAAACAGGATTCTTGGCATCTCGCAAGGAGGATACCATCCCCAGGTGGAGCCACTTTTATAACCCTATAATTTATAGGATCAACTGTTGATTGTATTTTTTGTCCCTTCAGTGTTTTTGACTTGCAGACACCACTGCAGAAAGAAAAGAAAAGAAAATGAGAAAAGAATAAAAGAGGGCATAAAAGAAATTAAATGAAGCCCCATGCAATAACAATGGCTTGGTCCATACAGTCTAAGCATGGACAAGTCCTTTTAAATTGATGTTGACAGGATTAATGAATAAGCTTGGCTAAATTGTCTAAACTTAGTCAAGTAAATAGGCCAGATAGAGAATAAATTTGACCAAATTGCCTAATCTTGGTCAAATAGCCCCTACGTAGAGTAATTTCTTAGTTCAACAGTTTAATCTGGGCTAAATGTCATATGGAAGTAGGTTGGAACTTAGATTAGAGCATAGGTTAGTTGGCTTGATTTCAATAAAACATGCATGATGATATATGTCGATTCATATCTTTGAAGTTTGAAAGTATGTTACCTAACCCCCATGGTGTCAAAAGCAGGAAAAGCCAAGCAAACCCACAAAAATGTTGCAAGCCTAAGTCTCCACTACAGAAATGATTTCGCGCTCGCGGATTAAAGAGAGCACATAGATGGAAAACCAAGACACCGGCACTTAGATCAACGGTTGGGATATGATTCTGGACCCCCCCCCCCCCCCGGGTCGTTCTACCTTTAACGGTGGGGGGGAGTGTTCATAATGGTGAGTAACAAGAAAGCAGATATGGACGGTTGAGGCCTTGGCGCCCCGATCCACGGTCGAGATATAATTCTGGACACCACCCCCCCGACCATTCTACCTTTAATGGTGGGGGGGTTCTAGAAAGTTCATTAAAGGAAGTGCTCGTCTCTATGATACAGCATCGGGTGCGCGGATGGACGGCTGTCAATGTTTTTCAGACCCCCCCTGACCATTCTCTTTTTAATCATGGGGGGGAGGGGGGGGTCTGGAATGAAATGGTTTTCTGGTGGGCCCCCTACTCTAATGTGGTAGGAATCTATTTCACTTTCCTAGCATACCATCATTGTATCATGACATCACTTCCACTTTCTTCCCCTAAGAGTCCTATCTCATAAATCTGTCAGTCCATCCCCCCTGTTTCACCCATCACAAGTCCCCTCACCATTACTGGTCTCCAATCAACACCCTCCACGTCACCAAGCTGTACTCATCACCCATTTTTCATCTACCCTCTCAATTCCCCAATGACCCGTTGGCCATTTACTACAGTTTAACTTTCCCATTAGGCCTGTTGATCTATCCCCACGCCCAATGGTTATCCGTTCACCCAAAAATAGCCCTGCTCTTTCATTCACCCATTATTTCTCTTATCCTCACACCAGAAGTTTCCTTGTCCCCTCTACGTATCAATCAGCAGCCCAACCACATCCATTACCACTAACTTTTGTTTGAATTGCAGGTATTCTTCACAGCTATGGCGCCAAAGTCCAAGAAAGCAGAGGCCGGGGGAAATCCTTTCCTCCCTCCTCCGATTGACCTCGACAAGATCCCATTGGATGACAAAGATCATCTAATATCATATACAAGGTGCGAAGTTGATTTCTCTAAGCTACAGTCATGGCTCAAAGACACTTTCTTAGATCAGAACGATGAAATCGGGCTCTGGGAGTCCAATCTTCCTCTATATATTTTCCCCCAGGTCCACCATTTCCCTGAATTTTCCCTCAAATGTCAGGCCCACTACCTTTCTGACTAGAGAGTCGTAGTCTCTTCATCGGGAGAAAATATGGTCTTCATCACCCCAGAGGCCATTGATCAGATGATACAGATACCCAGAACTGAATCTGCCTCCCCTTTCAATCTTGAAACCATAACAGAGTTATACCAGAAATTATATTTTCCTCAAAGAACCCAGAGATTTGAATTGTTCTTCCCACAGGACGCTCAGCTTCCCAAATGAAATCCCCCGCATCCTTCCTCCCGGTTCTCAGAAAAGGGAAACCAAGTTATCTCATCACTCTGTTGCATGCTTGGTTATTTTTCAGATGAATGGGTGGACGAACCTATATTAGGTTTTCTGTCCATTTTCTCTACCGACAAAATGCCCACCACTCAGTTCAATTACAACACCTTTTTAGCGGAAAACATTCATGAGTAGTTCTCAAAATTTGCCACAAAGGGCATGTTCCAGTACTCCTCCATATTGTCTTACATGTTTGTTTTCTTTCAGGTAGATAGGTTCTCTTTCTTGATGCAGAAAATGGACAAGGACGGGAAGCCACAGGCAGTGACATCTTGGACTTTGTTACTCAAGCAAAATTCCACAGAGTTCAGTTTTAAATAGTTCATCGAGCAGTTTTACAACCCAGTGGTGAGAATGCTCAGTGGTAGACCAGAACCAAGAATAAATGAGGAAATTCAGAGGATTTTACACCTCTCGGACCTTGCAAAAACCGGATATTGGTATCTTTTCCAAAATCACACTAAGATCAAGATATATGGATGCGAGTTAGTTCCATACAGGTTGCCCAAGTATTTACCCATGAGGATATTTCCCCTGGAATACATAAGACAGATGATAAATTCAGATGACATACACTTTGTGTCTCTGAAGAAGACACAACAACTCAAAATTAAAGGGAAAATAGGATCTTTTATATGCAATAACCGAGGCATCAAGGAAGAGGCAGACAGGTTTCTGAAGGAAATGAAGTTTGACGTTAGTTTCCTGTGGCAATATGACCCTTGCGAGATCATTTCGGAGATGAGGGTAAAGAATAAAAACATTCCCTATGTTCATTCACCCAAGCCCGAAATCAAGAAATTCGCAAATCAAACTGAGTGGGAGGAGAACACTCTGGAAGAGACAGAAGAGCAGTCTCCTTCTCTTATTGTCTCACAAACAAACACGCCACAGTTTCCAAAGGAGAAAAGGCCCAGGAAGGATTCTTCACCTTCTGTCACCAAAGTCTCGACCAAAGATTTCCAATTATACACCAAGAGGCTGAAACCCACTCCTACAACTAACACGGATAATGAAAAGGGAACCCAATCCGATACAGCTATGAAAAATGATCAGTCACCACTTATCACTAGCAGCCAATAGATCACACCTTCTTCTTCATCCAAGAAGCAGACGGATACTTCATTAATCAACTAGCCAAATCAAGGAGGCGTCAAATTGAGCATCTTTGAGAAATATGACCTGATCAAGAAGAGAAATCAAACGATGACCAGCAGCACTTATGCTCAATTTTGGAAGCATACATCCATGGCACAACACAGACTATTGTCTGTGTTTGATAAAGAGAAGGGCAGAATGCACATGGCTTTTCTACAGGCCCAGGTGCCCGACCCAAAGGCAATCACTGACTACAAAAGCGCAATGTTCGAGTTCCACACCAGAGATGTGCACCCTGTTGATCAAATGGATCTACATAAGCAAACTGGAGAAATGGTTTTCTCCACTTTGGCAACTACCTCTACTTCGGCTACTAAACTTCAGGTCTCTCTGAGCAATGTTCAGACACAGTTAAAAGTTACAAAAGATATCATCCTTTGCGAAAGATAATAAAATTAAAACATTGGAAGAATTGGTCCTCAATATCGGGTATGACCCTCGAATGTGAAAGTAGTCAAAGAGATGCTTAAAAATAAAAATGCAGATATAGCATCTCTCAAAAAAGAACTGAAACTACCACCAACAGAAGATGCACAGGCAAAGGAGATAGCTGAGACAGAAGGTTAAAAGGATGAGATGATCAAGTTGATCATGGAGAAGAATGCACAGTTGAAAGAGATGGAAGCAGAACTAGAAAGATTAGTGAAGGAGAAAGAACAATCAACGCCTATGGAAGTCATTCCATTGAGCGTAATTCCACTCACCGGGGTAAGCACATCATTGGTAGCAAAAACCTCCACAGCAAAAATTCCCTCAGCAACTCCAATGACATCTCTGGAAAAGACAGTGGGATTAGCTAAATCCATGGAAGAAATGGACTTACAGGAGACAGAGATTAGCAGACTAGAAAATGAGTTTGAGGATCTTCAGCAACTCAAGTCCTCCTACCAAACAAGCTACTCCATGGAGAAGCAAACATCAGACAAACTCAAACAGGAATTGCAACAGCTTCGAAATAAATCAGTGGCAGGAAAGACACTCACTGAGGCCAAGGAAAATATTTGGATGGATATCTCCAAATCCATAAATGAAATATGGCCTATGGTGGAAATCATGTTCGAGGAAAAGGAATTGTTACAGAGGAGTCGGCAGGCTATTGAAAAAATAAAAGGAGAGCTGGGACAAATGCCCACAGAAGCCACTGAGATCATTAGATTCCTGAATTCAAAAACCAAGGAAGAATTAGAAGATTTGAAGATTGAGGACAGGACAGAAACCATCCTCGAAGTCAAGAGGGTTCTGACCAAGAGAGGGCTTATGCTGCAGTTGGAAGAGAAAGTCCAGACTATGGATGCAAGAGTTCAAATATTTTTCAGTAAGATCGAAGCTCTGCAGAAGAAAGGTCTCCCGGACTTAATGGTCCTAAATGATAAGTTAATGACCCTTCCTGATTATAAACAGAATCTGTCCATGGTGGCCAAAGATAGTTCGAAATTTTTAGGAATACAGGGTAGCATAACAGGTAAGGCGTTCTTAGAAACTTTGCAACCAGACATCAGCATACAGCACGAGATCCGGTACATTTTCATCGTCAGGCCATCTTTTGCCAAGTACACAGAAATGGATGAAATATACCGAAGATTACTTAAAATCACTATTCCTAGTCATCTACGATGGGAAGAGCTATGCAATCTGATCGAGTAGGAGATGAGGCGTTCAAGTCTAGTCAACAATTATATCAAACAAAGTCGTGCAGATGACTCACCAACAGTCGTCCCCAAAATCAGCTTGAAGAATTTGACACATCATTAACAGTCCCTAAAGTTTTGTATCTTGTTGAGTTATTTAGTTAAATTTAGAATCCATCACGTCTTGATCATTTATGACAGGGTCGTTGTAACTTTTATTATAAATATTTCCCACTTAGAAGTATTGAGGGTTGTTGATCTTTACGCCCAAGCAAGATCTAGTTTTTGCAATTTTTATCAAGAAGTCTTTTCAGTAATACAAAGAGAAGTTTCAAAGGATTCCTGCGTGTCAATTGTTGGTGAAGTTCGTTCTATCTGTGTACAAGTTTTTCCTTCTCAGTTACCATATTGTCTTTCTGAATCTAATCTTTAAAAGAAGTTAAATTTGCAGAATTTACCTTCACGTACTCTGTTCTTAATCTTTTATAGATTTAAATGTTTTTCTTTTGAGGTTATAACAAAGAAATTCTTAAATGTTTTTTTGTTATTAACTGATATCTCATTTTTTCAGCAATACACCATTTTTATTTCTAAAGAATCCAGCATTAGCACTCTCTCGCCCTGTGAAACGAATCTTGTAAAATTGTCTTTGACTTTTATCTTTTAAAAACAGACCCCATAGCCCAATGGAAGCATAAGTGACATTCAACCATTTCATTCAAAAACAATACAAACAACTCGGTTACAATCTTTTTAACTAGCCTAAAATCTTTGAAAACTCAAACAAATCTAAAACTAACAAAGAGATCCCTCTCTGAAACTGGTAGGGATAGCTTTCAGTTTTGAAGTGGTTGGTTAAGGTTACCTCTGATAAGTTTCTTCTTACCTCATAACAACCTCTGGGAATTTACAGAGTGATAACAGAGTCCAATGATCATGTTTTGACCTCATATTGAAAATGAAAAATATTGTGTGGATCCAGTCTATATCACTCTTATTGTGCATGATCATTTATTACATAATTGTATGCTAGATTCAGGTGCTTCACACAATTTGATGCCAAAAATAATAATGGAAAAATTGGGATTGGAAATTACCAGACCTTATCAAGACTTATACTCTTTTGATTCTAGGAAGGTCAATTGTCTGGGCATGATAAAATATTTAGTTGTAAATTTGGCCCAAATTCCAGTCAAGAGAATTCTTATGGATGTGATAGTGGTTGATGTACCTACAAAATATGGCATTCTTTTATCAACATCTTGGGGTGAAAAGTTAGGAGGAATGGTGCAATTAGACATGACATATGCCACAATTCCTATTTTTGGTGGACAGTTTACGCGATTGTACAGAGAGACTAGATTGGCCTACATAGTAAGTGATCCACAAAACCCTAATAATTATCCAGTCTATGTCGTTGATTAGGATTTAGGAAATTGTATTTGATCTATTGATGATGATTTTGAAGTTAGTACAGAGAACGAAAATGAAAAAATTGAAAATCCAAAAGAAAATGTAAATATTAGAGACGAAATGTGGAAAATGATTTTTGATGGTGACTCTTCTTAGGAAGGAGCGGGAGCTAGAGTACTATTTGTGGCACCAAATGATGAGTATTACATTCCATTTTCCTATAGATTGCAGTTTGATATTGATTACACGAACAATGTATGTGAATATGAAGCTTTAATTTTAGGATTAGAAGCTGCTAGAAAACTCAAAGTCAAACATTTGATAGAATATGAGGATGCAAAGCTTATTTTTAAACAGATCAAACAACAATATCAAGATAAACATCCTAGATTGAGATCTTACAGAAATTGTGCATGGGATTTGATTGAAAACTTTTTCCTATCTTTCAACATACATGTTATTCCTAGATTGCATAATCAACAAGCGGATTCATTAGCTAAAGCTTCAAGTACTCTCATTCCACCTATTGTTCTGAAATTAAAATATCATATTGAGATGAGACACAAACCTTCAATTCCTAATAACGTTCACTATTGGAAAAAATTTGAAGATGATAAACAGTTAAAACAATTTCTGGAGATGGTGGATGAATTTTCTGAAACGCATATAGATCGGGAAAATCAAAATGATCCAATTTGGATTATGCAAGAAGGAGAAAATCCAGAGAAATTCAAAGATAAGATTGCAAATCATAAAATGCTCTTGCTAAAAAAAATCAGATTCCAAAAGGGCTCATTCCTTTAGAAATATTGTTTGGTCAAAATGATATTCCTTTAAAATCTAATTTGCAGCCTCAACCGAAAGAAGTCAAAGATTATAATGTTGGTTCTAATGAAAACCCAAAACTAGTTAAGTTGTTTAAATATCTTCCCACTGAACTGAAGAAACAATATGTTCAATTGCTTAAAGAATATAAAGATGTTTTTTCATGGTCCTATGAAGATTTAAATACTTATGATACTTAAATGATTGAGCATAAGATAAGATTCCTTTAAAACCATGTGTCAAGCCTTTCAACCAAAAGCTTAGACAGATTAATCCTATTCTATTTCCTGTAATAGAAAGGGAGGTTAAAAAACTTCTTGATGGAAAAATTATCGTACCTCTTAGATACTCTGAATCGGTAGTTAATCTGGTTCCCATCAGAAAGAAAAATGGGGAGATAAGACTATGTGTTGATTTCATAAATCTAAATTGATCTTCATTAAAAGACAATAACCCTCTTCCTAAAATGGATCATATTCTTGAAAAGGTAGTTGGGGAAAATAGAATTTCTATGATTGACGGATTTTCAATGTATAATCAAATAGTTGTCCATGACAATGATGAATAAAAAAATGCATTTACTACTCCATGGGGAACTTTTATGTATGAAAAAATGCCATTTGGCTTGATGAATGCAGGTGCAATCTTTCAAAGAGCCATGGATATAGCTTTCGTTGGTGATAAAGATAAATTTGTTGTCATTTATTTAGATGATCTGACAATTTTTTCTAATTCTGATGCAGAACACATGAAACATCTCAGACAAACGTTTAATAAATGCAAAAAATGTGGTTTGTCTCTAAATCCAAAGAAATCTCATTTTTCCATGCAAGCAGGGAAGTTGTTAGTACATATCTTATCAAAATATGGAATTAAAGTAGATCTAAAAAGAGTTGAATCCATTGATCAGATCAATATACCGAGAAACAAAAAAGAAATTCAGTCATTTTTAGGTAGAATCAATTTCTTGAGAAGGTTTATTCCAAATTTTGCTAAAAATATTAAATTGATCACAGATATGATGAAGAAGGATAATGAGGTGAAGTGGACAATGAAAGATAAGGCATCTTTTCAATGAGTCAAAAAGGTTATAGGAGAAGCACCAATACTGGTAAGTCTTGAGTATTCAAAGGAATTTCTATTTTTTTCCTTTGCATCCAAATACACAATTGCAGCGGTGCTCCTACAGAAAAACAATGAAGGATATGAACAACCTATTGCCTTTTTAGTAAAAGCCTCAGAGATGCAAAGTTGAAATATGATATTTTAGATAAACATACTTATGCTATGGTTAAGGCGCTCAAGGATTTCAGGACATATGTATTACATTCCAAAGTGATAGCATATGTACCCACCAGTACAGTCAAAGACATCCTAATTCAGCCTGATAGTGATGGAATAAGGGGAATATGGTTAGAAAAAAGGACGAAGTTTGGAAAAAACTACTTGTTGAACCAAATCTTAGAGCTCTTGGAATAAATCATTTTGAGACTGGAAATCATCTTCCAAATATTGAAGAAATTGATGATCAAGTGCCAACAATTCAGATTGATGACAAATTTTCTTCCTCTTCATGATATAGCAATATAATGTCATACCTTCTTACTCTTCAATGCCCTGATGATATGACTCCCTCAAAGGAAAGAACATTAAAACTACAAGCAATCAAATATTGTATTGTTGATGCTAAGTTATATTGGAAGGACCATTAGGGTTTCTTATTAAGCTGCCTGACAGAGTCTAAAACAAAAGGTGTCATAGATGAATTTCATAAAGGAGTATGTGGAGGAAACCATGCTTGGAGAGAAACATCTTACGAAATCCTAAGAGTAGGCTATTATTGGCCAAAATTATTCACTGATGTAAATGCAAGGGTTAGAGCTTACGGACAATGCCAACTTTTTGTTGGAAAGAAAAATCTCTCTGCCTTACCTTTAGTTCCTATCAAAGTTGAAGCTCCTTTCCAACAATGGGGCCTAAACTTCATTGGAGAGATTCACCCATAATCGACTGCCCAACACAAATGGATTTTAACTGCCACTAATTATTTTTCTAAATGGGTAGAATTTATTCCAACTTGGAATGCTACAAATTCAGTGGTAATAAATTTCTTGGAAGAAAACATTCTATCAAGATTTGGTTGTCCACAGAAAATAATCACAGATAATGCGCAAGCTTTCAAATCTATTGCTATGATAATTTTTTGTCTGAAATATAATATCATTTTGGGTCGTTCTAGAACTTATTATCCTCAAGGAAATGGACTGGCAGAATCGTTTAATAAAAGTTTAATCAGGATAATTAAGAAAGTTCTGACAGAAAATAAGAAAGCTCGGCATATACATTTGAAATATGCTCTATGGGAAAACATAATCGACACCAAAATCAATAGGTATGTCTCATTTTCAATTATTTTATGGCACATATGTTGTCCTTCCTATTAATCTTGCTCTTCCTGTGATGAAACTCTAGCAGGATGCTAATGAAGAACCAAATGATTTGACGAGAAGAATCAATCAAATAATTGAAGTCCAACATAATAGGGGAGAAGTTAATGAAAAGATTCAAAAATATCAAGATAATATAAAAGCTATCTTTGATAAGAAAGCCAAAGACAGGGAATTTCTTCCTAGAGACTTAGTCTTGAAGTGGGAGGCTAGAAAAGAAGATGTTGGGAAACATGGAAAATTTGACCATCTTTGGTTCGGTCCTTTTTAAAATTGTAGCAGTCGAAGGGAGAAATTCATTTTCTCTAGAAAATTTAAATGGAGAGATTCTTGAGGCCCCTATCAATGGGCTATATTTAAAACATTTCATGCAATAGTTTAGTTTAGTTTGTAATTTTTAGTTTTAATTTTCCATTATATATACCAGTGTGGTTAGGATTTACATTGGCATTTACATTTATTTTCCTTTTTATATCTAATTGGGTTGAGAACTCATTTATGATCTATAAATCCAATTGAGGATTTCATTTTTAAGTAATTTCGATTTCAAAATACTCATTTAAATATTTTTTCAGAAAATAATTGTTTTTTATATTTCAGAAAAATAAAAATAAAATAAAATATTTTCTTTCGAAAAATGAATCATCTTCTACTTTTCACGAATAAAATCCATTTTTTAGTAAATAAAACAATACTTTATGTTGACAAAAATAGTTGAAGATTTCATTAGAGAGAATAAAGTCGTGAAACATCATTACAGTTTTGGAATATAAATTTATAGAGATTACAAGTTCAAAACTTGAAAATATTTACAATAACTGCCTATCTCTCTACATCTTAATCCTTCACAGGCTCGTCAAATTTTTTTTGCAGAGACAAAAAAAAATGAACATGGTAACCTATCACTGGCTACTGATGTGGATTATATCTTCTTTGCGCTTTACTTCTACTGTTTCCATGGAATTGTCTAACTATTGAAATTTTCCATTCACTTGAAGTTCCAACTGTTGAATTTCTTTAACGTTTTGATGATTTGCTGGAGGAGAACGATCTCTGGGAAAGGGTGACGACACTATAGAAGCTTTGGACCCAACTAAGTCTGTAGGAATATTCATTGGTGGTTGTTACCTTTGAAATTGTCTCAACTATTGGCGATGGGAGCTTAAACGCACTGTGTTTGGACTCACAACTCTCATTATCGTCGCAACCTCTTCACGATGTCACATTTCCTATGATTGAATCTGATGGTGAAGCTGATAATTCAAATCTTGGAGCTCTTGAATCGTTTCTAATTGCTCCCAAACCTTTTCCTGAAGAGTAAAAATTACACAGTTGAAACACTCACAATCATCACAATTGTAACTCATCTCCTCTTTTCTTTCGGATCCTCTGGAATAAGGTGATGAATAGACTCAAATATTCCTTAAAACTTCAAAGGAAATCAGGTAAATACTTCTCTCTCATATCCTTACTATTTCGTTAAGTACATAAATCTTGTTTATAACAAATATGAGGGATGATTCCCACAAATTGAAAGATGGCTTCATTATTGATTGAGAATATTGGAGAGGCGGCAAGGAGGAGATCTGTAACGTCATTTTCATTGGGTATGTGATCATCACTGGTATGAAACTGAGACAATAATCATAAGAAAATGCAGAAAGGTAGGAATATTGTTGCGGAATAGATAGAAGCATGAGTCTTGTCTTGACAGAGAAATTTGTGTAAAGTATTTTCCGTTCATCAAAGCTAATGTGAACTTTCGATACATCTGTCACCTTTCACTTTAGTCTTACTAACCAATAAAGTTCTATTTCGTATTCAATCATATTAGTCTTTATAGAAATGCTAAACTTAGCCAATACTAGAAAATTAAAGCATACTCTTTAAACAAGTCGGGTGAAGATTTTACATATTTCTTGATTTTAATTGAAAAAGTACGTCTAGGCTAATCCTAGAAAATTTATCTTTAATATTAGATTATAGCTGACAAGTTTGATCAAGGTTCATCCCCGAAAAATAATAAAATTTTCCCTGATATAATTTACTTATAGGTGAAGGTATACTTAGAATTGAAAGAAAACTAATCTCAAAGTATTCTTAAAACTGTAGACGAACCAAATTTACATCAAATCAAAAATGAATTTCATCCCTTGTATCCTAGATACAATTGATTGCCTTCACTTCTAAGTAATAAAATCAAAGACATATGGTGAAAGGAAATTGACAAATTGATTTCCCCCATCTTGTCCAAATAAACATGATGAAAGGAAATTCATACAATGATTGCCCTCATCTCAACTAAATGAAAGCTTGTTTTTGAAGTGGTGAAAGGAAATTCAATCTAGGCGATATAGATAACTTCATCGGGGTACTGAACAGGCCTATTGGCAGTGAAGCAATATCTATGACATCTATGAGGTTGTTAGAATATCAATGAAATTTGTGAGGATGTCTTACATATCTTCATAATATACTTCGTTATTTAGTTCCTTTTTAATGATACTTATATCCTGATCCAACAGGTTGTCCTTAATAAAACACACATTGTATCTTTATAACCTTGAGAGAAAACAGAGTCAGTTAAAGTCTGATATTCAAGTTAAATTTAATTTGATTATCCAAGATAATTTTTGAATAAATTTTAATAAAGAAAACTCTTATTAACCTGACTTGAGATTGATAACTAAGTGTGCTTTAAATTTCTAGATATGATTATTTTTATTACTTCTATATAGGACTATTTTTTTAAAAGAAAGAAAAACATTTAGATCAATAAAAATAAATAATGACTCCATTTACCCAATAAAGGCACCTAGTGTATTGTTCTTTCGTGCCTCGCAACGAGCCACAATCCCCAGATGGAGCATATGTTAGAACATGAATAAAATTTTCAAATAAAAATTCAAACTTCAAATTCTTTTTTTATTTGTCTTTTACAAATAGAGTTTTAGCTTTAGAATTATCATTCCATAAACTAATAAAATTTTCGTTACATTTTGACAGGGCAGATCAAGCATCAGTCATTAAACCTGACATTCATCTAAATCGACATTTCGTGCGTCTTCGGAGACTTAAAATCACGAAATGTTTAATCAACGATATAATTCCTATTTAAAGTTTCACTTGGTGACTTCGTGCTTTGGCGCTGCAAGCTCAAATGTCTAAAGGCCCTAAAAACTCCCGATGTCATGAAACTCCAGAGTCCCAGAGCTCTGAAAATCTAAAATTTGTTTAAGCAAAGTACTCAGCCGATGTTTCCTATGCCACCTGACACTCTTTACACATCGAGACACATGGCACTCATTTTGGGTATTATGGGACATGTAATTCGCAAGATTTAGGGTGACACGTGTCATTCATGTTTTCACGACACGTCATCAAAAGTGACATCATCCTACCACATCACTCCGGGAGATTGTCCTCCGGAAGATCAAATTATCAACAAAGATAAGAAGCGTTGGAGTGCCGAAGTACTAGAACATCTGGGATTAAAGGGTAAAATATGATTTATTTTGCGTGATTAACACTAAGTAATCACTTCGTAACTTCAACCTTTGGGATAACTTTAAATATTTCTAATGCAAACTCCCAAAGTCACGAAGCTCTAGAGTCCCGAAGTTCTAAAGCATTTTAAAGTTTAAAAAGAACAAAAGCAGTGGTTAATTAAAGTACGTGTTAATTAAAGGATGACTAATTCCTCCGTGAATTCAACATTCAGGAGATCTTAAGCGTCCCTCATTCAAAACCCCCGAATTTCGAAGCATCGAAATACTTATCCTCGCTAATCATCATCATTAAAGGTATATTAAACTTGGTTAGGTTAAAAGATTTGAAAAAACTCATTGTCGTTAGGTAATAAATTTGACAGATTTTTCATGACTACCTTGTCATTCGAATTAATTGTAAAATTGATTAGTGTTTTGTCTTTTTTTAATTTAATAAAATATTTTGAACTTCATATCATTTCTCCATTCGCACTCAGAACTTTCACCTCAGCATTCGTATTCATAAATTTTTATTTTCTACAGGGGCCGATATTGGAAAACAAAAAATTATGGCACTGCGTAAAGCAGCAAGAAAACAAGATTCGTCTGCTAAAGAGCCAAACCCAAATTCAGATATTTTTTGAGACACTATCGCTAGCCTGACATACATCATTAAATCATGGAAGCGGGTTTATGAAATCCTAGAAGCAGAAAACTCCTCTCTTCTAATCAATCAAGCGAAGGCGAAGATGAGTCAACCGTAAACAAGCTTAGAGAGGTGGCCAAGTCATAACTTCACAAAGTTACACTGCGACCAAAAATTTTTTTGTATACATATATGATACGCTAGACCCTGGACCATGTAGATATTCTGACCAGAACCATCTACAGTCATCAGAAGACCATTGTCAGCTCATTCTGAATGAGGGAATTCAAGTAATGTATAAATTAACTTGCAATCCCAAATATGTTTACAATGCACCATTTATAATGAAATTTGAGAAACAATAATGTGCAAGTTATGGAAAAATTGTCCATGATATAGTCAAAACCTGGTGGGAAAATGAAAATAATTTCAGAGTTGACAGCCACGTCATATACTCTATATCCTCTTATGATTCCCACACTATGTATGCAGCCATGATGCTTTGTAGAATGTTCAGAAAGAAAATCCCTACACATTTCACTATAGATTGGGTTCCTATAATTCATGAAGTAGCAGAGGGTTTCACTTTTGATTGGGGAAAGTTGTTGTCAAATAATCTGGCCAAACAAATGGATGACTATATAACCCAAAAATATAAAGGAGAGCATCCTCCCTTCTATATGTCTGCATATATTATGGATGCAATATGTTTCAGAACCCCATTTCCTCTTATGAATTTGATCCAGGTGGATATTGGTGGCCACCCACCGGTTCCAAATTCCAATTGGCTCATCTTGACAGTTTTTAGTTTAGCACGTTTCTCTGTAATGGGGACATTTCTTTGCAATTATGGGTTCTACACTTACGGGGCGGTCCTGAATCCCTACACAGCATCTAGGTGGATATTGGTGGCCGCCCACCTATTCCAACTGGCTTATTTTGGAAGTTTTCATGTCAATACATCTTTTTGTACTTCCAGGGCCATTTTGGGGCTCTAAACAGTGTTTTATTGGTTTTCCATATTCAAACTAAAAACAAATCTAGAGTTTGATGGCATAATGCGTAGTTCTCGAAAAGACATTTCCAACGGGCTATCACATGACTAAAACGGAGATCGTATGAAAAAGTTACGACCCTGAGAAGTTAATGTACTAACTTACCCCAACGGGGCCCACATGACTTTTGGCACTTCATCTCCTAGGGTTAAGTTTTTCGATGTATAGGATTTTGGAATTCATGTTTATCATAAAAATGCCTTTAGAGCCTCATTTTAATGATCTTCTTGCGAATGAGCGTAGTCGTCACATCTATTCTCAGAGATAAAGTTGCCACCATTCTAGTGAGTCTTGCACTCTGTATTTTTACATTCTATGTACATTTATTTCATTAATAGAAATCATGTATTGTTGTATTTCTCTGATTCTAGCAATTTTTATGTGTATTTCATTGTAATATATATACTTTCATTTCGTTCCAAAAATAATCTGGATCAGTGGTATCAGAGCAGGCTACTCTTGATCGTTTTTCAGTGCATGTCCCCGACAAGGTTCGAATATAGCAAGTTGGGTCTCGAGCTTGTCTCTCTTGAGTACAATCACTCTCACACACCCAAGAAACTCTCTATGGCGACATAAAAGAAAAATGGCAGAGCAGAAGATTCTATTAACATGTTGCTTGAGCAAGCTCTCACGTTACAGAGGGACGAAAAGCTGGAGAATTTTGGCCACATCCTTCAACGCCTATCGATAGCAATGGGGGCATCTTCATCAAGCGACCACTTTGGAGGAACCTCTCCCTTCAAGTTACAAGTTAATTTTGATATTCTCGTATTTAAAGGTCAGATAGATGCGGATGCCTTAGAAAAATGGTTGAATCTGCTAGAAGGTTATTTCTCTGTTCACAATTTTTTCGACAGGGAAAATATCACCTTCGCACTCCTCAAGGCTCTCCCCCATGTCAAACATTGGTGGGAAACTTACTAGGAGCAAAGTTCCACAGAGGAATCTAGAATATATGGGGTCAATCCCACTTGGGATGTTTTTTTGGATGCGGTCAAGGAACAATACTACCCTGTTGAAAACAATGAAGACCAATACATGAGACGGACCACACTGCAGCAAGAGAAGAGCCAAACGGTGCCAGAGTTCACAAATACTTTCCATACGTTGCGCACCAAGCTGGATATCAAAGACTCCGAGTGACATATGGTTCTGAAATACCATGGGGCTCTGCATAGGTAAGTCCAAACCGAAATGGATTTCCTAAACATCTCATCATTGGGAGCTGCCTATCCATATGCTGTCAAAATCGACCAAAAATTTAGGCACCGGAAGAAATGGGAGTTTGGGTCTTAAAATCCGCAACAATCAAAGCATGGTAAAGATGGACCTAATCAACAACATTTCGACAACTAGTCCAAGACACAGAAAAATAAGGGTAAAGGAAATTCAAAGAATGGCACTAGGAAGTGTTGCGACTTCCACAAAACCCCTGGCACAATATCGTGTTGACGAAAAGGTATGGAGTACCTCACTCAATCATTTTCAAATCTTGTCTAGCTAAGACAAGATAGTTGGGAATGTTATTCGGGGTTTATAGCCTCAAAACATTCACTAATTCCACAAGTATTAATTGCAAAGGATCAAGGTTGATTTTATGATTTGTATATGTTGCAATATAAAAATAAAATTTAAGCAAATATATATGAATGTATACATATTTTACAATAAAGTAAACATGGATATAAAAGCAAAAGGAAGAACCAAGTCATGAAAACACATGTATGAAACAGAACAATAATCTTATTTTATTTCATTCTGAGATACAAACTGTATTTCTCTTTTACAAACCCCTGTGAGGGTATGGACTAAAGTCAGATTTAGGAGTATTCGATGAACACCATACAAAAAGACCCTGACAGTGAAATAAAACTAAAACTAATGATCTGGATCAACTTGCCACAAAATGTTTCCACTTGACTCTACAAGATATCATTTATCAGCTATGAAATTAATTCATAAACCAACAAGAATACACAGACTATCAAAGATAAATCAAACACCTTTAAAACAAGTTGTTGAATGGTATGATTCAGTTTTGAAGCCAGTTGTCTTCAATAAGACCTTGTTTTCAACAAGAGGATTAGGATTTCAAGTAAACTTATAAATGAATAAAAACTGAAGCTATATCACTAACTCGAGAGCAAACCTTAGTATTGTAGTTCTTCTTCTATTCTCCCTTGTCTCTTCCTCTCATTGAACCTTTATTCTTTCTCGGTAAGTTGAGATAGGTCAACTACTTTCTTTAGTTCAGTCAAATCAACTTAACTGATTAGTTTAGGGAGAAATAATTAATAATAATATATAAATAAGGGTCTAGTTAATAAGTACTAAATAGGTGGGACCCCTTGTGACTCTCATCTTTCTCTTTGCCAATCATCAAATATAAAATACAAAATTTATCATTTGGATCATATAACACCCTTGTAGCTCTTATGGAAATCATTTAAATCGAATATTTAAATATCAACAAAATTCAATGCCATATCCCAAGAAAACAATATATCCATCTTATCCACAAAAAAATATCCAAAATAAACCTTGTTGTCCAAAATATGCTTAAAATCATTAAATATTGTCTTCATCACTGAATATCATAAAAAAACATTTAAAATCCATATTTGTTGTTGTGTGAGGCATATTTACTCTAATCATCATTGTCTCCTCTTGACTTTTCTAGGGTATCCCTTGGTTGATTAGACCCTTGGAGTTATATTTCGTTGATCACATGGGAGCAATCATCTTTTAGGTGGAGACATGAAGACACAGATTTAGAAGAATATGTGGATAAATTGGAGGGGGAGGCTGTTTCTTTTCCTTTTTCTTGCACAAGTTGTGGGATATCAGTTTTTAATATTTTGTTGGTGTGTGAGTACTATACTGGCGAAACATCCTGAGCAATTTGAGCATTGGGACTAATTGGTGGTGGTAGAGGCAATGACATAGTGGGCCAACCACGATGGTGAGAGATAGGTTGGCGAACAATTTCTTGCCAACCTTCATTAGCGGGGACTTCAGGCTGCATTGACAGATGTGGAGGAACAGGAATGATGGGAAAATTCTAAGGAGGTTGAAAAGGGGGTATGTAAGGTTGATGATGCAAAAAACCGTGGCCAACCAAATTAAAAATCCCATCGTGAAACAACTAGTTCAACTCTTTCGGATCAACATCGAAGTGGATAGAAAATTGAGGCCTTTTATGGACTCGCTGCCAGTTACCTCTGCCTCTATTATTTCGGCCATTACTGCCCCTGCTGAAAAAACTCATCCTGTAGCAATATTTAATTAGTCATGAAAATTTCTTAATAACCCATACATGAAACTCCACTTAAATAATCAAGAGTTGGCTATATTATTTATTATATGACGCATGCAATCCATCCATAAAAATGCCATTTATTAATTGCCATACGAACATGGAATTGATAAGGTCATTGGGAGTATGGAGGGATTCTCTTTAGCATAAAGTGATATCATGGAGGGGAAAATATTATGATTATTGTCCAAGAAATAAAAAAAACAATCAAATTGTGTATACAAACATCTCCCTGAATACCAATCATCAATTAACTTCCACATCATTTCTTTTATTTCCGCACAGACTTTTCCTTAAAAATAAGTAATAACAGAAGAGGGAGTGGGAAAATGTAATTGGGATAATGAGGGGAGTGTATTTTGCATAAAATGGTATAATGGAAAGGACTCCCATGGATATTGTTCTAATATATCAAACAATGTTATCTTCAACATCAATTAAAATTCAAAACCCCTTACTTTTTCAAAATTGAAATTCAACACTATGTCCCAAAGATCCAGAACTGGGTTTTCACTTCAAGGTTGCTTATTTCTATTTAGAAATTGTATTGCATAGCAACCATTTCATAATTTATTTCCCAATAAACATTCAACAATAATAACACAACTTGCGCACAGCAGAGTCGAGGAGACACAACACCATAATAATCACAATAACCACAACCAACAGTCAAGGAATGGAAATATTGTGATCTACGATATGATCCCGAGTACATTTTAAATCGCCACAGGGTTCCACTAAGTGGCCCCAAAAGGGATCCCTGTGTATAACATAATTCAAAATTGAAACTTCAAATAACAATGCTTCTAAAATCCATTTCATTCTGGTTCACAAAACTCATTCAACACATATATAATTCAACCACATAGATATTCCTTTCATACAAAATCGAACACACAGTAGGTCGAATCCCTTAAACGATGATTTTGCAATGTTGTCATCACCCCAATATTTCCACAGGACAGACTGTATTACCATACAAATGAATGGGCTTAACATTCTTTCCATCTTCGCACAACAAATAATCAACTAAACCCATGACAGAAAATGAGCACGAACAGTGCCTTTATTAAATTTTGGGTTGGTCACCTCCACAATAATTTCCAATACACAACAGTGAAGAGTAATGTGGTGAGGGGAACAAGCTGACCAAATTGAGGGTTTATCCAAAAGGAGCACGAGAAGCTTAATAGTTTTTCAAAACTTCCCATTTATATTCACAGAGATGTTACAAGGACATGGGAAAAATGGGCACGAAAACCAACAACTTAAATGACAGGAAGAGCGTCCATATAACCCACAGGTAAGGAGCAATGATACACTTAGGGAAGAAATCCAAAACAAGAAACTAAAGGCAAGGCAGGCCCGAGAGTTTCCCCAATTGTATTATTTCCCACAAGTAAAGCATGAACGCCATATACAATAAGAGACATCCACGCAGCTTTTCAATGTGCATATTTCAAACACAACGCCACAGAGACCAACACTTAATCACCAATCCATACACAGTCAAAATTTCCATATATCATAACTTTGGAAATGCACAGACAGCGAGCAAACTCAAGAGCCAATTGTTGACTTAATTAAAGAGAAAAGCGAAATATTCATGGATGGAGCAGCAAGAAATCCATAACTATGTAAAATTTGCTAACGAGAAACAACCAAGCATGTATACCTCTTCCACGGCCAAACATAGTGAACCAGCAGCAATCAACAAGAGCAAATGCAAAATATCTAGGGTGGCGGGTTCGAGGAGGGTTAGAGCAATGTGCACTTATTGCACGTTGTATCTACATTCATTCATAGCGAGTATGAGAAAGCTATCAAACAACACATCAACCACTAAATCCAAATCAATTTAATGCAAGTTGAATGCACCACCATTTCCCTAAGTCTCCAACTTAACAAATGCACTAACCCTTGTTTAAAAATCCAATGTGACATATATCAAATACTTGTTAGGGATACCATGTCTCAACCTTTAGATTTCCAATTCAAGCAATGCACGCAATCCTTGTAGCATGAAATCACCATATCACACATATAACTTAAACATGGAGTTTAGTTCCTTCCTCAAAATAAATGCAGCATGCAAATACTTTCGAGTGTTATATAAAATCAACATCATTCCCTTTTTAATCACATCGCCCATAACATCATTTGATCAATTATTTCGATAACGACTTTAAAAGCAAATAAATTGTAGAGATTATCTCAGCCAACTCATAAGCACATGAAGCGTAAGTGTCGTCTCTTTGTCATAGTCACACAAGGGGTCCCACCTATTGACCACCTATTTTGACTCGGGGTCAACTCCATGTTCCATGAAGATATGTACCTATTGGTACAACCATTTTGACAACTTTTTTATAAACATGGCAAATTTTTCCCTCGGCACGCTTTTCAATGTATCCAAAATTTCCGCTCCCCTGTGTGGGATAATATTCTAATATGCTAGCATGAGTCAATTTTTTTCCAGTTACCTGGGACTTTATCATTAGGGAAGTCCTTTCATCGAGTTTTTTTTTCCTCGGGTAATTAACTTTGCTTAACTGCGATTTTAATTATCCTTGAGTTTTTCACTCACAAATAATTCTCCAAAGTGGTGAAAGAAATTCTAATGATCGATCCCATGTGGTGAATAAGGTCTAGGAGTGTTTTAAATTACCATGCTAGACATTCCCTATATTCTTGTGGAATTTCGTTAGGTTTTTATAGGATTTTTTAAATAATTAAAATTCTCGCAAACTGGGGATTTTTAATTATTTTTTATGTAAAATGTAAAAAAGTGGTCCTTGGGGATTTTGTATAGGGGTATGAGTACTCAAATAAAATGTCTCATGAACCCCTATACCCTTGGAGAAAGTATCATCTAATTTGGACAAGTTTTGCTAGGTCATTGTCCATGAGGAGTCCAAGTCAGTCAAAAATCAGCATGTAATTGGCTTAATTAAAATAGCCAAATTTTGTAAAAGTCACTAAAGTCATGAGAGGGAGTCGAAAAGTGTCCCAAATGCATTTCCTAAGTTGGGAAGATGATTTCCAACTTAAAAATACCCCATTTTCTTAGCCCGCAACCCACATTGACCATCTCCTTAGAAGAGGGGGCTCAATAACTCATGAAAAATTAAAAATACATCATGGTGGCCCCCAATACTTTGGTAGTACCCCCCATTAATCCCCACTACACTTTTAATTAATGGGGAAGGTGGTTTCTGCTGATTTTTCAATAATCCAGGTTAAGCATGAAGTTCATTCTGTTTTTAGCATTCATCTTAACCATAACCAATAATGTTGCAACAACCAAGATCACAAGAAGAAGCACCATGCACAAGAACACAAGAAGTATCCTGGGAAACCCTTCTCAAAAAGGGAAGAAAACCCAGCCAAATCCTTTTCTATATTCTTCGAGAGAAATACCTTCACCACCAAGAAAACCTAGCACACAAGAGGGTGCTTGCAAACCCTAGAAGACTAGCGCCCAAGAGAGGTGTGCACTTTTCCCAAGAAGGTGTACTTGCTGAAATTTCCAAACACACACAAAGATATGATTCCTCAATGGGGAATTTACCTTTACTTATATCAGACTTGACCTGTCAACAGAAGTGTATGTTGGCACAACAAGGTTGACCTCTCTATCTCATAATATAATTAATATTAACCAGATTAATTATCTTTTACATTAAGGTGGGGTCGACATGTACCCTTTACATTACAATTAGGGTTACAGGAAAGTCTCACTTTTGAAAAATATATCAAGGGATCTCATACACCCACTAGTGCTCAGCCACTAGGGGCACATCCATAGGGATTTCCATATCTATGGCTCACTGCATTACACAGAAGAACCACTTCTTCACTAGTGCTCAACCACTATGATCACATTCACCTGTGCTCGTCCACAGCCACGTCCACTCAACAGATCTTCTTTCCCACTTCATTACACAGGAGAGTCATCTAGAGTTTCTCATCAATTCTTTGCTCATAGGAGGCTAATACATCATCTTCATCTCTATCTCATGACGATGCACCCAACACTTTGGGATTTCACACGTTCACCTTGTGCTCAGCCACAGGCACGTCCAACTCTACAGATCTCCTTTCTCATTACGTTACACAGGAGAATCATCTCAAGTTCTTCTCAAATCTCTGTAAGGTGGAGGCCATCTCTACATTCCAGTTTTGTCTCAGATAGGAACCACACACCCCTCTCAGAGGCTCTCTCTCAGGTTTGTGTCCTAGAGAATGTATCACTTAGCTGCAATCATCAACACTCCCTCTCTGCTAGGGAGGAATTATTCATCATGCCAAGTCTCACATGGATGTACTTTGAACTTTGTCTTGGATGTATTCATCAACACTCCCTCTCAAATAGGGAGGTATCTTTCACCAAGATAATTTGGTGAAGATGTTTGCAATCTGCTCATGTGTAGGAAGGTACTGCATGTGTACTATTTTCATCTGCATCATGTCTATGATATTAATATATTGTATATCAACGTGTTTTGATCTATCATGAAACACGGGGTTCTCAAATAGATTTACACACATCTATGGTTATCATCATAGAATCCATCTCATGATCAAGTAAATATTTCAGAAGTTTATGAAGTCACACTGCTTCGCACACTCAATGATGCATACTCTGCTTCTGTGGCTTTTAAGGCCATAGAGCTTTATTTCCTACTGCACTAGGAAACCATGACAACCTTCACGGAAATAATAACCACTGAATGTTCTCTTTCAGGCCATTGTACTCTCTGCTCAATCTGTATCGACATATCCTGCAAACTCAAGTTCACACTGGAGGCATATCTCAGGCCATATCCAATTGTGCCTCATATATATTTCAATACATGCTTTACTGTTATCCAGTGAGTCTGTCTCGGCTGACTCATGGATTGACTAAGAACATTCATTGCAGAGAATGAATCAGGTCTAGTGTTAACTAGATACATCAATGATCCAATCAGTTGTGGATCAATCTTGTCTGAATCATCATCATTCATTTTATTCAAATCCATTGCGGTGGTTTTGCATTCTGTCATACTAAACTTCTTTAATATTCCCACTATATGTTTTTCTTGACTCAGAAAAAAAATCTCATCGGTCCTCTGTCATACTTCTTGTCTCAATAAGTAGTGTATCATACTTAGATCCTTTATCTTGAAATCAGAAGTCAAAGCTTACTTGTATCCAACAACAAGCCTTTCTGAATAAGTCATCAAAATCAGGCTCTCATCACCAAAATTGTAACAACATAGGTTTGGATCAACAACACTCTTGCTGAAACCCAAACTCATCAAGAATCCATCCATATGATATATTTTCCAACTCGTGGATGGTAGTACAGATGGAACTGTATTGGTCTTACTGGATCAAGTGTCTCGTCATAGACAACTCCCTCTATTTGTGAGAGTTTTCTAGCTATAGATCTCGCTTTATATTTCTAGACACTTCCATCAGTTGAATGCTTTATCTTATAGATCCACTTGGAAGTCACCATAGACTTCTCTTCTAGCCTCTGAATAATATATTATACATCATTATTTAAGATATACTGGTATTATTTTGTTATGGCATCTTGCCATATATGTTCTCTTGTTTCTTCTCCTAGACAAGGAGGATCAAAATCAATGAAGTGGCTCATGACTGAAGGATAGCTTGAAAATCTATTTTGCTTTCTTGGGATGTGCCTTGACAGGCTTGTATGTTTCTTTGCTTCCTGCAAAGTGAGCATAGGAAGGCCTTTTATGCCCTACTGCAATATCTCTGGACATATCAACTGGAGCAACTGGATTATCTGTAATAATGTTTGTCTCCCTTTGAACTATTGAAGGGGGAGAAGGTATTGTTTCACTGTCAATATCCATCTGAGATTCTATGGATCCTTGAAAGGTTATCTCTTCTTCAAGGACAACATATCTGCTTGTCTCAATCTGTCTCTGACCAAGGATGTCAATCTGGAATATCTTTGAAGATTCATTGTTATCGCATAAATGTATCCTTTCTCCCTGAAGAGTCTAGTTTGGGTTTCTTCTCTTTGGGTACATGAAAATACACTAGGCACCCAAATATCCTGAAGTGTTCAATCTCAGGCTTCACTCTGGTGAAGGATTCTTCGAGAGTTATGTTTTTCAAAGTCTGGTCAAGACTCTTGTTCTAAACATATATTGTGTCATTCATGCTTCTGCCCATAGAATCATAGAAGGATTTTGATCATGCATTATTGCATTGGTTGCCTCAATGATGGTTATATTCTTCCTCTTTTTTTTCAAATAGTTTTGACTCCCTCTGAGACAAGTGACTCCCTCTGAGGGATAAACATATTCCTTTGTTGTTAACCTATCTAAAACAAGAAAACAAAAAGAACCAACACAACAATATATCCTAAAGGAGAATAATGAGTACATCTCTAGAATCAAAACAATTTAAGGAATGTTGTCATAGCTACAACACCTACTTGTAATGTAGCAAACTTTAGAAATATAGGTTAAAGGAATGAAAATTACAACAATCAAACATGGAGTCTTCACTTCTAGTGTGTTGTTCCTATGAATGCACTGAGATCCCTCTTGATCCATGACTTCAGCAAAAAGTTCCTTCCTCCTGCAATTACCGTCATGATAATGATACAAATAATAAATATACAAGTGCATACTTGAGGGTGTTGATATGATTTCTCCAATGGCACTTGGTTGATCTCTGTCCTTTGAAAGATTCATGAAGAAGGTAGTCACGGTGTCACCTTTTGCCATCTTGTTATTTTGAAGCTAGCCCTTCAATGTAAGAGCTTGTGTAGATGATTGGCTTCCTTGTCTTGTCGTCATCTTCCTTTCATTCATCAATAGTTGTCTCTGGAAAACCTTTTTTTTGTATCACCCACAATAATTTTTCCTCTAAAGTATTTTCCTCTAGGAACTTGAAGTTGCTTGATCCATCAAGCTTATCTTCCATCATAGTTTTGTACATCATATTTATTTTCATTCTTCACAAGCCCTTGTTAATTGGGCTAGAAAACCTAACGGCTAGGATAGGCTAGCAACCTTAGGTTTTTTTGGGATTATGACTGCCAAAAATAAGCCTTGAAAGTCAGAAGAACACATGTAATCTTGAAGGCTTCTTCAAAGAGCTGTATAAAACCCTAAAAACACAAATCTGCAGAAAATTGTGAAACCCTAGAAACACTACGGCCAAATTTTCAAAATGCTTGGAATTTCACTCTGAGAGTCTTTGGTGGTGCACTGGAGAAGGTCGTATTCTCCTATGCAAAAAATATCCCCAACGTTCAAGTATTAAGAGCTTAACCACCTCTTAAAGGAGGGTCATACAGATTTTCTGGAAACCCTAGGAGGGTCATACAGTTCTGCAGAAAAGAGAGGAGACTGGTAGATGCTTGTGCAATGGGTTCTTCAAGACCTATGCTTTGAAACCATGTTGATTTTTCAATAAGAAAAGTTAAGCATGAAGTTCATTCCATTTTTATCATTTATATTAACCATAACCAACAATGTTGCAGCAACCAATATCACAAGAAGAAGCATCATGCACAAGAACACAAGAAGTATCCTAGGAAACCCTTCTCAACAAGGGAAGAAAGCCCAGCCAAATACTTTTTTATATTCTTTAAGAGAAAGACCTTCACCAACAAGAAAAACCTAACACACAAGAGGGTGCTTGCAAACCCTAGAAGACTAGTGCCCAAGAGAGGTGCACACTTTTCCCAAGAAGGTGTACTTGCTGAAATTTCCAAACACACACAAAGATATGATTCCTCAATGGGGAATTTACCGTTACTTATATTAGACTTGACCTGTCAACAAAAGTGTCTATTGGCACAACAGGGTCGACCTCTCTATCTCATAATATAATTAATATTAACAAGATTAATTATCTTTTACATTAATTATCGATTACATTAAGGTGAGGTCGACCTGTACCCTTTACATTACAATTAGGGTTACATGCAGGTCTGAATTTTGAACAATATAGCAAGGGATATCATACACCCACTAGTGCTCAGCCACCAGGGGCACATCTATAGGGATGTCCATATCTCTGTCTCACTACATTACACACAAGAATCACTTCTTCACTAGTGCTCAGCTACTAGGATCACGTTCACCTGTGCTCGTCCATAGGCACGTCCACTCAACAGATCTTCTTTCCCACTGTATTACACAAGAGAGTCATCTGGAGTTTCTCATCAACGCTCTGCTCAGAGGAGGCTAATGCATCATCTTCATCTCTATCTCATGATGATGCACCCATCACTTTGGGATTTCACATGTTCACCTTGTGCTCAGCCACAGGCACACCCAACTCTACAAATCTCCTTTCTCACTGCGTTACACAGGACAATCATCTGGAGTTCTTATGAACTCTCTGTAAGGAGGAGGCCATCTCTACGTTCTACCTCTGTCTCAGGTAGGAACCACACACCCCTCTCAAGGGCTCTCTCTCATGTTTGTGTCCTGGAGAATGTTTCACTTAGCTGCAATCATCAACAGTTTCCCCCTTCCCCACTCACCCCTCAACCCTCACCCTCCTCTCATAACCTAGAAGTGTGCCCCTCTTGATTTTACCCTCCTCCCATGGATGGATGCCACTTGGAGGACATCCAAGTGGGGTATCTCCCCATCCTCACCTATAAAAGAGAACCTTTCCCCCTCATTTCATCATCATCTCTTGGAGCAAGTCTATTATGCCAAAATTTCTCTCATTCTTTCCCTCTCTCTCTCATGCTCTCATGTGTAAATCTTGCTACAAGTATTTGTAGAAACATTTTGTGGATAATAAAGGAAGATTTGGAGAATTTATGGTGTGCATTGGGAGTCTTATTGGTGCCTTCATTTTGTTCTTGTGAGGTGATACATTTCCATTTCATTTTTGTATTTTGCTTTCACTAAGTTCTACTTGGAGACTCAACCAAAGTATTTTGCTTGGGTGATATTAGTAGTAGTATTCCCATTGATCTTGTGGTAGTTTCTTATAAAGTTTGCAAATTATTTTATAAGATTTTTGGATGCTCTCACCTCCTTGTTTCCTTGTGTAGCAAAGGAAATCGTGTTTGGGGATCAATAGAGGGTTGAAGGAGTGGTTTTAGAGTGGAAAACTCACTCTTTTCAATTATTCAAAGTTTCCAAAATTTATCTAATTTTCTTCTCTTCTTTTCTTTCATTTCTAAGCATTGTTATGATCTAGAATAGACATTATAAGCTTCATTTTCATTTCAGAAATTTATATTTAAATTGGTGTTTCATTGGGCTAATACTAATTTAACAAGTTTCTTGGTTTTGTAGCTTTTCCCATAAAATATACCTTGTTTTTTTTTACACAGATTTTTAGCTACAAGGAGATAAGGCTATTGGTATTGAGCCCCAAAGGCCCTCAAAAGGCATTCTAAAGTTGGGATATTATATCCCCCTTCTTCTTCTTCCTCTAAGTCATTGTAAGCCACCCTTGAGAGTCTCTTGAGTGTGCCTTCTCTTATCTTACATCAAAAATCCGATATTGTAATAGTTACAATTAATTGCCCACACCTTGCAAAGAGAGTGGCCTAAGCAATCCTTGCAAAATCGTGAAGGCTAGAAGTAGTTTTATTTCTTGTTTTTCCTTTCACACCCACCTTGGCCAAAATGGTAGGCATTGTGCCTCCACTTGTGCCATTGTTGAGGTTGTTTTTGCTTTCAAGTCTTTTAATTCTTTTTATTACACCCACCTTGGCCAAAACAGTAGGCATTGTGCCTCCACTTGTGCTATTGTTGAGGTTGTTTTTGCTTTCAATTCTTTTAATTCTTTTTATTACACCCACCTTGGCAAAAATGGTAGCCATTGTGCCTCCACTTGTGCCATTGTTATGGGGTTGCAATTGAATTTTCTAAGCAACTAAAAAGAATTTCAATTTATTTATTTTGCCCCACCTTGCAAGAGATTGGAATAATCCATTCCTTGCAATAACGGAAGACTTGTATAATCTTAAAATCATTGCTAAAGTAATCTTTTTGTTCTCCATTTTTTCCCTATATTCTCTCCCCTTGCCACTTTGTGGATCCTGGGTGACAAAAAGGGCAAAGGTTGGGGTTTAGTAATTAGGCATCCAATCATTATTGTTTCCACCATCAAAAAGGAGGCTTGAGGAAGATACTTGGGGTGCTAGGCCATGGATGATCTCACAGCACTAGGTGTCCCTCAGGTTGAGTACACTTTCTCTTTGGATTTGACTTGTGGAGCTAGGGTAAGGCCTTATTTTACTTGCTTATTGAGCACCCGACACTTACTTTTGGTTGAGAGGATAACAGTTTGGGGTAGTCAGATAGTCTAGGCTTCAATCTATCACATCTAATCCCCCTAATCAAAAAGAGACCTAAAATTTACTGAAATTTAGCTACACACTATTTCACAACATTTGCAATTACATTTTCAAGCAATTTATTTCACAACATAGCATCTCAAGTTTACTTTTCCAGCAATCTCAAAGTTGTGTAATTTATATTTGAAGCAAGTCACTTTCAAGCAAATTTACCTTTCAAGTTTTGCAATCATATTTAAAGGCAGTTTACTTTTCAATTATTTTAAGCAAGTCACTTTCAAGCAACTCACTTCTCAAGCAACATCTTTCATTGTGGATATCTCATGTTCATTGGCTTAGGATCTAACTTCTCTTTTGTATAGTTGTAATATCATTTAAGTCGTTATTATTTTATTTCATGATATGTTTCAATTATTTCATTTATGAATTGATGTGAGTTGAATGTTTCATTATCTAACTATTCTTTAGTTTCTTTTATGTATTGTGTGCAATTATCTAATTTATCATTTTTATTGTAAGCTATCTTGCCACATTCAATTTGTATGTTTCATTTTGTAATTATCTCAAGTGTAAAGTAATTTCTTGTTGATATCCTATAGCATTGTTTATTTCTTGTATAATTGAACTTAATTCTTTTGTTGTATAATCTAATTGACCCCTTGCCCAACCTCTAGGCACTAGTCTTAGTTGACCTTAGGGAAAGGTTTGATTTTCATTAAAAGATTTGCATTTGCATTTTCGCTTGCCATATAGGCTAGCTCCCCCTTGCCTTTAACAAACTAAAATTAACTCTTAGAATTCATTTAATAATTCACATAGTAACTAGGGTCTATCCCCCTTGGCTTCCCTAGGAGTAATCCTAGATGGAAGAAGTTCAAGTCGAGGTGACAGTGGGCTTGAACTTAGGCATTGTGCCTCCAAGGACACACTGAGTGGATTGAGACTTTTTCTGTAATATACCAGATATAAAAAGTATGCCGAACAGAAATAGAATGCTAGAAATGGCAGAATAATAGCAATATAACCAGAACAATCACCACAATAACACTAAAATAATATAAGAATAACAACAGAAATAACACTCTGATTCTGAGAGCAATGTTCACGGGCCTCTTCAAGGGGGCAACCTCCAGTCGAGCAGACCTCTATTACAATAATCTCCAATCTAGGGTTCTCATACCCTCGACTCCTATTTATACTAAATAGGTCTATCAAAAGAAGCATCTAGAGGAAGATCCTTCTAGAAGCTGAAGCTTCTATTAGGTCTTCTTACATTCAACTTATTCTATTTTAATGCAAGGCCTTATTAATATTGACTTTTATTACATCCGAATATATTGTTCTATCTATGTGCGGGTTAGGACCCTAGCATGTCCTCCCCCTTAAAAACAACCTTGTCCTCAAGGCTTGAGATGTGGAAATTGTTGCAGAATGGTAGCTGGTTCCCAAGTGGCATCTGTTGGAGTTGTATCTTTCCACTGGACTAACACTTACTTGATGGTTCTTTGACACAGGCGATGCTCACGCTGGTCCAAAACTATTTGTGGCTATAGCCAAATGGATCCTTCTTCGGCTAACTTGGGAAGGTTGGCTTGAATTTGGCACTTAGTTCCAATCACCTTATTTAAACATGAAACATGAAAAACAAGATGTAGCTTTGAATAACTGGGCAAAGATAACTGATAGGCCATCTGTCCCACACGCTTGAGAATGGTATAAGGACCAGAAAATTTGGGCGCTAGCTTCCGAGAATGCTCGACCTTGATGGAATTTTTCTTGTAAGGTTGCAGTAAAAGAAAAACCTGATCCCCTTCTGCAAATTGACGTTCAGAGCGACCTTGATCTGCTTGTTTCTTCATGCAATTCCGTGCCATGACCAAATTCTCTTTGAGGGTACGGAGAATAGCCTCTTGAACTGTAAGTGTTTGGTCAACCTCCTGGACCTTCAAGACACCAGGTAAGTATGAGAGAACTGAAGGTGGCGTATGTCCATATACCGCTTCAAAAGGAGTCATACGTGTAGTCGTATGGTATGAAGTGTTGTACCACCATTCAGCTAGGGGTAACCACTGAGCCCACTGATTTTTCTTTTCTGAGGCAAAACACCTCAAATATGTTGTCGAACACTTGTTGACAACTTCTGTTTGACCATCAGTCTGGGGATGATAAGTTGTGCTGAGATGCAATTGGGTGCCTTGTAGATTGAACAGTTCTTGCCAAAAATTGCTTGTGAAAGTTGGGTTGCAATCAGAAACAATAAAGTGCGGCATGCCATGAAGCTTGAAGACCTGATCCATGAAAATTTGAACCACCGTGGATGTTGTAAACAAGTGTTAAAGAGCGCAAAAATGAGCGTACTTGGAAAGGTGATCAACAACCACCATGATGACTGATTTATTTCCCAATTTGGGTAAGCCTGTAATAAAATCCATAGAGATATCCCTCCAAATAGCAGGTGGAATTGGAAGCAATTGTAGTGTGCCCGGAGATTTGACTGTTTCTCCCTTGTTGTGTTGACACACATCACATTCAGCAACAAAATTACGAATGTCATGTTTCATACCATCCCATAAAAAAGAACGTTTGACCCTGTCATAGGTTTTGGTGAACCCGGAGTGCCCCGCTGTGGGTGTAGCATGAAGCTCAGAAAGTACCGTAGATTTAAGCTTTAATTGTTTACTTAAATACAAATGGCCTTTGTATCGAATCTCATCATGGAGCCAAGAGTACCCTGGGGAAGCTGGAGCATTGGACTGCAATTGTTGGATCAGATGCGAACTTTTGGGATCTTGTAGCAATTCCTGGAGAACGGCTTGGAGCCAATCTGGTACAATGAAGGAAAGAGATAAAAGGGATCTTTCGTCTTCATATTTTTAGGAAAGTGCATCCGCAACCACATTGTCTCTACCTTTCTTGTAAATGATCTCATAATCATATTGTTACACCTCAAAATTACTCACTTTGATAGTGTCGCAAGTGTCGTCATAACAAGTGTTGTAAGTGTTGTATCTTGTCCGCAAGTGTTGCATCTTGACCACAATTGTTGAGAGTGTCACAAACATCATACTGCCACCTTGCCTATGTCGTGCCTCTAACGACATCATAAATAAACTTAAGACACCTCAAAGGTTAGTTTGGAAGAAGAGAAATCAGTTGACAGGGAGTACAAACCTTTTGCCATTGGAAAAACCACTAAAAAATGGATTTTGGAGAGGAGCACTCCCCTACCCATTGTCAGGGAGTGCTTGCACTCCCTGAGCCTCTTTGGGTGAGTGTTTGAGCGCCCTGTGCACCCTTATGGGGGAGTGCTACCCCTTTTCTGAGCAAATTTTGGGTTTGTTGAGGCAAATTAGGGAAGAATCCCTCAATTCTTGAAGGTGGTTAGATTCGAATAGATGGTCAAGGCATGATCTTAGGGAAGATCCTAAAATGAAGGAGAGGAATCCTCAACTTATCCCAAAGATATCTCAAGTGGTTGGACCTCTCCAAGGTTATATAAGGAGGCCTTCTCATGGTGAAAGGTATAATAGAGACTAGAGATTGATACCAAACCTATGATCCTATAAGTGGTATTGACAGACAAGGAGATTGAGAATTACATCAAACTTATGATCTCATGAGTGAGATGTCATCAAATCAATCAGTGTAGATTACTTGAGTAAAAGGGTTGGACAAGGAGAACTGGAAGAAGTTGTTGCACCTTCATTCAAAGGATTGTAAGTACTTTTACTTGTTCTCATTATTAATCAATGCTTGGTCTGTTTCTTTAAAACTTATGCTTGTTCCATATGAGTTTGTTGCAGTAGATGGATTTATATTTGAGCTAATATCAGTAGAGTAGGAAGTCCATTGTATCTTTTTTTGTTCTACAGGACCTATCAGGGAGCTTATGATCGAAGCTCAGCCTGGACTTTACAGGGACAAACGTCATTGATAAGGTACATATATTTCTTCTTCTCCTTCGTATGTTATCTTGATTAGATCTAAAAGGATGTCAGTGTCCATGTTAAGCACTTTTTTGTCTTGGCCTTAGGAGTCTAGAGACCAAGAGGGAATCCACTTGTCCGCAGGGGGATTCACCTACAACAAAAATTGGCAACTCCACTGGGGAGGAGCTCTGATTTTTTGTTTACATTCCTAGATCTTGTTTTGGCCCTTTGCCCACTGATTTGATCTTCTCCACATTGTCTTTTTTATTCTTAGATTTGTTTGATTGCCTCTTTATGTCATCAGGATCACCCTGATTGACTGAATTTCCTTTATTTTTTGAGTTTCTAGACATTTTTCTAAGCTTTTGGAGCAGAGCGCTCCCCCACTATTGTTTTTAGAGAACTAGCACTACCCTTTAGCCTTACACAGAGCGTTGGAACGCTCTGGTGCCCCTTACACAGGAGCGCTATCCCATTTTTGTGAGAAATTCTCCAAAATTTTCATCTTCTTAAGCTATTTCTTGGTTTTGGCATATGCTCAGGGTCTCATACTCTCAATCCATCTTGGTATTGGCTTTCAAACACCTTATTTCTGAGAATTCATCCTCTTTTGTTTGAGATTTTGACATTTTATTTCCTTGCCTTGAAGCCACTCTTTGTCTTTGCTGACCTAGAGTTAACTTTTTGTTTTCTTCTCTTTTATCTAATTGAGTGAAAACTTTTGTGAGGAAATCCAAAGGTCCGTGAACCTTTTCATTTGATATTTGAGGTCAACTTTCCATAATTTCTCTTTTGTTTGAGGTTTTTTGGTTCTTGTTTGCAATTTGGTTATCTTTGGCCTTCTTGTTTATTTCATGACAAGAGTATGTTTTTGTTTTGTGTGAGGTTTGCTTCTGACTGTTTAATATTGAACTCTGATTGACATTAGAAGTTTTACATCTGATTATCATTCACATATAAGAAAAAGGACGTATTTTAGTGATTGGTTTGGATGTTAGAAGGCATTTCTGAAATTTTTAGCATTATATTGGATTTCATTGAGAAACACTTGTATGAAGACATTGCATCTTAGTGTTTGATAGTGAAAACAACTTTCTCTCTTTCCCTTAAATAGCCATTCATTAAAAGACAAGATTGTTTATCATCTTCTTGTGCATTTTTTGGGATTTAAGTCATCATACCATCAGTTTCATTGTCATGCACCCTTTGAGTAAAGAACAGCCATAAAATCAACGCTAATTAAAAACTATCTAGAACATTTATTTTTTTAGGATCTTTCGCCAACATTAGACTAGGATTAGCACTTTGGATTAGTCTGTGAGTACAACTCTCCAAAGTTTTCAAAACAAACATTAGCATCTTGATATAGGGAGAGTCGAATCCAATTGTCATATAGGCTTTCTGGGATCCCCCTCTCACACAGGGGTTACGCATGAGGTCGCATTCGGGTGAATTACGGATATTATCCCTCTGTGGTTTAACTGTTTGTGGTGGTCAGATCGTATATTGGGGGTCACTTGAGGGTATACCCACGATTATGTGTGGGAGCCTCTCAAGTTGATTTCGGACTTGTTATCCTTCCCATACGTTCAGATCGGACTGGCAACTGTACTCGCCCAGGGGCTGACTACGAGTTGGTGAACTTAGTTGTCGTAATCCTTAGGTACTTACATGAGGTGACGGTGAAGGGAAGTCTCACCGTACCTGGAACAAACATTGTTCAAACTCACTCGGGCTCCTTGGAGGGTAAATCCACAATTACTACATGGAAGCTTGCACCAACGTGAAAGTCCGTTAAGCAGGTCACCATTGTAACTGTTCCACCAGATCCTAGCCCCTTCTTGACTTGGTCACATGACGTTGGATTTCATCACCAAATAGTATGATCATCGAGAGAAGTCATGTTTTCTTGGTTTTGATCTCTAGATTTTTTAACGTATGTTGTTTCTTTTTGTTAGTTGTCCCTAGATTTTTAGCGTGTACTAGTATTCTCCAAAATTGAGCCTGTAGACGATTAAGGTCTTCATCGATCGCGTAGGATGCAAGGGCTGCCTCTAGAAGGCTACCAACCCTTACCTCCTAACCCTCCAGAAGACAACTACCGTGGAGAGGTAGAAAATCAATCTGACGTTGGGAGTGTTGTTACTCCTCCGTTAGACAATCAAGAAGGCGCTTTGGTTACGGTTGAGAATCCCACTACATCTGTGTCGGTAACCCCTCTCGAACCACTTTTGCTTCATTTAGACTCCCTTGGGAACATCATAGACAAAGAGGTCCCACAGTTACCGGAGAGAGCTTTTACTGAAACATATATGGGATCCACAGAACCAACCTTTGGTGATGAGTATAGGACTCATGTTCATCCTACCACTGCAGTAGATACAAATCCCACACCTACTCATTTTGTATGGAGGACTTCATTAGGACGCAATCTTTATGAGCATCTTGAATCTATTCGACAACCCTTTAATCCTCATGACCCTCTTGATGAAATAGGACCATCTGATCAAACTATGAATCACCCCATCGATCAGGTCATTAACCCTACTGTTGCATCAACACAAGTCTATCCTAATGTTGGACTCATCACCTCTACTCATTCCCAAGGCACTTCGATCCCTACCCCTGCTTTTACAAACTTTCACTCTACAGCTCCACATGTTCCGCACGATCTTGTTGGGACATCTTTGCACCAGAGAATGCAGACCCTTGCCATCCAAATACAACCGACTGGAGGGAAACCACCATCTAGCGGACCTTTCTTTCCTGGAGGACCACCATTATATGGCGGGCCTACTCCTCCTGGGGGACAGACCCCTTTTCATGTTCCTCCTGGAGGGCAACCTCCCTTTGCGAGTCATACTCCGGTTGTTAATCCATCGCTGGCAGGGGGGAAACCTTCATTTGCTGGAAACCCTTCACAATCCTGGAGAGTATATTCAGGAGGCACTTTTACCCAACCCCATGTTGGGGGGCACTCATATCATAACCCACAACTAGGAGTGTCAAATCCTATTCCTTCTGAAACATCTTATGGACAACCTTATCCGGGCGGCATCCCAAACACCACCTAGCTTCCTCAGGGACAACAACCTTATCCTCCTCATGGGTCTAATGTGTATCCACCTATGGGATATACTCCTTACCCTCCTCAAAGGAAAAATGTTTATCCTCCTTATGGGCAAGCAAATCACCCAGCTTATAATGCTCAGAAACCACCGGGTTATGCAAATGTTTTTCATCCATCATCAAATCCTACTTATCCTGGCTAGCAACAACCGTATGTAGGAGGACCTACTAGTTACAACTATCCACCTAACCCAGTTTATGATCTTACTGGTGTTCCTATGCCACACTAGTATCATCCGCAAATTAACCGACAACTACCTTTTCTTGCGACTCTGGATCTCCCAGACTTGTCTCGATTAACTAATGATCCTATTTTTCATTCACCAGTTTGGCCAGTTATTTCAGCTAAACTTCCTTCTGATATTTCGAAATTTGATGGAAAATCTGGCGAAGATCCAAATAACCATGTGATGACTTTCCATTTGTGGTGTTCATCAAACTCCCTCATGGATGAGTCTATACGTTTTCATCTTTCACAGTGAACACTTAAGGGCTCAGCAGCAAAGTGGTATATTGAACTACCATGTGCTTCTTTTCATGATTTCAACTCCCTTGCCATGTCTTTCCTCACACACTTTCAACTACCTATTTGCTACAAGACGGGTACTGAACTCTTGACCTCCCTTCGTCAAACTGACTCTGTGCATATCTCTAACCATATTCATGAGTGGAGACGATGATGAAGGATGATCAAGGTAATCATTCCTAACATATTATTGGTGGAATGGTTTACTAAATCACTTTTACCCCTGATTTCTCGCGATGTCACTATGGGTGGTGCAGTCATCAAGCAAGAAACCATTGCTCGATCTTAGTACTTAGATTTGGTTTATTCTCAATCCGGTACTTTGTATGATTTGCTTCCAAATGTTTCTCGAGCTAATACCGATCCATCCAAGCCATCATCCTCATCTCATGCGAACGGTGTTATCAGTACCTTCAAAACTCAATCTACTTCCCAGCAAACCACACTCTCCTCTACCTCCCCTCAAACTCAGATTTCTGAGGTGAATACAGTTCAATCTACCCCTTCACAACAATCCAGAGGTAAGAAGAAGACAAAGAATAAATCAAAAAATAACAATAGCAATGAACAACCAAAAAATCAAGCTCAAACACCTGCTATCGAAAAGCAACCACAACGAAAACTGAAATTCTCGTGTATCATTTGTGGTGATGATCACTAAACTCGAGACTGTCCACATCACAGTGAAGTGGCCAAACTTTTCCAGGGAAATTCACAACCCGTTCTGCTTACTCAACCTTTTCCACAGCAGCAATCCATGGTTTCTCAAACCCCCTCTCCTGGGGGAAGTTCTAGCCATCCTCATGATGAGGCCTCGACGAGTGCACATATTTATATATTTAATGGGATTAATTTGACCACTCGCTCTAAGACATACGACACACCAAGTAACCCTGACAAAGGAAAAGTCACTAACGGTACCAGTACTTTACCGGATCCATCACCGTCTTCTGTTAGTCCTCCATCAGTTAATCCTCCATCTGGACCACTTCATATTGAGAAACCTATGTTCGACTCTATCTTACGCCCTCCCAAGAGCACTATCCATAAATATACCTTTAATCCTAGTTCACGTGCCACCCAAAACTACAGCATTGTTGAAGATTTGGCTCAAGCATCGTGTGTTATGTCTGCGTTAGAAGTTCTACAGCATTGCCCCAATCAACGTAGAATGCTCTTGGCCACTATTGGCACTGTTGATCCTAAGTCGTCCAACCATATCATGTTCAACCTGGACAATTATACGTCTCGACTCTCCCACCAACTTGCTTTCCAAGTTGATGTTGTTGTTCACAATCAACAAATCCATCGAACTATCTTGGATGAGGGAGCCTCTACTTGTGTCATGTCTTTAGCATGTTGGAAAGGTTTTAAATCACCTGCACTTAAAAAATCCCCAACGATGTTACGCACCTTCAATGGGCGAGGTTTAATCCCCATGGGATTTTACAGTCCCTGACAATCCAATTGGGTGGCAAAACTGTCATTGTTGATGTTGAGGTGGTCGTTGCTCCCCTCGATTACAACTTGTTACTTGGAAGAAGTTAGTTTTATGCCATGACTGTTGTTGCCTCATCGGTCTTTCGATGTGTACAAATTCCTCATAAGGGCAAAATTGTCATTGTTGATCAGTTAGATTAATGCACGATCGATGCTCGCGCTCCTGCTACCAACAACATTCCTTTCTTGGGAGATCACAAGATCACGTATGAAAGCGTTAGTGTTGGCTTACTGAAATATTCTAGCCTTATGGGTACCTTCCCTACACCACTTCCACCGACTACACATCATATTTCCACTGTCGATATGATTTCGACCGCAGCTTATCGATCTTTGGAATCATCTGATCTTTGGATTGTACCTCGTCCGCTGGAATTCGATGCACTAGGTCACACCGTGCCACTTAGTTCAGCTGAAACATCATACGTTTCTATCCAATCCACTTCTCCCTCATCGGATGACCAACATCTATTGGCACCCGACAGTTACTCGATGCCATCACGGTTAAGTTCCTTGTCGTCTGCGATCGATTACATTTCCCCAATTTTTCCCTCGGATGAATGTATAATGCAAATGTTTAACATTAACGAGCTACCTCGGGATGATAACCATCATCGATCCTCTTTTATTCCCCCTCTTGAAGAAATTCGGGTAGATATAGAGTCTATCTCCCCTCCTGATGTCGATTTTCCATCATCTCCCATGCCTTCGACTTCCGACAATTTGGATCCGGTAGTTGACATGGTGATCTCTTCGGTAGGGTTACTGGAGCTTGATCTCCTTACCCCTGTCGCGGCCCTCGACATGTGTTCCTTCCAAAGTGATTTTCTTCCATCCAGTGAAGATCTGTTGGAAGCCATGACCGAGTTTTGTCCCTTGACATGGTGTCCTTCCAGAGCGTTATTCTCTTGGAAGCCATGATTAAGAGGAGTCTACAAGCATAGTTTTTCCCTCTATGGAAAGCTCGTTAAAAAATGAAACAGAGGTCATGAACATACTTTCTCTTCTCTGTGACAAGCTCGTTAAAAAATGAAACAGAGGTCATGAGCATAGTTTTCCTCTCTGTAGCAAGCTCGTTAAAAAATGAAACAGAAATCTGGGAATTGAACCCGGAGCCCTAACCATAGTTCTTCTTCTGTGTCAAGCTCGTTAAAAATGAAACAGTCACCTCTCTTGAACCTTATTTTCATCCACTCTTATCCTTTTTCTCCGTCTAGTAGAGAAATTGGTGACAACCTCACAGTCGGTGAATGAATTGAAGCTTGGAGGGCATGTCTCGAGCCTTTGATGATCATTCTGGAGTTAAGCCAGTAACTTTCAAGCTGGGGGCATACCAAGCTTAGTCTTTGTTCTTTCTCGTGCTCAAAAAAAAAAAAAACATGAGAATGTAACCGAGTAGACTTTTATCACTTTTTCGGACTCGCATGGATATACAAAAAAGGAACCCTTTGGAGTCGTCTTTGAGCTCTTTTCAGACTATCTAAACGTGAAAAGATTGTCAAGTGATCTTGCTTCCTTTCCCACTCGTTAAAAGGTTTGAAAGGGCATCTTTCGAGTGATAATTTATCTCTTTTTCGGCCTCGTGAGACTAACATTATGAAAAAGGACAACATTGGAGTCGTCTTTAAGTTGTTTTCAGACTCTCTAAATATGAAAAACCACCGAGTTTACCTTCTCTGGACTAGTTAAATGATCATACATTGAAGGGCCCATATGGGACCGAACCCTTACTTGTTCCAGTTCATTAAAACAAAGGAAGAGAGACTTACTGAAGGTGAGTTATATCGAGCATGTGTTACCCTCCTCAAGCTCGTTAAATTAAAAAGAGGTACTCGTCTATCTGGATGGGGGAAAAATTGAAAGAAGCAATCCAAGCAATTTTTTGAGAACACTACCAGTAACTCTTACGGTCACCCTTGAACATGGCACTTTGTCTTTGCACGCATTTTAATCTGTTGAACCTCTGCACTGAACCAATCCTCTGAGTTTCTTTTACTCCTTTGGGTCACCTGACGAAAGTCACAGCATCCACTGCATTATCAAGTTTTGGTCCATGTCATGTTTCTGCTATCGTGCCTCAATGTTCAAGGGAAGTATCTGCCTCGAGAGTCAGCCATCACAAATATCCTTTTTCAATACCCGTGTCAGTCTATGTTCATTCGATCCACCAATTACATCTCAGTGTCAGTTTCATGTCGTTGATGGGGGATACATCAAGGCCCTCCTTCGACGAGTCTATTCCTGTCGACTTCAGCACATTATCCAGGAGCTAGACTTAGAAACCAATTAGTACCTTGGGACCTGCATGCCTCAATGGCAGGCCTCCTCGTGTCTGATTGTGGGTTTACATCATTGACCTCTGATCAGATGATTCCACTGATGTTCAACTTCAGATCATCTATTCACATTCGTCGGAATGTACTAGAGTACCTTGGGAATCATTGACATCAATGGTGATCTCCCTCGCGCTTGTTAACGGTTTACATCATTGACCGATAATCAAGTGGTTCTGCCATGTTAAACATCAGGACATCTATTCACATGGTTAGATTCGTACTACATCGGGATCAGTAAGAAGACCCTGGGTTGAATTTTCACTCTTATGTATAATTTGCCCAGGTTGCGAAGGAGTTCTTTTGAACTATGACACATATATTGTTACATAGGTCCACTTTGTATTGGTCATGGCTATGTCTTGTCAGTTCGTCGATCCACTGTGTATTCTTCGTGGCTACGATCAATTCAGGTCATGGGAGTATAGATCCACATTGTATCTTCAATGGCTATACCTTTTATCAATGTAATTATGGATCCGCAGTGTATTTTATGGCGGCTGTTGAAACCAGGTCTTAAAGTTTTTATCTCTAAAACTAAAATTGTTCTTTTCTGGGATTCGGCTTTTCATAAGGTATAATCCTCGCTATCAATCCCAAAAGCCCGGTACCGAAATCCCGAAAATGGCTTTATTTTTTAACATAATAAAAGGCAGAAAGCTCAAGCGTTTTTAAAGTCTCGACGCACGTTCTGTAAAGTACTTTTAATCACAAAAATTTAAAACCCTTAAGGAGTTAATTAACAATCTTTTAACCTTTTTGGATTCGGGTTCATTCAGAACAACACGATTTCAATACATCTTGAATCGCGAAATCCCGATCCTCGTTTTCCCAAAATAAATGAAAGTTAGTTTTTGATCCTAATTAATTAAATTACTAATACTAAAATTTAGACCTAAGCTTTTCCCATCGCGATTTCGGGATTCAGGGTTTAGTGGCGACATACCTCATGTAAGCGAGATCCCCGAAACCCCGAAACGCGAAGTCCCGACTCAATACCAAAGTTAAGGCCTAAACTTTTCCCATCGCGATTTTGGGATTCAGGGTTTAGTGGCGACATACCTCATGTAAGCGAGATCCCTGAAACGTGAAGTCCCGACTCAATACCAAAGTTAAGGCCTAAACTTTTCCCATCGCGATTTCGGGATTCGGGGTTTAGTGGCGACATACCTCATGTAAGCGAGATCCCCGAAACCCCGAAACATGAAGTCCCGACTCAATATCAATGTTAAAGTGAACTAACTTCGTTTTAAATACTTTTAATGGTAATTAAACTTCTTAGGTATTTTCATTTTTTGGGTTCCTTCAAACGAGATTTTTCGAATTTTGATTTTAGAATCACCGAAATACATCCATATTAATAACGGATCGCTGGTGATTTCTGTGACACAAATGCATATCTCAGAAATATTCTCTGCATTAAAGGTATTAAATTCTTGGCAGCCACGTCAGTACTTTCACCATTAAATGACTTAAAGGAAAATTAAAGGTTTGTGTTTTGAACCTTATTCTTGCTCTTTCTATCAGGAGTAAGTCGCATCTAGCTGAGCTTACACACCTCTCTTATGTGACAGGTTTTCGTTCCAATACAAAAGTCATGGCACCAAAGAAGGGACCCAAGAAGAGTGAAGATACAACTGAGATTTCCAGCCCGGAGGGAGATGTCATATCCGACACCACGCCACATGCTATCAACTCGATCAAATCATGGAGTCAAATTTATGAAAATCTGGACTGCGAGATAAAAAAATTCCCCAAATGATTCCGAGAATCACCTTCGGGACATAGCAGAATCAAAACTTCACAAAATTGCAACACGCCCAGGGCTCATGGCGTACAACAACATGATCAGTTGGGCCTTGGAGAAGGTTGATATTCCAATGAGAATCATTTTAAATGATCAAGGGGCCATTATCGGCTCATTCAAACCTGAACATATCCAGGTTATGTACAAACTCTCACCCAATCCTAAATTCATTTACAATGTCGAATTTATAGCTGAATTTCAGAGAAAGGAATGCACTGAGGCAGACTAAACTTACCCTGATTTAATCAAAGGCTGGTGGAGATGTCCATCAAAATTTAGGGTTGATACCCACGGAATTTATGCCACAGCCTCTTTGAATGAGTACATGGTTTATGTAGCCATGATGCTGTGTAGACTCTTCGGCAAAAAGAATCCCTGTCATTTCTCCGCAGAATGGGTGCCCCTTTTAGAAGAAGCATCAGAAGGATATAGCTTCAACTAGGACAAGATTTTATCCGATAACATAGCCAAAGAGGTTTCAGATTACAAAATTGCAAGAGATCGAGGTCAACCAGTCGCCTTTTACATGTTGGCATACATCATGGACGCAATTTGTTTTATGACTCCATTCCCCCTGATGAATTGGATTTGGAACATAACCTACCTCGAACCCATTCACGAGTATCACTCTGAGTTGTGGGAAGAAAACGCAAAAAAATTGTTTTACGAAATTTGTCATTTCGTGGTAATACCAATGCATAAAATGTTTTTTGGCTGTGACCCTCCTTGCATTTCTGAAGCAGTTTAAAAAAACCTTAATCCAATAGAAGACTAGTTCATTGAAGAAAGCTTCTCCTACATCAGGGTTTATGGGTGCTCAATCCCCCCTGACGCGCTTCCAAAATTCCTCCCGGATAGACTGGTGTGTAGGGAAGTAGCACACCAAATATTGAAAGGCGGTATCGGAATAGAGCTAAAGGCAGCTCAAAAGAAGTCCTGAACAATCTTCTGTGTGCACATTGGGAAATTTTCATTACAAAACTTGGGACATTCCAAGGTGGAAGTAGAAGCACTTGAAGAAGTTAAATTGTTAAATATTGAGTACAAAAGGCATGACCCTTATCAACTAGTGAACAAACACTTGATATACTGCAATATGAAAGCATATGAACATGAGGATTCCCCTTGGGATGACTGTTCACATGGACCAAGACTTATAAAGAAGTGTTAAAACGAGTACAGACACTGTCGTCCGACCTGCAAGCTAGCTTTCAAACCTTTCAGAAGCATAGATGGAGTGGTCTACCCCGAGTACTGCAAGGAGAAGAAATCACCCTCCCCCAATAGCAAGAAAGTGTTCCCCCGGGTTTCGAACAGGAAGCATAGAAGAAGGGAAATCCCAAAAAAGTCCCACAAGATACGGAAAGGCCTCCACAAAACAAAGAGACTGAAGCAGAGAAGAGGTCAGGGAGACCTCCCAAGTCCGGTAAGCTTACTCCCCCTTCATCACCTGGTGTTTATGTCAATACGCCTAAGGCAGTAGGAGGGAAAGGATCTACAGAGCTAGGAAGTCCCATAGCTTCCTTAACCCCCTTACAGTCCACTTTTGGACTCCCACAGACAGGAGCTCTATTTGTTGATGACCTCACCTCTATTCCCATAGATGAGATTCCTCCTTTTGATTATTATTTCAGCAGAAAAAGGAAGGTCATCCTGAAACAGGAGATGCATAAGAAGGAGGGGAATATGGTAAAAAAGCATAAATTCTTGATAGATGGACAGAATTTGGAGGAAGAGGATTTCGCTACAGAGATAGTAGGTTCCATGGGAGCCATGGAAACAGAAAACTTTTTTACCATGAGAAACATGAGAACAAGGATAAAGAAGAGTGATAACATCATAGCACAATTACAAGATCAGTTAAATAATGTTGAGGAGAACATCAGAGAAGAGGTGAGTAAAATCTTGGAGCAGACAAGGGCTGTCAAAAGGTTAGAAGTTCAATTACTCAAAACAAGCATGGACGAAATGAACCAGAAGATACAAGCAAGTTAGCTATAGGTTACTTAGCAAAAGGATCATGCAAAACAGTTACAAGCTAGATTAAATTTGATGGAAGGTCAGATCATAGATCTAAAATCTTTCCAGGCCCAGTCACTAGAAGTGCATTCAAAAATAGAAGTTGAACAGCAGAAATTGATTTCCAAGATAGAGATTATTCAGAATTACTTTCAAGAAGCAGATAATTCCTTTGATAATATTATCCTGAGGGAAAAAGAAGCCAAAGCAGCGAGGATTACTCTCCAAAAGGAAATCATATATTTGGCAGGTGAAGAGACATCCAAAACTACGAAAGTATCAGCCACAGAACAAATCAGAGGCGACATCATGCCCAAGCTATGGGAAACCAACATAACTGAAAGCAAAAGAATAGTCAAAGAAATCAGAGATGACTGTGAAGAAGTTTTTGATCTTTTAGACAAAGGGTCGTTGAACATTGGAAAAGGCAATTGTACGGGACTTCTGGGACAGATTAATATTGTCAGACATCAATTAAATTTTAGAGAAAATTTGAGTGAAATTCAAATGGAAATTTCACAACTAAGAAAAATGGATGTCACCCTAATAGACAGGTTGTTAGTTGAGCCCATCTTAAAACTATAGTCAATAAAGTTTGCAGATAAAGGAGTTGAAGACCGTACTTCCAAGATACAAAGAAAGGTTTATCTGTTCGAAGCAAAAGACCTTCCAGAACCCCCCAGAAATTTTACACAGTTCCTGGAGAGATGCATTAAATGTATTGAATCAAAAGAAGGAGAGTCATCAACAAAGTAAAAGTATCATTTGGAAGATCTTTACTTCCAAGAAAATGGAAAAATGGAGAAGATCATGCAAACGGTTTCGGATCTATTTTTTAACAAATAATTAGTCACTAAGAATTAGGAAATCACCAATCGTCTTAAGATTGGTAGTTTTGTATAAATATAACTTTTCAATACTAAGAGAGGAATTTTTTTTGGATGGGATTGTAAAGAGAAAATTTCATTTTGCCTGAATTAATACAATATAGATTGAAGATTCTAGATTTGGTCAAGCCTGAGTTATGTGTTTCTCTGTCATTCTATCTTTTATTTCATACCTTCGTTTGAACGTTTTCATGTGGCAACTTCTATTGTGGTGAGTGAACAGTCAGATTATCTAATCGTTTGCATTTTTTCCTCTGTATCAGCTATCAGTGGATATAAGACCTATGAACATTTTAGAACTCTAGAATTGTATACTTCTTCAAAGTTATCATCCCTCTTTCTTGAATTAACATAAAATGAGATTCCTCTTTAATTGATGCCTCATTTTTGTCATACGACTATATATTTCTTTTTCTCTCTTCATTCCATGCATCTTATTCAATAAATTTGACTTAGATACTAGAAGCGGCCTTTATTTCTGTTATACTATTGATTCATAATTTGGAAGTCTTATTTTTATTAATTCGAACCAGAAATTTGCGACCCTCGAAAATATTTTTGATTTACAAAAAAGAAACCCTTAGCTTTCATGACTCTTCCAGTTACCAGACAACCTAATATAGAACCTAGTCTATCAGATCAGACAAGCATTGCGTCAAACCTATTTAATACCATATTACAAACAGAAAATACACGGGTAGATCTTGAACGCTCCTGGGCTATGATTGAAAGGGATATTAGCATCCAGGAACAATGGGAAGCTAGACAGAGACAGTTAAGGAACCAACTTTGATCTCGCTTTCCATTGAACTGACCTTTTTACCCTTTAACTATCCCATCCTTTTTGGATGCCTTGATGGTATACTTTAGAGCCTTAAAGTATAAACTCAAGAACAACAGCGGCCATACCTAAAAATTCTTTATCACTTAAGAATAGGTATCCCTGCCTTGGGTTTTGAAACAAGTCATAATATTTGTTTGATGTTTGTGTGCATCTTTTTATGGTCTCTCTGAGTCCATACCCTTGCTCAAAAAATTCTACAAAGTACTTCAGTCATCATCATCTTCTAACTTTGTACTTTGGGGGGAAATTTGTTACACTTCAAAATTACTCACTTTGATAGTGTCGCAAGTGTCGTCATCACAAGTGTTGTAAGTGTTGCATCTTGTCCGCAAGTGTTGCATATTGACCACAAGTGTTGCAAGTGTCACAAACATCATACTGCCACCTTGCCTATGTCGTGCCTCTAATGACATCATAAAGACACTTAAGACACCTCAAAGGTTAGTTTGGAAGAAGAGAAATCAATTGACAGGGAGTGCAAACCTTTTGCCATTGGAAAAACCACTAAAAAATGAATTTTGGAGAGAAGCGCTCCCCTACCCATTGTCAGGGAGTGTTAGTGCTCCATGAGCCTCTTTGGGGGAGTGTTTGAGCACCCTGTGCACCCTTATGGGGGAGCGCTACCCCTTTTCTGAGCAAATTTTGGGTTTGTTGAGGCAAATCAGGGAAGAATCCCTCAACTCTTGAAGGTGGTTGGATTCGAATAGATGGTCAAGGCATGATCTTAGGGAAGATCCTCAACTGAAGGAGAGGAATCCTCAACTTATCCCAAATATCTCTCAAGTGGTTGGACCTCTCCAAGGTTATATAAGGAGGCCTTCTCATGGTGAAAGGTATAATAGAGACTAGAGATTGATACCAAATTTATGATCCTATAAGTGGTATTGACAGACAAGGAGATTGAGAATTCAATCAAACTTATGATCTCATGAGTGAGATGTCATCAAATCAATCAGTGTAGATTACTTGAGTAAAAGGGTTGGACAAGGAGAACTGGAAGAAGTTGTTGCACCTTCATTCAAAGGATTGTAAGTACTTTTACTTGTTCTCATTAATAACCAAAGCTTGGCATGTTTCTATCAAACTTATGCTTGTTCCATATGAGTTTGTCTGCAGTAGATGGATCTATATTTGAGCTAATCTCAGTAGAGTAGGAAGTCCACTATATCTTTGTTTGTTCTACAGCACCTATCAGGGAGCTCAGGATCGAAGCTCAGCCTGGACTTTGCAGGGACAAACATCATTGATAAGGTACATATATATCTTCTTCTCCTTCGTATGTTAGCTTGATTAGATCTAAAAGGATGTCAGTGTCCATGTTAAGAATTTTTTTGTCTTAGCCTTAGGATTCTAGAGACCAAGAGGGAATCCACTTGTCCGCAGGGGGATTCACCTACAACACATATCCAAAGAGCTTAGTCACCCATTTTGGTTTCTTTAGGGAGGAAATGCGTTGTTCCATAAAATACTGGAGGTTTTGATGGTCTGTCTTAATTTGGAAGCGTTTCCGCAATAGATAAGGCCGCTACAAATCAACGACATGCAAAATAGCAAACATTTGCTTTTCATAGATTGATTTTCCCAGATTTCTTTCAGATAGTTGTTTGCTGGTAAAGGCCAAAGGCTGACCCTCTTGCATAAGCACAACACCAATTCCTTTCCCTGAAGCATCACATTCCAAGACAAAGGTCTTTGTGAAATCAGGAAGGGTCAGAACTGGAGTGGTGCACATGGCCATCTTCAAGGTTTGGAAAGATTGAGCAATGGTTGGGGTCCAAGTGAAAGAGTTCTTTTTAGGAGAGCAGTGAGAGGTGTTGAAATACTTCCATAATTCTTAACAAACTTGCGGTAATAACCTGTTAAGCCCAGAAATCCACGCAAGATTTTGAGAGTCTTTGGGTGAGGCTAGTCTTGCATAGCTTCAATCTTTTTAGGATCCACCCTGATGTTGTCTTTGCCAACTAGATGACCCAAGTACTCTACTTCTGAGGCGCCAAAATCACATTTAGACTGTTTCAGGAAAAGTTGGTGTTGAGAGAGTAGATGGATAACTCAATCCACATGAGCAATATCGTATGTCCAGGTTTTGCTATAGATGAGGATATCATCAAAGAAAACTAAGACAAAATGACGTAGAAAAGGACAGAAGACATGATTCATGAGGCTTTGGAAAGTGGAGGGGGCATTACACAAGCCAAAGGGCATGAACGAAAACTCATAGTGGCCCTCATGAGTTCTAACGGAAGTCTTGGGAATGTCTGCCTCTTTCATACGTATATGGTGGTAGCCTGAACAAATATCAAGTTTAGTAAAGAATTGGGCGCCACTCAATTCATCCAGGAGGTCATCAATGACAGGAATGGGAAATTTGTCTTTAATGGTAAGTTTGTTGAGGGCACGGAAGTCAGGACACATTCGCCAAAAAACTTCTTTCTTCGAGACCATGGCCACAAGAGAAGAGTAGGGGGTCGTACTAGGGCAGATAACGCCTGCATTAAGGAGTTCCTGGACCATTTTCTCAATTTCATTTTTTTGGGAAAAGGGGTGACGATATGGGCGGATATTGGGAGGAAGGCTTCCGGGTGCAAGGGGAATGGAATGATCATGAACACCACGGGAAGGAGGGAGTCCCTGGGGAGTGGAAAAAACCACTTTATGTTTAGAAAGGATGGCTTGGAGGTCTTACGGCACCGAGGGTGTCTATGCTGCTTGTATGGCATGGAGTTGGGCAATAACACCAGAATGAGCTTTTTTGAGCAGCTTTTCCATGCGATGGGAACTAATGATCTCAGGTGAACCGGCGGTGATGCCTTGAAACTTATATTGGTGGCCATCTTGGTCAAATTGCATGGTTAATTCCTTGAAATCCTTGAGAATGGGACCCAAAGTCCTTAGCCAGTCTGCACCCAACACAATGTCACAACCGCCCATGTCGATAGCAAACATATGAGATTTCAAGTGGTAGTCACCAATTTGGAGACGCACATTTTCACAACGTCCTCCACATTTCATGGAGCCACCATTGGCAATCATGATTTGGAAATTATTGATGGCATGGATGTAGCAATGAGTTTCTTAGGCAATGCGGCGATGAATAAAATTATGGGTGCTTCCACTATCAACCAAAATGATGAGATTTTGATGCTTGATGTAACTGATTAGCTTGAGGGTTTGGGGAGCAGAGAAGCTAGTGAGAGCATTGAGGGAAATGACTAGTTCTACTTCGGGAGGGTCTGAGGGAGGGGTTATGTTAGTGGTTTCAAGTGACTCAGACACGAGGGGAGTTTCAACATCCTCTTCCGAAATATCCTCGGAGATGGCCATAAAAATATTGTGTTCCTTACACTTGTGGCCCGAGAAATATTTGTCATCACAATTATAACAAAGGCCTTTGAGTTGGCGTTCAGTCATTTTAGCCCTGGTCAATTTTTGGATCTTTAGTGGAGCAGAGGGAGTTGTGGGATTTCCTGGTTTAGGGTGAGGGATAAAGGCGGGTTTCTGGTTTTAAGAAGATACAACCTGTTGTGATTCTTTATCTCTTTTAGTAGCCTCCAACCAACTCTAAGGCTGAGCCATGAGGACATGGGCCCGAATCTCATCCTTGAGGCCACTGATAAAACACTCTTGGAAAAAAGCATCATACATGCCCTCTATCCGAAAATCTAGGCACTCAAAGGCATCTATAAATTCTTCCATTGTTCCTGATTGTTTCAACTTTGTCAAATGGCCCAAACGGTTGGTGTCAGTGTCAAAGCGTTCATAACGCTTTGCCACAAAGTGTGTCCAAGCAATATACCCTTGACGGGAAATTTTTCTCCATTGCCACCGTTGCCAACGTTCTTGATATAGATGGAGAACACCATATCGGAGTTTGGCCAAGTCATCTATAATGTTGTATAAAGAGAAATAATATTCCATTTGGGTTACCTAACCAGTGGGGTCCGAGCCATCAAATTTGGTCACATCCACCCGCGAAAGGCATAGGTCACGTTGAAAGTGATGGTGATGAAAGTTATGGGAATGAGAGGAATGTTCACCTTTAGTATGTGGAGGTGAGTCAGAGGAAGAGTTATCTATAGGGATATGAAGCTTGGTGCAGAGTTGGGTGGTCAGGTCTTGTTTGATTTCATCCATTGAGGACTGCATGGTTGTATTGATGGCGGCAACATTGGCACTGAGTTGTTTCACTTCTTGTTGGGTCTCGGTGAGACTATATTGCAAGGTATTGAAGCGAGCTTCCAAGTCTTGGTTGCGAGTATGGGCCATGAGGATGAGGGAACCGAAAAGGGGCAGGTGGGGTCAACAATTTCGCCGAAAAATGATATGTATGAATGTGATAAGGGCGAAGCGATGAATCTAATGGAATAGGTCTCAGAAGAGATGAATCCTTTGAGGTACATTAGAAGAATTTAATTCTTCAATCTGTAGCATCATCCGTAGAGAAGAAAGTTCCAGCTCAGTATGCAAAATGGCTTCTTGACCATAAACAAGTTGAAAGGGGGTGCAACCTATGCTTACCTTGGTGGTAGTTCGATATGCCCAAAGGGCGTCGGTGAGGAGGTTATGCCATTGATGAGGCTTATATTCGATGAGAATCTTTATGATCCTAACCTGATTTTTGTTAGTAGACTCGGCTTGCCCATTTCCTTGGGGGTAATAAGTTGATCAAGTGAAATTTTTTACTCCCAACTTGACTAGAAATTAAGTCAATTTTGCAGAAATAAAATCGGGACCATTGACTGTAATAATTTCTAAAGGAATGCCAAATATGGAGAATATATTAGTTTCCAAGAAAGAAATTACATGTTCATCCTGTGAGTGTCTAAGAGGGACAGCTTCAGTCCACTTAGTGAAATAATCGGCGGTTGTCAAAATAAAAATATGCCCTGCAGAGTATTAATAGGACCAATAAAGTCTAGGCCCCATTTAGAAAAAGAAAAATTCAAGAGGATAGGTTGTAAAGGCATGGTAGAAAGACGCTCTTTCCTTGCGAATTTTTGGCACTTGTCACAAGATCTTGCGAATTTATAACAATATCGAAAAATTGAGGGCCAATAATAACCACTTCTTATTATTTTAAAAGCGGTAGCTTTAGCAGAAAAGTGGCCACCAAAGTGAATGACAGAATCTGAAGATCCATGAGTCTCATGTAACAATTTATGTGATTCCTCATCATTCACACATCAAAGTAATATACCATCAACATACCTTCTGGAAAAAAAAAGTCTCCTAAATTAATATACCCGGAAGATTCAAGGCGGAGTCTTCTCCTCTGATGAGGATCTAAGTCATCTGGGCATTTCCGATATTGCAAGTAATGCACCAGATTTTTATACCATGGGTGTTCAACAATAGAAAGGGTTTGATTCTCAATATAAAACAGTGTTGAAAGAGGATTATCCTGATTGTCAATTTCTTCACTTGCTTCAGCATGTTGAGCCAAGTGAAGGGATAAGTCTCATCCCTTGATTTTTTTTGAAGTCATGATCGTCAAATCATTCTCCTAAATCTTGGCGAGCCAATGTGCAAGCTTCCCTGAAAGATAAGTTTGTGAAAGCAGAAACTTGACAGTAGGCAAAGGGACTTTTACCTACATATGTTTGCCTAGAATAAAGTGGCAAAATTTCTCTACAGCTTTAACAAGAGCAAAAGCATGTTTCTCAATATAAGAGTACTTGAATTCATCGTCTGATAGACTTTGGCTCATGTAAGCTACAAGTTTTTTATTATTATGTTCATCACATTGTAAGATAATAGCAGAAATTGCTTCCTCAGTGGCATTAGTGTATATGATAAAGTGTTTCTCAAAGTCTGGTTTCGCCAGAACCAGTGCGGAACTGATTGCCTTCTTAATCCTTACGAAAGCATTTTCGACATCATCTGTCCAAGAAAAGGAGCAATTTTTCTTTAGAATATTATGGATTGGTTTAACCATTAAAGCAAAATCAAGAACAAACCTGTGAACAAAGTTGATAATGCCCATAAAGGCTTGAACCTCATTTTTGGAAGTGGGAGTAGGAAGGTTCAGAATAGCAACAATCCTTTCGAGATCTATTCTTATTTATGAATCCGAAACAATATGTCTAAGGAGTTTTCCCTTGGTGACGCCAAAAATAGATTTAGAAGGATATAAAGAAATGATGAATTTTTTGCATCGCATAAGAACTTTTCTAAGATGACCAAAATGATCTAATCGATTCTTCGAATAACAGTCAAATCACCAAGATATACTTGGATAATTTTACCGATAAGATCGTTAAAATCTATTTGCATAGATCTTTGGAAAGTGGCACCTGCATTAGACAAGCCAAAAGGCATGAGTTCATAAGCAAATGTGCCCCAACGTCTAGTAAATATGGTTTTATATATATCAGGCCTTTTTACCTTGATTCGATTATATCCTGAGAAACCATCAAGTAAGGACATCATTTTTGACCCTGCAACCTGTTGCAAAATCATTTCCATATTAGGGAAAGGAAAATGATACTTTACGCTTGCTCTATTTAATACGCGAAAATCCAAGCACAATTGAATCTGACCAGTTGTTTTCCTAACAGGAACCAAATTTGAAACCCATTTAAAATACTTAACTCGAAAGTTACCAACTATCAAAAGTTTTTCCAACTCCTTTCTAATAGTAGCTTCAAGCGCGGGGTTAATGGGTCTTTGTTTTTCCCTAACTGATTATATCCCTTCCTTGATAGGAATGGCATGTTGTATGAGAGCAGGATCAAAACCACGAAGATCCTCATATGACCATGCAAAAACATCTTGAAATTCCCGTAGTAGTTCTGTGAATTTCACCTTTTCTTCATTGGAACATTGGGCACCTATTTTAACCATCTTTGGAGATTCGTATGTCCCAAGGTTTAAGGAAATGGTATCACCTAGTTTCCTTTTCGACTCCTCTTCCTTTTGCATCTCTTTGTTTCATCACTCGACGAAAATGAACTCTCGAGAGGAGTCAAGCCTTTTGGAAATTTGTTGTCTTCCATAGATATGATTTCCTTAGGATTAAATGGTTCATTTTGTATGAAATCACAGATGCCTTCATCGTTAGGGAAAACCTACCATGATTCTACATTATCAAGAATGTGAGGACGATATAAAGATTGAAATGTACAATCGGGCCTTTGAGGTAAAAGTTTGCGAGTAGGAGATGTCGCAAATACAGCTAACCTATCAGCCATTGAATTTAGTTCCCTTTTAACATGAGTGATGTTAAATGATAACAGGTTTGAGATAAGCATCCAAACATCTTGGGTATAGCATTTCATTAACTTATTTCCAGAAGAATATATTTTACGCATGAGGTTTACAACAAGTTTAGAATCACCAAAAATTGTTAGGTGGTTGTAACCGAGGTTATAATCATTTTCGATGCCTAGCAGTAAGGCTTCAAACTCAGTGACATTGTTCTTGCAAGCAAACTCTAACCTATAAGAAAAATTGTGAATTTTACCTATAGGTGAGTATAAGATAATGCCAGCTCTGTTACATTCGTTTGAACATGAGCCATCAAAATGCATGTGCCACATACCATCTTCCAAATCAATTTGTTCCTAAGTAGTGTCACCCTCATCAAAAAAGATAGAGTACACCCCTAAGTCTTCCTCAAGATAGGTTACATTTGTTTGAGGAATGCTTTCTATGTATGGTGAAATTCTTCCTTCTCTTAGGACTATAATATTATTTCCATTTCGGGGAACAGATAAGCCCGTTCCATCAAGCGAAAGATATCCACCTGTTAGGGCTTGCCAGTCTCTTCCTAAGATAATAGAATAGTTTCTTATTGGCATGTCGATTACCTGGATGTTGAGGGTTGTCCTTATTTTGGGATGTGCACACATAACTAAATTTACGTCTTTGATTTCACCTATAATTGATTGTTGCATAGTGTTATAGGAGAGCATGCTTCTAGAATTTTCATTAGTACATGATAAGCCTAGCTCTCCATGATGATTTTTGACATTACGCTTGGACCTAAATCGCCATCAATTAGGCAACAATGGGTTGTCTTATCCATATTTTTTACAGAAATGAAAAATAGAGGGGTTTTTATAGGGTGCCTAAAATTATTTACACCTATCTTATTTACAGTGGGACCCTCTTCTTTTGCCTCTTCAAAAAGATTGGCTATGGTGGAAGGTTTTCCTTCCATAAAATTATTGAGATGATTTTGTTGTTTAGGGACGACAACCATGTCCAAAAGAGTAGCATCGGTCTTGATATTAGCCAATTGGTTAAGGATGTTATACTTGAAAGAGAGAAGAGGGGAAGGAACTCCTTGACTTTCAGGAATTTTGACAGTTTGTACATTAGTACCTTGTGAAGATGAGGTTGGGTTGGAAGAATTACAAGGAGGATCGTATTTCCCTTTAGGAGCATAATATTTGTTCCTCGTATTTATGATCATAACATCTTCCGGTTCTGCCCAATCTAGAAAAATGATAGTGGTTTCGGGCTTCTTGCCAAATATTTTATCTCTGGCACTCTTCTTAACTTCACAAGTAAGACTTTCTTCACATAAGTTGCACCAACTACGAGACATAATGGCCTTGGGATGAAAAATGTTTTCATTTGTACTCCTAAAAGGCATTGTGGAAGAAGAATATGCCCCAGGAGTAAGTGAGGGAACATTCCCCTTTCGGTCATAGGCTATCATCTGATTGTTCATATCTTGCACAAGTTCTAGGAGGGAAGACATATGTTTGTTTAAATAAGTCCCATTTAGGGAGACCTGTTCTTTAAAGTTGCTCTTTGTACTCCATGCAAGTGTGGAGAGCAGAGCCAAGATTGTCAATAGACTTTTCTTCGAGCCTAAGATGATAAGGAGAGGGAACTGCATTATAATAATGCATGAAAGCGGCTTGATTTTGGGGGTGGATTAGTTCAAGGATTTGATTCTACAATTTGGTGAAGCGAAGGTTAAAGGACTTAATAGTCTCACCTTCTTTGTAAGAAATATTGTAATATTCCCTTAACTGTTCGGCTGGGCTCTTGGGTTGTCAAAAAAATCAGTTGTCGCTTTTCCTTCAAGGGAGTTGACAAATAAGCACATGCATGTATCATTATCATTAGCCCCGATATTATGACAAGCATTAGAAAATGACACTAGGTGTTTGTTTGTAGAAACAGTGTTATTCTCTGAGAACTTAGGAATATGCTCTTTAAACTTAGGTAATGGACTAGTAGCAGGTGCTAGATTCAAGGGAGAAGATACATTCCATGGGGTGGTCGTAGCATCTTCCTCAAACTAAAAAAGGTCGTATTTTTTTATAACTTTAGCAAGGTTGGCAGCAGATTAGATAGGAACTTGATGAATCTATAAACTACCAATTACAAATGAGGCTGAAGGTTGGGATGATGAAGAGCCTTCAACACCACCCGCAAATTCCATTTTGAAAGTGATGGGTAAGGGTGAAAAAGCTGAGCTAGAAGAATCAAACAAAGTACTCCTTAAATTGCTTTCTTGGGTCGACAAAATGGATTTCCTCCTTCCTTTTTCAATGATAGGAGCAGATTCAGGGGACAATCCTCTTCTCTTCTAGAAATGTGAGGATTTGAGGACATGAAAAATAATACCAAAGACTTAGGGGAAGGGAGGTTATTGTTGATTTCTAGGTTTCCTTTGCCTTGCTTCCCAGCGCTCATGGATACTTATATCTTGTTCAACTACTTCCCAAGAGTGTTGAAGCTCCGCCCGGTTACTAGCAGTTTCAAGGATATTATTGAATAAGGTCAAGGCAATGATAGTGTGGTATTTAAGACCGTGTTCAATATTAGGATGCCTTGAAGAAGGTATTGTCGTGAGAAAAATTAGTCAAAGAGTATTCGAAAAAAAAAAACCAGAAAGATTCAAAGATAAACGTGAATACAATCAACCATATAGATATGGAAGATCTCCCCAGTATGGTCGCCAAATAAATGTTGAGGAAAAGGTATGGAGTACCTCACTCAATCATTTTCAGATCTTGTCTGGCTAAGATAAGATAGTTGGGAATGTCACCCAGGGTTTATAGCCTCAAAACATTCACTCAATTCATAAGTATTAATTACAAAGGATCAAGGTTGATTTTATGATTTGTATATGTTGCAATATAAAAATAAAATTTACGCAAAGCTATCTAAAAGTATACATATTTTACAATAAAGTAAACATGGAGACAAAAGAGAAAGGAAGAACCAAGTCATGAAAACAGATGTATGAGACAGAACAATAATTTGATTTTATTTCATTCTGAGATACAAAACTATATTTCTCTTTTACAAACCGCTGTGAGGGTATGGACCAAAGTCAGATTTAGGATTCTCCAATGAACATCATACAAAAATACCCTGACAATGAAATAACACTGAAACTAATGATCTGGATCATCTTGCCACAAAATGTTTCCACTTGACTCTGCAAGATATCCTTTATCAGCCATGAAAATTAATTCATAAACCAACAAGAATACATAGACTATCAAAGATAAATCAAACACCTTTAAAACAAGTTGTTGAATGGTATGATTCAGTTTTGAAGCCAACTGCCTTCAATAAGACCCTGATGTCAACAAGAGGATTAGGCCTTCAAGTAAACTCAGAAATGAATGAAAACTGAAGCTATCTTGTAACTAGAGAGAAAACCTTAGTATTGTAGTTCTCCTTCTATTCTCCCTTGTCTCTTCCTCTCATTGAACCTTTATTCTTTCTCAGTAAGTTGAGGTAATTCACCTACTTTATTTAGTTAAATCGAATCAACTTAACTACTTAGTTTAGGGAGAAATAATTAATAATAATATATAAATAAGAGTCTAGTTAATAATTACTAAATAGGTGGGACCCCTTGCAACTCACATCTTTTTCTTTTCTAATCACCAAAAATAAAATACAAAATTTATCATTTGGATCATATAAGACCCTTGTAGCTCCCATGGATATCATTTAAATCGAATATTTAAATATCAACAAAATTTAAGGCCATATCCCAAGAAAACAATATATCCATCTTATCCATAAAAAATATCCAAAATAAAGATTGTTGTCCAAAATATGTTGAAAATCATTAAATACTGTCTTCATCAATGAAGATCTTAAAAAAACATTTAAAATCCATATTTGTTGTTGTGTGAGACATATTTCCTCTAATCATTGTTGTCTCCTCTTGACTTTTCTAGGGTAGCCCTTGGTTGATTAGACCCTTGGGGTTGTATTTTGTTGATCACACGGGAGCAATCATCTTTTAGATGCAAACATGAAGACACAGATTTAGAAGACTTTGTGGATGGACTGGAGGGGGAGGTCGCTGCTTTTCCTTTTTCTTGCACAGGTTGTGGGATATTGGTTTTTAATCTTTTGTTGGCGTGCGAGGACTGTACTGGAGAAACAGCCTAAGCAATTTGAGCATTGGTATTAACTGGTGGTGGTAGAGGCAATGACACAATGTGCTAACCATGAAGGTGATATACATGATGGTGGACAATTTCTGCCAACCGTCATTAGTAGGGACTTAGGGTTACATTGACAGATGTGGAGGAACGGGAATGCCAGGAAAATTCTGAGGAGGTTGAAAAGGGGGTCTGTCAGGTCGGGGATGCAATATACCATGGCCAACCAAATTGAAAAACCCAACTTGAAACAGTTGGTTCAACTCTTGCGGATCAACATATAAATGTATAGAAAACAGAGGCCTTTTATAGCCTCGTTGCCAGTTACCTATGCCTCTATTATTTCAACCATTACTGCCCCTGCTAAAAAAACTCATCCTATAGCAATATTTAATCAATCATGAAAAATTATTAATAACCCATACATGAAACTCCACATAAATAAATCAAGAGTTGGCTCTATTATTTACTATATGACTCATGGAATCCATCCATAAAAATATCATTTATTAATTACCATACGAACATGGAATTGATAGGGTCATTGGGAGTATGGAGGGATTGTATTTAGCGTAAAGTGATATCATGGAGGGGAAAATATTACGAGTACTGTCCAAGCAATCAAAAAAACAATCAAACTGTGTATACAACCATCTCCCAGAATACCAATCATCAATTAAATTCCACGTCATTTCTTTTATTTCCCCAAAGACTTTTCCTTAAAAATGAGTAATAACATAACAGGGAGTGGAAAAATGTAATTGGGATAATGAGGGGAATGTATTTTTCATAAAATGGTATAATGGAAAGGACTGCCATGGATATTGTTATAATATATCAAACAATGTTATCTTCAATGTCAATTAAAATTCAAAACCCCTTACTGTTTCAAAATTGAAATTCAACACTCGGTTCCAAAGATCCAGAACTAGGTTTTCACTTCAATGCTGCTTATTTGCATTTATAAATTGTATTGCACATTAACCATTTCATAATTTATTTCCCAATAAACATTCAACAATAATAACACAACTTGCGCACAACAGAGTCAAGGAGACACAACACCATAATAATCACAATAACCACAAACAACAGTCGAGGAATGGACAGACTATGATCTAAGATATCATCACGAGTACATTTTAAATCGCCACAGAGTTCCACGAAGTGGCCCCAAAATGAATCCCTGTGTATAACATAATTCAAAATTGAAACTTTAAATAACAATGCTTCTAAAATCCCGTTCATTCTGGTTCACAAAACTCATTCAACGCATATATAATTCAACCACAGAAATATTCATTTCATACAAAATCGAACACACAGTAGTCTGAACCCCTTAAACGATGATTTTTCAATGTTGTCATCACCCCAATATTTCCACAAGACGGACTCTATTACCAGACAAATGAATGGGCTTAACATTCTTTCCACCTTCACACAACAAATAATCAAATAAACCCATGACCGAAAATGAGCACGAACAATGCCTTTATTAAATTTTGGGTTGGTCACCTCCACAATAATTTCCAATACACAATAGTGAAGACTAATGCAGTGAGGGGAACGAGTTGACCAAATTGAGGGTTTAGCCAAAAGGAGTAGGAGAAGCTTAATATTTCTGAAAAACTTCACATTTATATTTAGAGAGTTATTACAAGGACGTGGGTACAATGGGCATGAAAACCAACAACTTAAATGACAGGCAGAGCGTCCATATAACCCACAGGTAAGGAGCAGTGATACGCTTAGGGAAGAAACCCAAAACAAGAAACCAGAGGCAAGGCAAGCTCGAGAGTTTCCCCAATTGTATTCTTTCCCACAAGTAAAGCATGAACACCATATACAGTAAGATGCATCAACATAGCTTTTCAATGCGCATGGTTCAAACACAACGCCACAGAGACCAACACTTAATCACCAATCCATACACAGTCAAAATTTACATATATCATAACTTTGGAAATTCGCAGATAGCGAGAAAACTCAAGAGCCAACAGTTGACTTAATTAAAGAGTAGAGTGAAATATTCATGGATGATGCGGCAAGAAATCCATACCTATGTAAAAATTGCTAAGGAGAAACAACAAAGCATGTATACCTCTTCCATGGCCGAAAAAAGTGGAGCAACAACAACCAACAAGAGCAAATGCAAAATGGCTAGGGTGGCGAGTTTGAGGAGGGTTAGAGCGACGTGCATTTATTGCATGTCGTATCTACATTCATCCATATATAGTACGAGCAAGCTATCATACTACACATCAACCACTAACTCCAAATCAATTTAATGCAATTCGAATACACCACCATTTCCTAAGTTTCCAACTTAACAAATGCGCCAACTCTTGTTTAAAAATCCAATGTGACATATATCAAATACTTGCTAGGAATACCATGTCTCAACCCTTAGATTTCCAATTCAAACAAAGTGCGCAATCCTTGTAGCATGAAATCACCATATCACACATATAACTTAAACATGGAGTTTAGGTCCTTCCTCAAACTAAATCCAGCATGATAATACTTCCAAGTGCTATATAAGAACAACATCATTCCTGTTTTAATCATATCGCCCATAACATCATTTGATCAATTATTTCAACAACGACTTTAAAAGCAAATAAATTGTAGAGATTATCTCAGCCAACTCATAAGCACATAAAGCATAAGTGTCATCTCTTCGTCATAGTCACACAAGTCACACAAGGGGTCCCACCTATTAGTATATTATTAAATATAATTAAATAATAAGGTGTTATAACCATTTGCAAGCAGGTACCCTATGTTGCGCTTTTGGGCGTCAACACAACGATGAATGTCGCTCGAAACAATCATTGGTGGTCGAGGTCAAAGACAAGGAATCGAACCCTGATCCAGAAAATATTGAAAATAGACAGATCATCAACGTAGACCCTGCTTCTACTGTCGCGACAACAACAATTCAACCAGAAGAACCAGTAGATCCTGAAGAAGGGTAGCACCTCTTCCATTCACAGATGTGGGTAAAGGGGACCCCGTTGCATTTCATTGTTGATAGCAGTAGCTAGAAGAACCTCATCTAACTTGAGTTCATCAAACAGTTGGGTTTGTCAACAACACCACACCCGCAACCATACAACATCAGGTGGCTTCACCAGGTACAAGATCTTTGTGTCATCCAGCAATACTGCATGTCCTGTGGAATCCAGCCCTTCAAGGATGAGGTAGTGTGTGATGTCTCCCCTCTTGATGTTTGTGATGTTGTTTTAGTCCAACCATATATGTGGAAACATCATGTTGTTTATGAGTCTCGACCCCATAGTGTCATTATTACTCTGGGGGCTCATATCTATAGGATACCAGAGGTAGTTCTGACTATTGTTCCACCAAAACAATACCACAAGGTAATCTCTCATACTCTAAAATTCATCATTTTCACAGTATGTCCAAAGGATGCACAGAAGGCCACTACAATCATTGCAGCCTCAACACCTTCTATCCAACAAAAGCAGGTTGCAGAAGAGAAACAATATATTATTTCTTCACCTACAATGGTGCCTACATAATGCCACGTCAAGCCCAGAGACAACAGGTTGGTGGGATAGATTCAACCCCTCCAGCAACAAGTTCATGACAACCTTCCACAGACCAAGCAGCATAACTTCTCCAACAAGTCACGCATCTCACCAAGATTCAGATTCAAAAAAAAAATTCCCCTCTTCCCCGGGCACTCAAGGCAATGGAGACCATTGCTTCCTAAGGGGGGAGGATTGATCCAGGTGTATATTGGTGGCCACCCACCTGTTCCAAATTCTAATTGTATCATCTTAACAATATCAATTTAGCATGTTTCTCTGTAATGGGGACATTTCTTTGTAATTGTAGGTTCTACACTTATGGGATTGTCTTGAATCCCTACATAGCATCTAGGGGCTCTAAATAGTGTTTTCTTGGCTTGTCATAATCAAAATATATATGGAGACACACTTTGACTACATAATGCGTAGTTATCAAAAATACCTTTCCAATGGGCTATCACACGCCTAAAACGGAGATCGTATGAAAAAATTACGACCTCGGGAAGTTAATGTACTAGCTTACCTCAACAGGGCCCACATGACTTTTGGCGCTTTATCTCCTAGGGTTAGGTTTTTGGATGTCTAGGGTTTTGGAATTCATGTTTATAATAAAAAGGCCTTCAGAGCCTCATTGTAATGATCTTCTTTCGAATGAGCGTAGCCGTCACATCTCTTCTGAGAGATAAATCTACCACCATTCTAGCGAGTCTTGCACTTTGTATTTTTACAGTCTCTATACATTTCTTTCATTAATAGAAATCATCTATTGTTGTATTTCTCTGTTTATGGAAATTTTTATGTGTATTTCATTGTAATGTCTCTACTTTCATTTTGTTCCAAAAATAATCTAGATCAAAATTGGAGTTGGACCCCAACTGTCACCAAGTCTATACATATTTATCGTTCCAAATTATGGGAGGAAAATGCAAAAGATTGTTTTTATGAGATTTTTCACAACGTTGTTATTCCAATCCATGAAGCCATTTATAGTCATCTTCCTCCCAAAATTTTTGAACAAATAATGGGGAATTTGGGTGCTATTGAGGACTGCTACATTGAAGAAAAAATTTCTTACATCAGGGTTTTTGGTTGTTTTCCATCTCCACATGCTCTGCCCAGATTTCTACCAGATAGAATTGTTTGCAGAGAAGTATCCTATCAGATAATTTCTCCAGGTATCACTAAAGAACTGAAGGCTGCACAGAAAATAGTTTGGCCAGCCTACCCTATACAGGTTGGAATATTTTCATTATCAAATTTTGGACATGCTAAGGTTGAAGCTTCAACCTTAGATGATATTACATTGGTTGACATTGAATTCAAGAAGCATGATCCATAGAGGGTGGTAGAAAATCATTTGGCTCAATTTAACATGAAGAAATACTTCCATGAAGATTCACGTGATGCCAAATTTTTCAAAGGAGCCAAATCATGTGATGAAGTTATATCCCAATATCAAAGTCTTCCTGAAGGGGAACAATTGGGCTTTCTCAGCTTCCAAAAGAACAGAAGGAGCAGTTTACCCAATATCTTGCAAGTAGAACAAAGTCTTAATCCAACTTCACAAATGACACCATCATCAAACCCCAAGCAACATGACTTGCATGATGTCAAAACCAAAGAAGTTGAAAAGATGCCAAAGATATCGTCCAAAAACACAACAATTACAGGGATAGCCATACCAGGTAAAATTGATCTAGAATCATTAGCATTGTTTGAAGATTTCATGAAACATGGTGATGCTTTTCCTCAATTGTTTTCAAACACTAAAACTACTGTGAAATATGTCACAATTCGAGGGGAATCCACTACACTAACAATTCCCATACCATCTTTAACTCCCCTAGCAACAAGTTCTGATTTACCTGGTTCAGAGGTAATAAATGTAGATGAGCTCACACCTATTGAACCAGAAGAGATGCCTTCATTGGATTTCTTCTTCAACAAGAAAAGAAAATCTATCATACGAAGATAAATTCATCAAAAAGGAGGAGGAGTTACTAAAAGGCAAAGAATGGTATATGATGGACAGGGACAGAGTGACCTTGAATTCGCAAAGCAGGTAGCAAACTCACTGGGGGTATTTGCAACAACCAGCTTATGGTCAGTAAATAAATTTAGAGAGAAGCTTGACCAGAAGAATCGTTTGATTGAGCAGTTGCAAAATGACTTGAGACAGACAGAAGTAATTGTCAGGGAGAAAATCAATTATGAACTAAGTCAAGTCAAACAGGGTTTTGAGCAGCAGATTAAACAGTTAGAAGAGAAATTAAAGATAAGTTTTCAAGATCAACACTTGAGTAAGAACATGATTTTCCAGAGAGATACATTCATAAGTCAATTGCAAGCTCGAATAGCTACAATTGAAAGCACAATAATTGACATTTATGCCTTTAAGAAACAAGCATCAAAAATCAACGAGGGATTGCAGATAGTTCAACAAAACTTCTATGAAAGTTTGGATACTATCCAAAAGAATTATAATGTAATCAATAATTCATTGCAAATTGTTGATGACAAAGAGAAGGAAACTATTATTGCTAGATACAAATTTCAAGAACTTATAGTGTGGAGGCAAAATTTCAATATACAAGGATTTGTTCCTTTTTCATAAATTGAGCAGATAAAAGGAGAAATGGCCTTAAAATCCCGAGCAAACAATCTTGAAGAAAGTAAAAGGCTATCTAAAGAGGCAAAGAATGCTTGTCTTAATGATCTTTTAGTTATAGATGTAGGGATAGCAGAAATTGATATCGGTGATATTCATGCATATATTGGGAAAGTCGAGATTGAAAAGAGAAAAAAAAATCTAAAGAAAAGCAGGGAGAAAGTGCAAAATGTTATAACACAAATCAATCATGTTAACTTGCAAGTTTTCAATGATCTTCTAGTAAAACAAAGTTTACAATATCAAATCACCCAACAGATTGCTGTAAAAATTCAAAGAAATTTACCATTGGTGCATAAAAAGGTTTTTACCTTTGAATTAAATGCTAATATTGAACCCCCCAGGTTCGTTATTGGATTATTAGAATTGCATGTGCAATACAAGGATCAACAAAAGGCAGTTGCATTTACAAGCAAATAAAGGAAGAATGAATCACCAGCAAGCGAAGGGGATCTCAGAAGATGGACAAATGTTCAAAAGCTTTGAAATATTTAGTTGGTTTTGATTTTATTCTATTTTGAGAGCTAAGAATGTTGAAAGTCTAACCACTTTTGGTTAAGACGATTTTGTATAAATAAGCAAATTAGAAATGTAATCAAGGCTTCTTCTCGCCGAATGTAAAAAGAGAGACTTCTTAATACAAATTATACAAGAAAGACATAGATTCTACATTTCATTTCTTTGAGTTAAGTGCTTTTTGTGTGTTGTTATTTCATCATAATCCATTTTCTTCATTCTATGGTGCTTAAGGATTGAAAGGCTACAATTTAGTAATACATCTATTGTGGTCCATATAATTGGAAGTCTGTTCAGCTACAGTTTTTCCTCTGTTATTACTGTGAGTAAAACAAGACCTATATTTGTGTGGATCTCCTCATCTCAATTCATCTTTAAGACATACTCTTCATGATTCTTCTATTGCAAATAAGGTCAGATTTATCAACATTGGATACCTTACTTTGTTTATCAATTACACTCTACTACAATTCTACTTTTCATCTCTTTAATATTGATAAAAACTCAAAGGAAGAGATATTGCCTCTGGGTTTTCTAAATCATTAAGTTATTTGAAGTTCCATCTCGAACTGGAGGTAGAAAATCACTATAAAATCAAATCTTATAAATTTTGGATGTCTGACATTATTATGTGAGCCTATAGTAAATCTCAAGAACAACAGGTTGTATTAATTGTCCATACTAATAATGACTAGTAACCCCAGGACTTAGTGGGAATGGATCTCGCGACCTCCCTGGGAATTATGCCTTAATGGAAATGTTTGAACCAGATGAGCTATCCCTTAGGGATATTCATAACTTCACATTAAGGTCCCAATGAAACCATCATTCTCCTTGTATTAGCCCACATATTTGCTTATTGAATTATTAGATTTGCATGTGCAATACATGGATCAACAAAAGGCAATTGCATATACGAGCAAATAAAGGAAGAATGAATCACCAGCAAGCGAAGGGGATCCCAAAAGATGGACAAATGTTCAAAATCTTTGAAATATTTAGTTAGTTTTGATTTTATTCTATTTTGAGAGCTAAGAATGTGGAAAGTCTAACCACTTTTAGTTAAGATGATTTTGTATAAATAAGCAAATTAGAAATGTAATCAAGGCTTCTTCTGGCCGAATGTAAAAAGAGAGACTTCTTAATACAAATTATAAAAGAAAGACATAGATTCTACATTTCATTTCTTTGAGTTATGTGCTTTCTGTGTGTTGTTATTTCATGATAATCCATTTTCCTCATTCTATGGTGCTTAAGGATTGAAAGGCTACAATTTAGTAATACATCTATTGTGGTCCATATAATTGGAAGTCTATTCAGCGACAATTTTTCCTTTGTTATTACTATGAGTAAAACAAGACATGTATCTGTGTGGATCTCCTCATCTCAATTCATCTTTAAGACATACTCTTGATGTTTCTTCTATTGCGAATAAGGTGATATTTATCAACATTGGATACCTTACTTTGTTTATCAATTTTTGTCTACTACAATTCTACTTTTCATGTCTTTAATATTGATAAAAACTCAAAGGAAGAGATATTGCCTCTGTGTTTTCTAAATCCTTAAGTTATTTGAATTTTCATTTCAAACTTGAGGTAGAAAAGCACTATAAAATCAAATCTTATAAATTTTGGATGTCTGACATTATTTTGTGAGCCTAGAGTAAATCTCATGAACAACAGGTTGTATTAATTGTCCATACTAATAATGACTAGTAACCCCAGGACTTAGTGGGAATGGATCTCGCGACCTCCCTGGGAATTATGCCTTAATGGAAATGTTTGAACCAGCTGAGCTATCCCTTAGGGCTATTCATAACTTCACATTAAGGTCCCAATGAAACCATCATTCTTCTTGTATTAGCCCACATATTTGTTTTTTTGAACAAGAGCACATAATCTTATCTTTGTTCCATGCTTCTACGAACACTTTTTGTTAGGTTTGTGTGATCCTTATAAGAAAATGTGTTCTTGATAATTTCATATAAACATAAAACCTCTCCCAATTAAACACGAATCTCCATATGTTAGACCATGTCTTTCATTTTTTCCACGTGAGCATGCAACCTCGCCATTGTTACATGCTACAATGAAGACTTTTTAGCAAGGTTGCACGATCCTTGTAAAACAACATTCTTGGTCATTGCTTATAAAAATAAGATTGTACCCCCCTTTTTAGAGAATAACCAATATTCCTAAAGAGAATAATTTAATTTTGTATTCCATTCCAACTGTGTATTCTAATAAGATCTATTAATGAAAAAATGATTTGAGAAATGCATATAAGTGGCTTCAAAGGAAGTTTTGGAAATGAGAAATTGTATCATTTGTTGAGTGAGAAGGAGCCTTGGCCTAAATTAGGAAATGGCATTAATGAAAGGAGGATAAACAAATTCTAGGTTCTATAAGTTGTTGTTTGTGCAACCCAATGGGTTGGGTCATCTGCTTGTCACCATATCGTTGGCTATTTAGATAGTTTCATGTCTATTGGTGTCTAGTTCGAATCAACCTCGGTGAGACAAAATAGTTCACTAGACAAGTTTACTTTGGGAAAGTATCCCTTGAATTTTCCCACAATTTTGTTTTTGGAAAAAACAAGTGTTTAAATGTACACAAAACGCTTGAGTAGACTTTACCATGGATTTTATATTGGGGATTCAACATACTTATATGACCGTTTAGAATGGATTATAATCTATGTTTTTGGTCATCTTATCAATGATAATATTATTAGTATTTCTTCCATCTTCCTTTAAGAATCATATATTGTGACAAATCTTTTGTTAATGTGATTTGATCAATTTTCTTAAAAGAGTGAAAACATTTTAAAATAATTTATAACATTTTGTGTTCTTATGTAATTTTATATTGTAGACTTTTTTTTTTTTTTTTTAAGTAAGAGTATTTCATAAATGTATAAAGAGCCTCCAAAAAACAAAACCAGAGTTGCAGAATGTTCAGAGTTGCCAAGTTGTAGTAACTAAATTGTCCCAAGGGGGAAACCAGTTCAGCCAGTCGGTGTTAAGATCTACATGTCTATCAAACTAGTAAAACTGTAAACAGAACTGAGAGTAATAAACTAAAACTAAAGTAGAGTCCCCATAAGGGTCATACATTTGGCTTATATTCCGACCAGGTGGCATGGGTGGCCTCGTTCCAGAGCTCTTCTTCGACAAGTGTTCCTCGCCATTCCATCTGCGCATCAGCATCCACATTATCCACTGCTGCTATCGCCTCCCCATCCACCTGCATGGCCTGCCCCAGGTTGTCACCCTCTGCTGGAAGCTCCTGTTCGCCCCGACCAAACGTGTCTGCTGGGACGTGCTCGGCTCGCGCTGCTGCTCCCTGGAAGGTGGAGAGGATGTGGAGGATTGCAGAGGCCTTCCCATCCAGTTGTTGCAGCCGAAATTGTAGATCATCCACTCCCTATCGGAGCTCGAAGACCAGCCCGTATAGAATGTCCATGTTGTCCTGCATCTGCTCGTCTGGGATGGAGTCGGAGATAGAATGTGGAAATGGTGGCGCCTCCAAGGGTGGGTGGAAGTGAAAGGCTTATGAAGCCAGCAGAGGTGCACTAGCCAGGGGAAGTGGAGGTGCTCCAGGAGGTGCTCGAGAAGTGGAGGCTCTGTCCAGGATGGGCTCTGAGGGTAAGCCAACTGAACTGTGCGTAAGAACCAAACCTTCAAGCCAGGAAGAGGTGGCAAGTGGTTCCAGGTCAGGCTGCGAAGAGTGTGATGAGTGTGAGGATTGCGAGGACAGCGAAGATTGGGAGGGGGATGGGCGTTCGAGGCCAAAATGAGAACCAGAGCGAGGTACAGGCGCTTGTAGCTGGGATGGAGTCCAGGACGAGCCCCTTCTCGGCGTGCCTCTTTGCCTAGGCATGTTGACCGCGTAGGGGAAATGGTTGGGCTGTGAGAGAAACCCAAGTGAGCGGAGAGGCTGGGAGAATAGCTAGTTGCAAGAGAGCGCCAAGGTGCAGGTATGACGGGTTTGAAGCACAGCAGGAGAGCTCAAAGAAGAGGTAAGCTGGAATGGACCATGTCTGCTCAGTCGGAGGAGATGAAGGTTGAGCCACATGCAAAGGTTTAATGAAATCGCCCATCGAAATGATAGCCAGAGACGGGAGACACACCAGGCTTAATGGTGCCTCGGACGTCGTAGGAGGGATTAAATGCATGGGGGTGGCGGTTGTGCTTGGCACGGATCCGTCACATGGCTCTCGCCACGCTGGCCTATGTGCGCTTCCTCCTGTTGCCATGTGGCCCGCACCATCACCCGATCCAGGGGATTGTAGACTTCTTCTTACTTAGGTGTGGTTTTATATATTAACTGAATAAACTATTTCATAGAAATCACATTTTATTCTTGGAAACA
>ML782257.1:342932-353351 GCA_009831015.1 Picea engelmannii
TATATATATTCAAGTAATACATATATATGGAAAATGATGAAAAATACTTTTAAAAAATGAGTTTATTAATCCTCGCCACTGCAAAAAAAATCTTAAAAGTATAAGAATATAATGTATTGATTTTGCATTAATTCGATTCGTGATGTAGATTTTAATGTTTTTAAAAAGTAATTTATTTAATTATTAATTTTTAAATAAAAAATAAATTTGCAAGTTTTATTTATTCCATTTTTAATTAGTTAAAAAATTCATCAATGACATATAAATTTATTAAAATATAGATTTATTTTAAAAAAATAAAAAATATATAATAGGAAAATTTTTAAAGGGTCAGTAGGAAATTCATGTCATTAAAAAAATTATTTACAAAAAACAAAAAAAAAATTGGTTGTTGTTATTTCTTATATGATGTTTTCATTTTGAAGTGATTATTCTATGTATTTTTATCAAAAAAATTGGTTGTTGTTATTTCTTATATGATGTTTTCATTTTGAAGTGATTATTCTATGTATTTTTATTTTAATGCTTTTATGAAGATTAGGGTCTTCGGTATATCTACACCTTAACTCGCTTCCCCAATATGCACTATACTAATAGAATTATTAGTCAACAAAATGTGTATTCTCAACAAGGTTTTATTGAAATTTGAAGGGCCAAATCTGTTGAGAATGTAGCAAGGAAGGTCTTCCACACATTGCAGCATCCTAGCATGGTGGGGGACAATGAAACATTAGTCAAGTTGATTAAATTAAACTTTTCCCTAAGTCTAATTTAGGAAAATGATTCTTGATGTGTTATATTCTTCAGTTGACTTTATTGAGCACCTTTTCTAAGGTTAAAGTGGAAAATAATTTAAGTGATGGATGTTTTAATCTTAGCCGTCCATCTTAGAGAGTGAGGGAGAGTTAATCTCATCCCTGCATCCTTACAAGATTAAGGTTTTCACTTGCTCAACTAAGTATAAGAAGAATCAACTTGGCTAAGGGGGGGCACATTAGATCATTGAGAGATCGATTAGAGGAGCGTCGATCTAGGATTTGTGAGAAGAGAGTCTTGCAGGGAGAAAGAGGAGGACTTTCAACTGTAGATCGACTCACTTCTAGGGTCAAGCAGAGGCCAAATTCTTCAGCCAACAGAGGAGTCGTCAAGGGTGACGCAGGGCTCACTCATGAGCCGTACAGTTTATGCAGAGGCACTTGTGCAAGGTTTTGTTGTAGTGTTGGGATTTCTAGAGGTTGAAAGAGGGGTCGTACTTTGTCTTGGACGTTTTACATTGAGGTTTTGCTCAGTATTTTATTGGGGTCGATTTATTGTAAGAAGATCTCTATATTTTCTCCACAGAATAATAAAAATCTCCAAATCTACTGCACTGGTTTTCCCTCCGGTGTTTTTCTAGGGACTATTGTCCAAAAATATTTGTGTAGATGTGATGCGATTGTTGTTTTCTTCTACTATCATGTTCCTGGTTTAATATTCTACTGTGCATAATTATTTGTTGAGAAAATAACCTAATGAAATATGTTATAAGTGAAATTTAATTGGTTATTGTGTTGGGTTTAAAGAAAATTCACATGGTATCAAAGAAGGACTGTTGAAGAAGCAGCATTACAGGGGGATCATTGAGATCTAAGGCACATAATCAAAGCAATGCTAGAGTAAGGCATCTAAGGGTTTGATCTGTGAGGGTTTAAACAACAACACTTTCAGAAATGGCCATGTCTTTGAGGGTTGAGGATAGGCTACAAGGGGCTCATAACTACCCCACCTGGAATGGGAGAATGACTATGGTGTTGGATGTCAATGATGTCCTTCAGCATACACTAGACAATGCAGTTGCTCCTATGAATGCAACACAATTAGCCATTTAGAAGAAGGGTGAGGCTAAAGCAAAGAGCCTGATTCTTGATGGGATTAGAGATCATATGATCCCACATCTCTCAGGAAAGAATACTGCAAAGGATATGTGGAAAGCCTTGAGCGACCCCTACAAACCAAAGAATGAGAACATGGTAATGGTATTGCATGAAATATTACGTAGCTCTAAGATGGCCAAGGGTGAGGGTGTGGTTCCATACCTTACCAGATTGACACAGATCAAGGATGAGCTCACTGCAGTAGGCGAGAAGACAGAGGATGTTGAGCTAGTGTGTATAGCACTGAATGGATTTTCAAAGTCATGGGACGTATTCGTCCATGGAGTTGTAGCTCGGGAGAAGCTCCCTGAATGGCAACGCTTATGGGATGATTTTGTGTGGGAGGAGATTAGACTTGGTCAGTCTAGGGAATCTTCATCTTCACCACATATTGTGGATGAAGAAGGTTCAACTCTTGCGAGCGAAGGCAAGGTCAAGAAGAAGAAAGGTGGAAAGAAAAAGAAAATTGAATTTTCTAAATTCAAATGTTTTTAGTGTCACAAGATGGGACACTTTGCCTCACAATGTCTAGAGAAGAAGAAGAAGAACCAACCGCAGAAGACAGCTTCTACAGCAGTGGATGAGTTTGTCAAAAGCCTTGCGGAGGATTTTTTCTCTATATCTTGTATGTCTAGCGCAACAGTCTTAGACATGTGGTTTGTGGATAGCGGAGCATCTTATCATATGACAGAGTGCAAGGAGTTTTTCACTAGGTTGCAAGAGGGAAGCGTGAATATGGTTATAGAGCTCGGAGATGACAGGTGCCACAAGGTGCAAGGGGTTGGCACAATTTTGTTTCAGAGGGAGTCGAGTAAACCGCTCTGGTTTGTTTTCATACTCTATGTTTTGGGGTTAACAAAGAACCTCATCTCGATCTCTACTTTGGAGGATAAAGGGTATGGGGTCACCTTCTGTAAGGGAAGGATGTTCATCAAGCTAGTAGGGTCAAGTGAGAAGATGGACATGATGATTGGGGTTCAACAAGAGAAGGTGTACAAGCTTCAATTTCAGACAGAGAGAGCATTAGTTAGTACAACCACATACATGGGAGAGTTGTGGCACAAAAGGATGGCCAACATACACTTTGGTGCATTGGGGCACTTGAGATAGGAATTCATAGGGTTGCCTAAGTTCATAGTAGAGAGACATGACCCTTCCAAGGGCTGTGCAATGGGAAAGTATACCCGGAGACCATTTCCACCGAGTGAGCACAGATCCAAGGGAGTTTTGGATTTGATTCATTCAGAAACATGTGGTCCGATGAGCATGGAGTAAGTAACTAGCTTCACATATTTAGTTATGTTTATTGATGACTACTTTAGAAAAACCTAGATTTACTTGTTGAAGGCCAAGGATGAGGTCTTTGACAGGTTCCAAGAGTTCAAGGCTCTAGTAGAGAATCGGACTAGAAAGAAGATTCAGGTTTTGAGATCTGACAACGGGGGTGAGTACACCTCCAAGGAGTTTGTGGATTATTGCATAGTAGCGGGGATTAAGAAGGAACTCACATTTCCTTACAACCTTTAGTAGAATGGAGTGGCCAAGAGGAAGAATGGGACTGTAGTCAGAGCAACACAGGCGATGATACATGATCAGGGTTTTCCACTGTTTTTATGGGTAGAGGCTAGTCGCACTATTGTATACATACCAGATAGAAGTCCCCACACAGTTCTGGGTAAGTTGACACCCGAGGAGGTATTTATAGGTACCAAACCAGATGTGAGTCATCTTCTCATCTAGGGAAACGTATGTTACTATCATGTCTCTTCGTACAAGAGGACAAAGTTGGAACCCACAACGGATAAGGGGTTACTTGTTGGATATAGCGAGGCTTCCAAAGCCTACAAGATCTTTGTGCCAGTACGCGGGAATATCATAGTGTGTAGGGATGTACATTTCAAGGAGGACCGTGCATTGAGGAGTTCTAGAGACTTGTTAGTGCAAGACCACCAGGGACAGGATTCAAGAGTCAAGATTGAGGAGGCACAGGGTCAGAGCACAGGATCATAGAGTCAACACAGGGTATTGGTATAGGTACATGTGTTGAGAGGGAGATTGTTGGATAGGATCATCAGGAGCGAGATGATGAGGAGGAGGAGGATCATGATGTACTTTCATGGGAGCAGGATACTAGGCCACGATCTAAGTGGTATAAGTCCACAGTCAATGATTCTAGACTGGCAAGGCTTCTAGAGAGAGACTTTAGACAAAGTAAACCACCAGAGAGACTTGGGTACATGGCATTAATAACACAAATTATTGATGTAGAGCCTTTCACTTATGAGTAGGTTGCACAACACAGAGTGTGGCAAGACTCGAAGATGGAGGAGTATGCATCCATCATGAAAAATGATGTATGGGAGGTGGTGCCCAGGCCAGAAGGGAAGAAGGTGGTTGGATCCAAGTGGATCTTTAAGGTCAATCATGCAATAGATAGAAGCGTGGACAAGTACAAAGCACACTTCGTGGCCAAGGGGTTTTCATAGCAAGAGGGAGTTTACTATGAGAAGACTTTCACCCCGGTGACTAGATATACATCGATCAAGACTGTTGTTTCTTTAGCAACAGATATGGGCCGGCGCGTTCACCAGATGGACATGAAGACTGCCTTCCTCAATGGAGTTGTTGAGGAGGAAGTATATGTTGAGCATCCAGAGAGCTTTGAGGCCAGTGACATAGAGACACATGTTTCCAGATTGAGGTAGGCCTTATATGGGCTCAAGAATCCACCTCGAGCTTGGTACTCCAGGATTGAAAACTACTTGAGAGAGATGGGTTTCCAGTGGATCGAGGCAAACCCAAACCTATATTTTCTTGTAGGGGAGTCACCTCTCATACTGGTGTTGTACGTAGATGACCTATTTCTGACAGGGGATGAGCAGCTAATAGCATACTGCAAAAAAAATCTTGCAGTTGAGTTTTAGATGAAATACCTTGGGTTAATGCATTACTTCCTTGGTCTTGAGGTCTGGCAGCAGGATGGGCGGTTCTTCTTGAGACAGGGGAAGTATACAGTGGATATCTTACATAGGTTCAAGATGACAAATTGTAGGCGCATGTCCACACCTCTAGTAACGAATTGGATGAAGATTGATGCATCAAATTCAAAGATAGTAGACCCCACTGTCTATCATCAATTGATTGGATCACTCATGTATATGGTCAACACTCGGCCAAATATCAACTTTGCAGTAAACTCTTTGATTCAGTTCATGGTGGACCCTCAGAGAGCACATTGGATTGTTGTGAAGCATGTGCTTCGCTACCTTAGAGATACAATGGAGTATGAGTTATTGTATGTGTGTAGTGGTGGAGTGAGGTTAGCAGGGTTTACAGATGTTGATTGGGAAGGATGTGCAGAGGACAGAAAGAGTGCTTTGGGTTGTTGTTTCGAAATTGGATTAGGCACTATTTCCTAGTTCAACAAGAAGCAACATTCAGTGGAAATGAGCTCTGACAAGGCAAAGTACATGGTTGCTAGCTTGGCAGCATGTGAGGCACTTTGGTTGAGGAATTTTCTCTTGGGATTGTTTGGGCAAGAGCTAGAGGCTACAATGATTCACTATCATAATCAGAGTTGCATTGGGATCTCTGAGAATCCCATGTTTCAAGATCGTAGCAAGCACATCGATATTGGGTATCACTTCATCTGGGATTGTGTACAGAAAGGAGTTGTGAGGCTTGATTACATACAATCTGATGAGCAGATGGCAGATATATTTACCAAGGCACTGAGCAGACATAAGTACATAAAGTTCAAGGATCATATGGGGTTGAGGGAAAATCCCTTCTTTGCTAAGAGGGAGTGTTGAGAATGTAGCAAGGAAGGTCTTCCACACATTGCAACGTCCTAGCATGGTGGGGGACAATGAAACATTAGTCAAGTTGATTAAATTAAACTTTTCCCTAAGTCTAACTTAGGAAAAAGACTGTTGATTTGTTATATTCTTCAGTTGACTTTATTGAGCACCTTTTCTAAGGTTAAAGTGAAAAATAATTTAAGTGATGGATGTTTTAATCTTATCCATCCATCTTGGAGAGTGAGGTAGATTTAATCTCAGCCCTCCATCCTTATGAGATTGGGGTTTTCACTTGCTCAACTAAGTATAAGAAGAATTGACTTGGCTAGGGGGGGGGCGCATTAGATCATTGAGAGATCGATTAGAGGAGCATTGATCTAGGATTTGTGAGAAGAGAGTTTTGCAGGGAGAAAGAGGATGACTTCCAATTGTAGATCGACTCACTTCTAGGGTCAAGCAAAGTCCAAATCCTTCAGCCAAAAGAGGAGCCATCAAAGGTGATGCAGGGCTCACGCAGGAACTGTGCAATTTATGCAGAGGCACTTGTGCAGGGTTTGGTTGTAGCGCTAGGATTTCTAGAGGTTGAAAGAGGGGTCATACTTTATCTTGGAAGGTTTACACTAAGGTTTTGCTCAATATTTTATTGGGGCTGATTTACTGTAAGAAGATCTCTATATTTTCCTATTGCATAATAAAAATCTCCCAAATTGTTGCACTAGTTTTCCCTACGGTGTTTTTCTAGGGACTATTGTCCAAAAATATTTGTGTAGATGTGATGTGATTGTTGTTTTCTTCTACTGGTATGTTCTTGCTTTAATATTTTGTTGTGCATAATTATTTGTTGAGAAAATAACCTAGTGAAATCTGTTATAAGTGAAATTTAACTCGTTATTGTGTTGGGTTTAAAGAAAATTCACAAAATCTAGCCCAAACACCTAGAAATTAGTTGAAAAATGTCTTTGATGCCATAAATCAATTAAGAGGAATACAAACCCTCATGTTACCCAAAATACATATTCCGAACCACTGGGTTTCACCATTCCAACGATCCAAAATTGTTTTTTATGAGACTCTAACTTAAGAACATTGGAAAGGAATGTTGGAGAAGATGCATTTCATCGATGTTTTATCCTATATTTCTTAATTAGATGTAATTTTCTTGTTGGAGATTTTGATTTAATTCTTTGATGTATTTAGTGCAAACACAATTGATCATGTACATACAACCTCAACACCTCCAACTATGCAGACCAGCCCTTGCACCCTTACACTTGGGTGCCCCATGCACATTGAATACCACCCAGGGTCAATGTGAAACACCCTTAACAACCTCCCATATATATATTATTTGGCACAAAGAACACCATCTGTGCTTGGCTCGAAAACTTGCACGCCAAGTTCTAGCTTCACTTGCATACACTATAATCAAGAAAGTCAATCATTACCCAAGATCGTGACAATGGAAGCCCAACCATCTATGTAATTGAGACTTTGTGCATTTGTATAAATTTGTACATGCATCTTGTTAGTTCTCTTATGTCTTTTTTTTCCATAGTCCCTTAGCAAATATGGTTTTGCCACATAGTTCTCCTCATAACTTTCTTAATCTCTCTATCCTTGTTAGCTATCCTATAGTGTATTTTCCCCATTTTAATGATTATTGGAATAATGTTAATGCTATATCTTTGTTTTGATTGTGAATGTGTATATAACCAGAGAGCATACCTAGCATACCTATATTTTCGCATCACCATTTTTAATTTGAGTTAGCAAAGTAGAATATGTCAAGTACTAACATAAAACAAAACTGAATTATAAGGTAGTCCAGGCTCACATATATTATATGTGAGCCTATGTTAGTTTGTAATACATTACATAACTAATAACCACAAGCAAGTAACATAATAACATATTTATGGTTTTGGATTGAACAAGCTTTTGGTGGAAGAATTTCTCGTAACTCTTTAAAACCAACTTTTGGATTGACCAATCTTTTGGTGTAGGGAATGTCTCCTCACTCTTTATCTTAATAGTGCATTCACTTTCCTTACAAAGAGGTAAGTTGAAATGTGTCATTATGGTAGATTGGTGGGAATTTACCACTTGGCCTAGGTTTCATTTCATTGCATTTTTACAATGGTTTGCGCTTTGGAGTGATTTTTGAGATTTTTAATCCATAAAATTTATCCATGAATAGTATTGCTTCTATCAATATTGACAACTTGAAGGAGGTACAAATTTTGTGATCCCAAATACATGTACTTAAGAAATCATCCGTTACAATCATAGATTATTGATATCAATCTATGCCTTTCTCTCATGTTTTTTTTGCCATATGTTGCGTCTTCCAATTCATGCACTTTTGTCATGTATTTTTTTTAATTGAAAAAATATTAATAATTTTTAAAACATTGTGATTTTTTTAATTTTTTTTGTAACTTATCTAGGCATCATTCTATTATTGAAAATGGAGAAATTTGCAAAAATGTGTTACTCACCTCTCGTTGAGGAAACCAGATCAACAACACATAAGCAGTTTATGTTCTCCTTTGTATCTTAAGAGCACAGAAAATAATAAATGACATTGTCTGAAAACAAAGCTAGTACCATATATGCCTATATGATTTCTAAAGTTTTCATGATAACTAATAAGAGGTGGGATGAAAGCCTCTAGACCTCTGTAGCTGAAAAACCAAAAAAATAGTAAAGATAGCATGAGAAATCAGTTGGGTGGACTAGATAAATCCACCGGAGGTGGCACCTGTTACTGAGTATGCTCCATGTTGATTCCAACCGCTTCTTCTTCTTTTCCTGCAATTCCACCTATCTTTCGGTCCGTTTTCCGTAGTTGTCTTTGGACATCATCCAACTGCAAGATGATTTCTTGATGGGCCTCGTTCCTTTCCACAAGGGCTTTTCCCATGAGATTTTTGAGGAGCTATTCAATGTCCTCTGTTTTTTAGTAAAGGGTAACCCTAGATTGATAGGTGCCCGGATCGAGAACTCATGAACCAATGTTCTCATCAACCTCCTCATTGTTAATGAAGTGCCAAAGGACTATAGCGTCAGTCTCGACCAAATCAATTTCATCATGAACCTTTGGTGGTGTGTGGGTTTCATACAATTCACTAGCCTGAGCAGTAACAACTTGGGTTTGTCGAGCAAGGGTGTCGTCTTTGCGGCTACTGACACGTTGTCTATGTGAGTCGTGAGGCATTGGAGGGTCAAGGGGGTGGGTGTTGAGCACGAGAAGGAAAATTAAGGTTACAAGGTAGGTGACGCAGAAGTCTATCACGAGCGGAACAAAGGCCAAGTGAGGGTAGAGTAAAGGGAACGACGGGGATGAATAATAACCATAGTATGAAGGAGGAGAGCCAAAATAGGTGAATTGAAGAGAGTATCACCATGAATAAACCAAGTTAGTGTCGTGTGATGCCATAACGAACCTAAATTGCAGAGGATTCCATAGACACAACATCAAGGCAAAGTAAATAAGGACCAGACGAGATGAGAGCACTCACATGCAAGGAAATAATAATGGGGGATTAGGCATTGATGTGAGGTGACATAGGTTGATGAGGGGGTAGTTGTGGGGCGTTGGCGAGCTGGCAGGTGATAATTAAATCAAAATTCCAAAGATGCATTATAATTTTTTTTTAACAATAACTAGTGGATATTATATTAATAAAAAAAGGGGTGGTCGAAGCACGTGAAGTTATTACAAAATATTCAAAGATGCCCAAAGGAAAGAAAAAAATTATGCTTTTCCAGCAGTGAACCAATCTTAGCTATCTTTAAATACATCCGTTCGAGGAAGAATTTACATTGCAAAATTTAACTGTGTAAACTCTGAAAAAGACGCCAAAAATGTAGACAGCTGTGAAAAACATTGGGTACCAGAATTTGAGGGAGCAGGATGTCTTCTATTTTCAAGTCTCGAGCTGAAAGATTCAGATCCGGCAAAAAACTTTCCACTGTGGGGGAGGAGCCATGGAAAATTGATGCAGTCTTTGAGTCCAAAGAAATCGATGCTAATTGTGCCTGCAAATATTCCTCTTGGGAGTGGATGGCGTCTACTTCGTCACACTGTTGATGCATAGTCGAGCGATGTTGAACTAAGATTTCCAAAATACAAGTTACCTGGGTGGAAACACCATGAAGTTGTTGCAGTGTGCTCCAAATATCCTCCATATTTTCCAATTGCTCCTGGAAAGGCACCAATGCCTTCTCCTTGTCGTCGGGCATTTGGGAGAGAGACAGCCACGACCAAGGCCCCTGTTTGGAATTCGTTGCATGCTTTGCCTACGAGAGTAATCTAAAAGTGCTAGGAGAATCGAAGAACAGGAAAAAATCACGCTTATGCGTGTCCACAACCTCTAAAATCCAACACTCAATCCTGAAATCGAGATCAAGATAAACTAGCTTGGAGGTAATCCCAATTCTGAAATTCTCCTATGTTCTTAGTAATTCTGCTAGTATGGAAAAAGAAACAAATATCCAGGAGGACGGCATGCAAGATAGATAAATCAAAGAAAGACAAGTAAGAACAACAAACATAATTATCAAATGGGGCATTTGCTTGAGCATGTGTCCTACAAAGAGTAAAGAGATAAAAAAATTTGTTATGGATAAGTTCCACAAACATACTTGGGAGAAGGAGCTAGGGAGAAAGAAGAAATACTACATTGAAGAGTTTAACCCCACTC
>ML782257.1:353447-386156 GCA_009831015.1 Picea engelmannii
TTTGTTGAGAAGCTGGGAGCGATTATTGTAAAACTTCACAAGAAAAGGGCCGAATGCAAAAGCCAGATGGAAAAGCAATCTGTCCCATAGGCTATTTTTAGCCTCGTGGACGTTAAAAATACTTTCTTTCTTTCTTTCTTTCAAGGGCTTGAGAGAATATGGAAAAAAGGAACGCACTCTCGATCTTATAAGTGAATTTTTGAAGGACAAGTTTCTTTGACAAGGTCGAATTTTCCAAGCATGGAAGGTGGGTAAAACACTAACTGGTTTCTAAGTCTAATTCTTGGATGATGTGTTGAAGTCGACATGAAAAGACTTGTCGAAGGAGGGCCTTGATGTATCCCCCGTCAACAACACGAAACTGACATAAGAAAGTGATGTAAGATGGTGAATCGAATGAGTATGGACTGACATAGGAAATGGAAACTGACAATACTGCAGATGGATGGTTTGAATTGAAACTTCTCTTGAACATGATGAGGCACGACAACTGATTTGGCAACATTGACTCGATGAGTACCAAGAATGTAATGTGACGACAATAAGAGCACTCTTCGACTGGATGAAAAAGTATGGCGACACATGGAATTGGTATGACTAGAGACAAGCGGATTACCCAATTGTAAGATGAGACACAAACATGTGCCATGTTCAAGGGTGACAAAAGCTATCATAAAGGATTCTCAAAAACTTGACCCACTTCCTTCAATTTTTCCCCCACCCAGATAGATAAGTACCTATTTTTTATTTAACGAGATCGAGGAGGGTAACACATGCTCGATATAACTCACCTTCGGTAAGTTCCTCTTCCTTTGTTTAACGATCTGGAAGAAGTAAGGGTTCGTTCCCATATGGTCCCTTCAATGTGTAGTTTAGTGAGTCCAGAGAAGGAAAACTTGATGGTTTTTCATGTTTAGAGAGTCTGAAAATAACTTAAAGGCAACTCCAGGGTTGTTTTTTTTCGTAATTTTAGTCTCGTGAGGCCGAAAAAGAGATAAAATACCACTCAAAAGACGCTCTTTCAAACCTTTTAATGAGTGTGAAAGGAAGCAAGATCACTCGACAATCTTTTCATATTTAGAGAGTCTAAAAAGAGCTTAAAGGAGACTCCAAGGGGTTCATTTTTCGTATAACCTTTACGAGTCCGAAAAAATGATAAAAGTATACTCGGTCACATTCTCATGTATTTACGAGCATGAGAAAGAACAAAGACTAAGCTCGTTATTGGTTTCATTTTTACACAAGCTTGAAACAAAATTAAATTATGCTTGTAATTTCCCAACGTAATTTCCAAAGGTTTTGAGGGATACCCATGGATGGTTGGTACTCTGCCCCCAGCTTGAAAAACTCACGGCTTAACTCTATAATGATAATCAAAGGCTGGAGACATGCCCCCCCAAGCTTCATTTCATTCGTCGACTTTGAGGTTGTCACCAATTTATGTATCGGATGGAGAAAAAGGACAAGGGTCGATGAAATGAAGGTTCAAATACAAGACCTAACGAAAGACTCGACTGGACATCTACGAGATCTAGCTAAAGACTTGAATCGATATCCACGAGATCTAATGAAAAGATTCGACTTGATAGGAGAGGTGACTTTTTCATGTTTTAATGAGCTTGACACAGGAAAAGAACTATGCTCAAAACCTTTGTTTCATTTTTTAACGAGCTTGCCACGTACAAATAAAACTATGCTCAAGACCTCTGTTTCATTTTTTTACGAGCTTGCCACAGAGAAGAAAAAACTATGCTCGTAACCTCTCCTTGATCATGGCTTCCAAGAGGACAATGCTCTGGAAGGAATACATGTCAAAGGACAAACATCAGTCATGGCTTCTAGGAGATCTTCATTAAATGGAAGAAAAGCACTCTGGAAGGAATACATGTCGACGACCTCGATAAGGGTAGGGAGATCTAGCTCTAATAGCCCTATCAAAGAGATGACCATGTCAACTATCATATCTAAGTCAGGAGAAGGGAGAGATTCCCTCTCGTGCAGGGTTGAACGCATGGGGCATGTCATTACATAATTGACCCGCGACGGGGTGGACATCGCTGGCATGTATTGACCATTCAGGGAAGGTTTATGGTTGACCATTATATGAGGGTCAATGAATGAAAGTTGGTCGATCATTACTATGTTTCCATTGTGAGGGAAACACATCGCTCGAAAGAGAGTAGACACAACAACTCTCATAATGTAGACATAGTCTCGCCTAAGGAACAGGTTAAAGTCTAGGGGGTTGTGAACTACCATCACATTGATGTAGATTGTTTTTCCTCCCAAAGTAACTGGAAATCGAGGAAGGATCCCTAAAGATTGACTAACTCTTCTGTCAAAGGTCGACAAATTTTGAGTCACGGGCGCAAGCTGCGGGGAACCAAAATCTTGCCAAGAATTCGTGGATGAGATGCTAACAGAAGAACCTTCATCTGTTATAGTGTTAGGAATATTCCTATCACAAACCTGCACGGTGATTTGGAAAGGAACGTAAGAAGGAAGACAGGGTTCTATCAAATGATTCCAATTAATAGAAATCATTTGATTGCTTGAAGGGGGTGCCATCGGGACAGGCAGAGTGCCCCCTTGTCCGGGTGAATCAGTATTAATGAGGTAGACCTAAGAGACATCCTCACTCTTTGAATGAGGAGTGGGATTGACTGATGATGGAACCAGATCGACCACTTTGGTTGCACTCTTCAAGGAAGGAGTGGGATCGATTGATGGTGGAACTAGATCAACCACTTGGGTTGCACTCTTCAAGGGAGGAGTGGCATCGATCGATGAAGGAATTGGATCAACCAGTTTGGTTGCACTCTTCAAGGGAGGAGTGGAATCGATCGATGGTGGAATTGGATCGACCACTTGGGGTTTCACTGTTCAAATGAAGAGTGGGGATGATCTATGATGGAACTAGATCAACTACTTGGGTTTTTGGTTCAACAGAGGATGAAACCAGATTGACCACCTGATCAACCGAACTGACCGAGGATGGAACCGGATTGACCAGTCCATCAACTAATGATGGCCTGGACTAAATTTTACAATAACCAGTTGGAAGTTGAAGCTTTTTCAAAAGATAAAAAGCCTCATCCGTACGAGGGAAAAGGTGAGAGTAATGACCACCTTCACATAACAAGCAAGAAAATTTGACAGTTCTCTTCTTCTTACCAACCTTAATGTCACTAGCTGACGGGGTGTCACCAGCTTGTCCCGTAGGGGATGATGACGTGGAAGACCACATTTCTAAGACCTTGGGGAGACGAGGGAAATCCCTTAGAAAGTGGTTACCCTCACAAAGCTTGCAAGGGAATTTGGGTTTAGGATTCTACGTTTTAGACTTGTCGACTTGATCAACACTCCCAATATGATTAACCGTAGTTGGTTGCTTGGATCCAACATGATCTGATTTGGTTGGAGGATTGGTCCCTTTCTGGTTCTTCTTCTTCTTCTCTTTTTGTTTCTTCTTCTTCTTATCAACCTGGCTACTCGCTTTAGATCTTTCACTAGGTGAAGAAGGAGAAAGGGAAGGAGACTTGATGGGTGAAGAAGGAGAAAGTTTGACATGAGGTTGATATGTGGGTGGTGTGCTTACATATGAAGCATTAGGTGCATCTGAATCACTATGAAGATTCGAGATCATTGGGGTGGGGAACAACCAAACCGGTAATTCGATTGTGAGTCCCGAAAGACTCAGTGTGGCAATGCACGGAGGACCAACGTTTCCAAAAGAACGAAAAACGAAAGGTTCCCCAGGAAAATGGGTTTCTCCATTGGTACTCCCAGAAGTTGACGCCATTGACACTGACTCGACCTAAAGTCCACTAAGGAAAACAAACAACACACATTACAAATCTAAGAAGCAAACAATCAAACAAACCTTCCCAAACTGAAAGCACTAGTTGGTGATGAAATCCAACATCGTGAGGTCAATATAGGAAGGGGTTGGGATAGAGCGGGTCGATCAGTTATGTTGGCGACCTACTTAATGGACTTATGCCTTGGTGCAAGTTCCCACATGGTTTTACCTATGGGTGTACCCTCTAAGGAGCCAGAGTGAGTTTGACCAACGTCTGACCCAGGTACATCGAAGACTCCCCTTCACCATCATTGCGTGTGTCAACCCTATAAAATAGGCCACTAAGGTTACAAAATTGCAGTCAGTCTCCGAGTGGGTACAATCAACAGTTGGGAAGGAACGTATGGGTAGGATAACAAGTCTGAAATTATTTAAGAGAATTGAAGACAAGTGGACCAGAATACTACTGAGAACCCCGAATGGATTTGAGATTCACGAAGCTCCGAGACCAAATGAAAATAGTTGTTTCTCAGGAAGAACCACCAATATATGATCTTTTTTCTACGTGGGTTAAGCTTCAGAGGGGAAATATTCACTTCTCTCTCACACACAACCTCGTGTTTAACCCTTGTGTGAGAGGCGGATCCCAACTATGCTTATACGAACAATTATATTTACCGCTCCCTAGCACAAGATTCTAAGTTTGTTTGATGGCTTTGGAAAGTTATCTTCACAACCTATTCCAAAGCCCTACACTTGCTAATGTAGGTTCACTACCAGAAAATATAAAAGTGTCTGATCAATTTTATAAGCGCTTCATTTTAGGGTTGTTGTTTACTCAAGGGTGCGAAAGTGAAACTAATGATGGTGTAGACTCGACTCCAAAAGAATGCAGAAAAATGAGATGCAAATCTCTTTCTTCAATGAATCCTACATACGGGATGGATAAGAGGTTCAACTTTCTTCAACAAAAACACCCAATTCTCAAATGCAATCTTCTAAATGTAACCTAGTTATCTACACTACCCAAAAGAAAGAATGCAACTATCTTCTTTGTTTGATTCTAATATCCAATGAAAGCAAAAGCAAATCCTTTAACACTCCATTACTTTCAATCGAAATGAAAGAGTCACATGCAGATATAAAAGGCACGAAGCAAAAAGGATTTCAAACAAAGCATGCACTCACAGGATAACGAGAACTGAAAGAATATAACTCACTCAATCAAGTACTCGATAATCGACAAGCATTCAAGGAATACAAGATTCAAAGAAGAATCCAAAAACGGATAAGGAGAAAGAGAAATCACTCCACTGTCTTGACAAAATGAGCAACAAGAAAGAGAAATCCAAGATAGGTTGTGGTCAGCATAAATTCTCAAATCATTCAAAAAGGAAAGATTTGAAAAGCAACTTCAGACCAACAAACATTTGTAGACCTTTTCAATCAATCAGATAACCAGAAATGTTGCAAGATTCAAACCAAACCAAGAAAAACAAGGCGAATCAATCTCGCAATTTGGACAAGGTTGCAATCTCAAACAAGAAAAAAAAAAAGTGATAAGTACCAAATATTCAATCGAAACAAAGCCACAAGACGAAGTACAGAGTCTGGGCAAAATATCTCCAACAAAGGGCTTAGAAAAACTGAGCAGAAAAGGGCTGAAATCACCAAAAAAGGAGATCAACACTCATGTTTTCAAGGGTACAGAGCACTGTAGCGCTCTGATATACACTGCAGGGGAGCGCTGATTATAGAGAAATGCTATGATATACACTCCAGGGGAGCGCTACCCTTCCCATAAACTCAGAACATAAGCTTAAAACTCAGAAAAATTCACCCAGAATTCCCAGAATTTTGTGAATTTGTCAATGAAGAGGGGAGAAAGGAAATATATCAGGAACAAACAATAAAAATGATCTAAAAGTGGGAAAAAAGCAGAGACGATCCACGAAAAGACAAATCAATGTCGTTCCTGAATGGAGTCACCAATTTTTGTTACGAAATAATCCCCCTACGGACAGGTGGATCTTCCCTTGGATTCTAGACCCCTAATACCGAGACAAAAAGATGCAAATGGACACTAACATTCGTTTGAGATTTGCTTAACTAGTTGAAAAGAGAGAAGGAGGAAATGTGATCGTACCTATTTCTGGTGTTTGTCCTCACCGCTCCAATTTGAGCTTGATCTCCAAACTCGTTCGCACAACTTGATACCTGCAAACCACGGACAACAAGAGACAAAAAGAAACTCCTACTCTAACATACTAGATTAAACAAATTCATCTACAATAGACAAGCAAATGTAAAGATGCATAAACTAGAAGGACATAGGTCAAGCATATATTAATGAGAACATTAAAAAGACACTTACAATCTGTAGATGCAGTTGCAACAACCTCTCCAAGTCCTCCTCGCCCAACCCTTGAACGATGCTCCCAAGATCATAAGTTTGATACCTCTAATCTGCCCCCTCTTCTCCATGGAAAGCCCTCATTATATAGGATTTGGGGACTTAACCACCATGAAGAAGATCACTCATCAGATCCACTAAAATGGGATCTCCAAGATATTTAGGGAGAAAATATCTCTCAAGGATTTTAGGGAGGAAATATCTCTCAAGGATTTTAAGGAGGAAATATCTCTCAACCATCCATGATATCCTCAACCTCTCCATAAAAATAGGAAACCAAATGTGAGGTGGATTCTCACACTAAATTAATTTCCTTTTTATGAATATTAATAATTAATTCATGTGCGCATAGTATTTCGACCTTCATATAACATATTTCTCCTCCACATTGACTAGATATTGTGACATATGTTATTTCATGGTGTCAAGGTGTATGCGACACTTAGCAAGGTGCATATGACACTTTTACGACACTTGCGACACTTAGGGCGAGGTACCTAGGTGTGGAAATTTAATGTGTAACAATGGGTTGGCTAGATGGGCGAATTCGGGTAATTTAACCTGCAATAACTACAATGGAGCAAGTGTAGTAGACTATGCAATTTGCTTGCTTGGCTTGTGTGAGAAAATGGAAGAAGTTTTGATTGGTGAACAACTGTGGGAGTTGAAATCTGATCATAGACCGATCTATTTAAGTTTCACTTGGGCTGAAAAACAACAAAGTGAGACAAAAAATCAGTGCATTCAAAAACCTCCTTCAAAGGGAAGAATTCTTTCGACTCAAAAAAATTGTAACACCTTCAACATAGTGCTAGAGAGGCTATTTAACAAGGAGAAATTTCCGTCATAGGGCCTCCATGGTCTTGAGCTAACAAAGTTAATTAAAAGCGCACTTACAAAATGCATTAGAGTAAAAAATAGGAAATTTGAAACAAATTGTTTTCTGGTTAATGCTTAGTTTGACGAGGAATGCAAAACAACAAAGAAAACTTTGAAAGAATCAAGCCAAAAAGAAATAAACATAAAAGCCTATAAGCAAATTGTAAGAAATAAAAAAGTTGATTTCATGATCTCAAGGAGGGAGGAACTAATTTTCTTGGGGAAAAATAACCCCAAGTTATTTTGGAAGGAACTTCAAACAAGAAAGAAACAAACTGAAAATAATACCACAACTTATCAATGGTTTGAGTATGCAAACCAACTTTATGAGCAAGATCTTAAGGTTGACCCCCCTCCCTCGATCAACACTACTACTAAGCTCTTCATCGTGCAAGAGATTGAGGTGGGTATTAAAAAGTTGGGGGTTGGAAAAGAAAAAGATTTAGTCGAACTCCAAGCAAAATATCTAAAATGGGGTTAAAAAATTCTTGCCCCTCACATTATGAAAATTTTCAACAACATCATTTAGCAAGGATTCCCTACAGATTAGACAACGAGTCTAGCAATATCACTTTTCAAGATTGGGGATGTCAGCAATCCTTCCAACTATAGGAATATAATGATAAACCCCTTGTTTGCAAATTTATTCAGAAGTATGCTAGAAAATAGAATCAACAAGTGGGCGGAAGAAGAGATAAGCGCGCCAAAGGGCAAGCAGGTTTCAGACCTAAAAACTCAACGATTGATCACGGTATAACTCTAAGGCACATCATTGAAAAAGTGTGGGAGAAAAAAGAGGAAGCCTTTTGTTGCTTTGTCGATTTCAAAAAAGCTTTTGACACGGTCCCTAGAGATAAGCTTTGGCAGAGAATGGAGGAACTTGGGGTTCCTATGCATCTTAGAGCAGCCGTCCATAGGCTATATGAGGGGGTTAAAGTCAAAATCAAAACGTTAGTTGGTATCTTCGAAAGTTTTAGGAGTGATATAGGGGTCAAGCAAGGGTGCCCATTGTCCCCTGCCCTTTTTGGTTTATATATAGACAAACTTGAAGAGTGGTTAAACTTATAGGAGGGTGATGGTGTTCTTTTGGGCAAGTTTGTGATAAGGCTTCTCTTGTATGTAGATGACCTTATTCTGATTGCTAAATCTGCTCTCGGGTTGCAAGAACATTTAATTTCCCTTGAGCACTTTTGTAGTACAGTGGGGATGCAAGTCAATACTAGCAAGACGAAAGTGGTAGTTTTCTCTAGCGAAAGAAAACAAAAACGTAATCAACATAAGTTCTACTTTGAAGGCAACACTCTTGATGAAGTGGCAGATTACAAATACCTCGGAATTGACTTTAACAAAAATCTAAGTTGGGAAGGTTGAAGAAAGAAAATAACTTTGGGAGGTTGGAAAGCATTCTATGCTTTCCAAAATAGGTGCAGAGAGGCAGAGCTATGGGATTGGAAGAATATGCAAAATCTCTTTGGTTTAGTGATCCTGGTGGTTCTCTATGGTTGTGAAGTGTGGGCCAGTAGTACATCTAAATTACAATGGAAGCAAATTGAGAAGATTAAAAAACGCTTGATTACAAACAAGTTTAAAATTAAAAGTTCAGTTCCTTATGATATCATGCTGAGTGAAATGGGGGTTGCTCCTATTGAAGCAATTGTTATGGTGCATCTCATAAGATATCTAAAAAAAATTGAGCAAATGGAAGACGGTCGATGGCCTAAGGTCGTCTTCAATGTAATATTGTGCAAAAGAAAGAAGACGTGGATGCGACAAAATATTAAATGGCTTAGTAAATGGGATATTCACTTGAATAGGTGCCCTACAAACATTAAAGAGATAAAGGATTTTGTTATTGATAGGTTCCACAAGCGAACCCGGGATAAAGGGCTAGGGAGAAAGAAAAAGTATTATATTGAAGAGTTTAACCCAACTTACAATCATCATCAAAAAGCGTACATAGGGGGCAATATATCTTGGAGAGCCAAAATGCTTATTGCCCAATTAAGAACCAATTCCCATCAACTCCATTGTGTCGAGAGTTAGAAAAGACCAAAGGAAGCCTGGGAAAAAAGGGTGTGTATGTTCTACACCTCCGGAAAAGTGGAAACAAAAAAACATTTCATTTTAGAGTGTGAATCTTTCAAAGACAACATGGACAATTATGTAAGTATCTTGACAACTAGCTCTTGGAATAATTTATTCAGCGAGGGGGAAATGGAGAAATTGGGAGAGCTCATCATCAAGCTGAATAGGAAAAGGGATGAAATGCATAAATCAATTTCTTAGGCGGTCTGTCCCATAGGCTATTGTTAGCCTCATGGACATTAAAATTTATTTATTTCTTTCTTTCTAAAGACCAAGCATACATATTCTCATCCAAATAACTGCACATGGGAAATTGAAGGGGGCTCTCACACCTAAACTTCCATCCACAAACTGCCATAATAATGAATGAGGTGCAAACCTGGATGGACAATCCATCGAACACAAGAACCATCTCTTTTGTAGTTTCCCGCACGAGCAACCTTACCTCCATCCTAACTATTCTTCTGGACTTCTAGTGAAATATCCCACCTTGAGCATACAAATTGCATGTGATCCATAAATCCTTGTGTGGGAAGTGGTTGTGAGTTGGCCTCCTAACGACGATCACCATGTACTGGTGTGCCATTTGGTTAAGGTGCATGTCATATGATTTGAACCACATTTAATAAGGATTGATGTGTTGGGAGGGTCTCCCATTCACAATTAAGGTCCTTTTTGTTGCCAACGTGGCTAAGTTGACTTGGTTGTCATCTAAGTTGTTATTCACCCACAGTATGTGTCAGAATGTGGTTTGTGAGATGGCCTTAAGCACGTGCCAGATTTTTTTTATGATCTGACTCAATTCTGTGTCCTTCGGTGTGGATCCTTTTACTAGGCAGTGAATTGTATTCATTGAATCCCCTAGTATGATAATCTTTTAAAGATGCATTTGTTTAGCCAACAAGATGAATTAGAGGAGGGTGTATTCTTTAACTTGTTTCTTGGTGGTTATGCTTAAGCTCCAAGCATATCAAACCTCTATGTTCCCCTTGGGATCAAGAATGACCCCTCCCGCACTTGCCACCCTGAGATTTCCTTTGGATGCTCCATCGAAACAAAGGATGTGGGCATTCTGAGATGATAGCCACTTCTGAAAGTCGGAGGGCGAGATATGAAGCTGCCAGAGTGATCGGGGCTTAGAGAAGGTTTGAAACTTAATCTGGAGACTGAATTTATCCATCCACCTCTTCTCTTGTCAATCCAAGAGCTGTGGGGAGGATATCTTGAGTCCACAAGACTTAAAGTACTCCATGACTCGGGGCTCTGATTTGAATGACTACCATGTTGACTGTTATGCTTTCATCCTTGAAAATACTCTTGTTTCTTGCCAACCATACTTGCCAATAGAAAAATTTTGGGAGAGCCACCCATAGGCGCTTGAATATGAGCTTGTTTCTAAAGGTACCTCAGTAATGCCTGTGTCAATTTCCCAGGATAAATCTGACTGAGACGAGCCATTGGACCCTGGGGGTGAGATCTTGAAGAATTTTTTCCATAATTCTTTAACAAACCTGCACTCCATGAACTTGTGTTGAATGGAATCGCTACTTTCTTTGCACACTGCACATCGAGAAGGACCGGATATTCCCGTTTTGGTGAGATTTTCATTGGTTGGGATTTAGTCATTGGCCTACATCCAGTTAAATATGTTGACTTTTGGGAGCTCGTCTCGATGCCAAATGTTAGTCCAGAGAGAAATTTTGGAAGGTAGAGCAGATTGGTGGAGGAGAGCTTCATAACCTTTGTTGATGGTGAACCCTTGATCTCTCCATCCTCTTTCATCCAAATCCTCCAAGTGCCCTAGAGCCAGACCCTGTAGAGAGGATAAATCCTCCCAACTAGACCATTGAGGTTCTCTGGGATCTCCCCAATGTTCCAACCAATCCAATGCCTAGACGAAATGCACGAGCTAGAAATTTCAAACAAGGTGGTTTTCTCCTAAGAAGTAAGTCATTCTTGAAGGGGAGCCAAAGCTTGATCCTGCAAGAGCAGTGGTCTTCCCAAACACTTACCAAGATAGTGTCATCTCAAATGCTAATCTGCGTGCCATTTCCCGATGTCCAAGTGAGCTTACATTGAATGAGGGGAATTAAGGACAAATTTTTTTTCCAGATCGGGGAGCCTTTATGATTGTTGGGAGGAGAGTCCAAGCCTCTCAATCGATCCTTGGGAAAGCATTTGTAGATAAGTGATTTTTTCCACAAATCCAGGTTGCTCGAGATCATTCTCCAAAAAAATTTAGAACCCAAGGCCGTGTTTGAAAAAAATGGATCCTTTATCCTGAGACTCCCATGGGATTTGGGAGCCCTCACCGTCTTCCAGTTAATCAGATGAAATCTTTTATGGTTTATTTTTCCACCTTCCCATAACATTTTTCTGATCTCTCGAGCCATTGCATTTTTAAAGCCCACCCAGGCCAACATGGAGGAGAATTAAAAAAATGGTAGAGTCGAGAGAATTGCTTTAACCAAAGTTACCATGCCAACATGATTGAGCCAATGAGACCCCCATATAGGGAATTTTTCTTTGATTTTGGAGAGGATGACAAACCAATTTGCTGCAAAGAGAGAGAGAGTTGAAGCAAATAGGGATCCCCAAATATTTGAAGGGTCTCCAATTTATCATGAGTGGAAATTGGAGGAACCTAGCAATGACAACAAGAGAGCGAGCACTGGTGTTCCAAACGTAGAGGTGACATTTGTTGTTATTAACAAGACCCCCTAAAATGATTAAGAATTGGTGTAGAATGATTATCAAGCTCTCAACCATAACTGAAGAGGCCCCTCCCAGAAGTTGGATATCATTTGCGAACTAAGAGTGGTTTATCTTACTTACACCTTGGACAATTTGAAGACCTAAAATATTCCCATTCCTTCACTCATGCTCCATTCTTCTCCCGTAAGATTTTGCCATAAAAATATAGAGAAGGGGGGCAATGGGAAGCCTTGTTGGAGCCCTCTTGAAGCTTTAGAAAAACTATTGGGGTGACCATTGATCAGGGGGGAGATCCAAGGATTGATGATGCACGCTTCAATCCATCTAGTGAAGAGAGGACTGAATCCAAACTTGTTCAATACTGGTAAAAGAAAACCGTGCCTGACTCAGTCGAAGGTGTTTTCCATGTCAATTTTTATTACCATACCTTTCTCCCCTCTACCCTTGCTAGAATGAATTGCCTCCTGGACTAGAACAATATTGTACCAGATTTGTCTTTTGGTCACAAACCCTCCTTAGTTGGGCGAAACAAGTTTATGAAGGACCTTTTGAAGCTTGTTTGCAATGATTTTTGACATGATCTTGTAGGAAACATTACACAAGGATATGGGCCTAAATATGGGGAAAGTGGAAACATTCCTTTCTTTGGGGATCAGAGCTAGGAAGGCCGAGTTTGTTGCACCCCCTTGCCAATTTATGTACATATTGAATCATTCTGATTAGATCAAACTTAATTACGTGACAACATTTTTTTATAGAAATGGGTGATGGAGTCGTCTCGCCCTAGTGGATTATCCAAATCAAATTGTAGGATGGCTTCTAAATTTTCCTCCTTTGTTACCTACTTCATGAGCTCTATGTTTTCTTCTTCCTCGACCAGGTGGGGGATAAAGGACAGGGACTGGTCCCTTAGATTGATATCCTCTTGTCTTGATTCAGTGTACAATTCCTCAAAGTGGGAGAAAACAACTCTCTTGATGTCCTCAAACAAGGTAATGATATTACCATATTCAAATCTTATCTCCTCCACATTGTTCTTCCCCCTCTGGGCCTTGCATTACCCATGGCAGAAGGAGGTATTTATGTCCTCTCCCTGGAGCCATATGCTCCAAGTTTGTAGTCTCCAAGATTCCTCCTCCTTTGTTAAGGTTGATTGTAATTTATTGTAAACTTGTTCCTCTCCCTTCAAGAGTTTTGGGATGTCTGGACCTTCCTCCAGTCTAGCAGACACCTTACCCATTTTCTCTTGAAACTATTGTATTTCTATCTGCGGAGATTTAAAGCTAAATTTAACCAAATCCTTTAGTGCCTTTTTTAGCGCAATAAGTTTCTGCTCCCAAATGTGAACAGAGGAACCCACCACCCAATGACACCAGGTCAAGGAGACCAAAGGCATAAAAGAGGGATTACTTAACCAAAGGGGGTTGAAGTGAAAGGGGACATGACCTTAATCTTTTCCAAAAAATGAGGGAAATAGGCTTGTGATTAGAGCCCGACTAGGAAAGAATGAGGGAGGAAATGGGGGGTGTTAGAGTCCTATAGTTCATAGTATCAAATGGTGATTGAATATTTTTCTTTCAGTGATTTTATATTGTAAATAATATTACAATCTGCATGTTGGGTATGTGTTATATTATTTGCACGTGTGTGTGTGGGCGTGTCAGATTCGAAAACTACGTCTCACGATCCCTCATAGTAGTGATCTTTGTGTCATGTGCATCGAGCGCTTCCTATGGGGGGGCAGGTATGGTCCCCCTTGGTTACGCGCAACATTCGGTAGCCCGGGGCAGCGCCCCAAAAAAAAATTTGGGTGGTTTTTGCTATTTTTAGCGGTTTTCTAAATTAATCCCAAATTAAGGGATTAGGGTTTTGGTATCTACGGAATACCTAAAAACATTATATATATTGTATGGTGAATGGTGAAATTCGATATAATGAAATAAGAAAGGTTTTCCCTGGTTGAGGGTTTCCGGTATAAATCTCTGTGTACTATGTGAATGAGTCATTGATTAATTTATGTTTTGCTTAAGAATCTATATGCATTGCTTTACTTCACAGGTTTAAAACTTACATTGCAAATGATTTCCAAAAGAAAAAGAAAAGAATAAAAATTAATGTAAATGAAAAGAGGGTAGAAAAGAAAAGAAAAAGAAAAGAAAATGAAAAAGGAGAAAATGAAATAAAAATATTAAAAAAAGAAAAACAAGAAAACCCCATGAAAAGAAAAATAAGTTTGAATCATAAAGTTTAATCATAATCAAACATTTTTAAAATTCCTTTTGTTAGGTTAGAGAATAATTTTAGCCAAATTGTTTAATCTTGGCTAAAATAGTTAGGTAGAGGAAGAAATTAATCCAATTGTTTAAGCTCGATTAATTAGTTAGATTAGTATAGGAAAAATAAATGAGAATGTAAAGGTTTCAAAAAAGCAAATATTTTTCTTTATGGCGCATATTTTTATCCAAAGTTGGAAATTTGACAAGACATTTTGTCTTGTAGCACATAAATTCCACGCAGATCTTCCCCGACGACATCATCTTTTTCCCAATCGACGACCCTCAATTGTTTTCGGCCCCCCCCGACCTACCTACCTTTATCGACGGAGGGGGGGTCCAAAAAGTGGTTTTCCCCGCTCCAGCTCCACCTAACGTGGCATTCCCTCATTGTTTCGCACCCCCCCTCCGATTACCACATATCGTCGACCACCCCCTCCAAAATCTGCATAACTAAATCCCGATACCGCTCACCTTTCCCGCCACTACTTCCCCTCTCCCTACACGACACTTGTTCCACCTCCTATCTGTTAGACAATTAATCCTTTCCCCCATGACCATTAGTTGTCCTGTAACAGTCTCGTGCCCTAACAGATATCCCTGCACATACAAAAACCCTCGTTTTCCCCCCGTTACACTATTTGCTGACCGAGAACCCGTTGAGACTGAGCTTGTTGTCAGACTACCACCGCCATCACTTATCTTCAACTGGCGAGCTATTTTCCTGGTAATTACAACATTACTAACCTACTATTAGTTTTTCAATTATGGCTCCCGAAGGCAAGTATGTCAACACCTCTGAAAATCCAATGGTTCCCCTTCCAATTGACCTGGACCACATTCCTCTGGCAGATATAGACTATAAAGTTGCAAAGCCTAAGTGTGAATTCGATTTATTTGAATTACATTGTTGGCTGAAGGATATTTTCCTTGACCAGAGTGACGAAATTGGACTCTCATAATCCAATTTACCCCTCTACATTTTCCCCCAAACCTACCCTTTCCCTGAATTCATCCTTAAATGCCAAGCTAGTTATCTGCCAAACCAAAGAGCCATTGCATCTCACACTGGTGAAATTCTGTTTACAATTACTCCCGAGACCATTGACCAAATGCTGCAGATCCCTCAAAATAACTCCACAACACTCTGAAGTTCTGCAGAGATCTAGTTCAAAGGTAGCAGATGAAGCACATCGAGATCCACATGCACTACATCCGGGACTTGGTACACGAGGGGATCATCGACTTACAGTTCTGTCCTTCAGCAGAACATACGACATACATTTTCACGTAGACCTTCACTGAGCAGAAATTCCATTCTCTGCGAGATCGTCTTGGAGTGAAGGACACAGTTTCCTAGCAACTTTAGTTCTTCTTTTTACATACATTGTACCTTGAGNTTTCCCATGAGGTTTTCCCTCTTTCCTCACTTTATTTTCAGTGTATCTTTTGTACTTGGGTACCTAACATGGCCTCGTTGCCGGGACCCAATCTTTATTTTCACCATAGTGATGTTCAAGGGGGGTGTTGGAGTCACTTCACACACACCTAGGATTTCTTTTTCCTAAGGTTTTTATTTGTTTATTAGTCATAATTAGTCATTATCCAATCTCCTATATTTTAGGAGAGAATATTCCACCTGAAGAATATTCTCTTTAAGTTCACACTTCAGTTTGACTAGTTGAGTTGAGTTTAGATGTTGCATTGGGATCATCACCATGATAATTCGACCTTGCCTTGGTATCATCACCAGAGTGGCGCATTAGCCTTGATTCCCTGAGTTAACTCCTCACTACTCATTGTTCGGTCAGTTAACTGAAGACTAGTTGACTAGTTAACTCAACTAGGTGGCAGTTCACTCCCGTAACTGCCCGAGAGACTAGAATAGGTGGCAGTTCACTCCCGTAACTACTGGTGTGTGTCCAGATCACTCTAGACCACCACTATGGTGACTTGGTTCACCTCAAGTCGAACTCATTGAGTTATACAGAGTATATCATGTGTAAATTATTCATTATTCACTACAGTTAATGAGAATTCTTTCCACTCTTTCTCTCCTTCTTCTTCTTTTTCGAATTCTCTCTGCAAATGTGTGTATCATTGTTTAGCTAGATCTATTATGTGCAGGTCAACACATTTACATGGTATCGGAGCCGACGAACTGCTAAGCAAAAGCTACACCAAAATTTTTTGCAGGTACAAAAGATTGAAGACAGCAGAAAGATGGAATTCCAAAAAGAATTCATTCTTACACCTTACAACTATTTTGCATGGAAGGAGAAAATAGCCATACATTTCCGGTCTAGAGGGTTGTATATATTAACCATGAATACAGATACAGAGCCGACATCAGCCATAGAAAAATCCAATTACTTAAATCGCATGGATGAGGCACTCAGAACAATTTGCAGTCTTATTTCTCCCGATCTCCTTTTTCATATATCTTCCTGTAAGACTCCCAATGAAGCCTGGACCATCTTGGAAGGGCTCTTTGGCAAATAGGATGAGATGAGGGGACACATGCTGGAGGTGGATCTGCTCACATTGGATCCAAAAAGCTTTGAGAATATCCAAGATTTCTTTACAAAATTCAAGGATTTACTGTTGCAACTCAAAGCTTCAAGGGTTGATAAATCGAAGGAGGAGAAACAAATGGTTCTCACCATTCTCTCCAAGCTTGGTCTTGAATTCTCTATATTCGTATCCACATTCCATACTGTCATATTCGCCTCTGGAGCCACCTGGAAGATGCCTTATCTTGAGGACTTTATTGAATCCTTGACACAAGAACAAACCAAGCTCATCAACATGGGCACAATCAAAGGCCCAAGGGCGCATGCACTCACTGTGCATGATGGCAGCCACAAATATCATAAATCTAAAGATAAAGATAAGCAGAAAGCTCATGCACATATGAAGAAGGAAGGGTACACAAAACCCTTCACCGATGCCTCCAGATCCAAAGGAGAAAAGGGAAGAAAAGGAGAGAAATGCACATACTGTCACAAAGGATTCCATTCAGAATCTGGATGCATGCAAAAACAAATAGATCTAATGTCTCAGATACTTCAACAAAACAACCTTGGAGATCGCATCCCCGAGGGTGCAAAGAAGAAGAAGCCATAAGATCCGAATTCCAAGAAAGGCAATTCTAGCCATGCCTTGATTGCAATCAACTCCTCTCCCGATGCTTGGATCGTAGATTCAGGAGCATCACATCACATGGTTGCCTCAGAAGCAGTCTATTCTTCTTTGGATGCATGTAAAGGTCCTTCTATTATGATGGGGGACAACTCTTCTGTCGAAGTCACTGGCAAAGGAAGGATTGAACTCACCAACGGAAGCTTCGAGAACGTGCTGCATATTCCCAAGCTTTCTATCAACCTTCTCTCCATGTATCAGATGACAAATTCCGACACCGGAAAGAAAGTCATATTCACACCAAATTCCGTGGACATATATGACATGCAAACCAACTCCAAGGTTTCCACCGGTGAGGTACATCATCAGTCTAGATTGTATACATTTTCTGAATTCATTGAACCTAATTCTGCTTTACTGCTTACTCATGTTGATGAAAGTAGTAGGATATGGCACGAAAGGTTTGGACATTTGAATTTCAGATACATGCAACATCTTAGCAAGCACAGATTAGTTGATGGTTTACCAGACATCCTCTTCTCCAAGGGAGTATGTGAGGGATGTGTTCTCGGAAAACACCCTCAAGAGAAATTCATCAAAGGAAAGTCTCAGCGAGCTTCCGCACCTTTAGATTTGATCCACAATGACATCATGGGTCCTTTTCTACATCCATCGATCAACAAAGCGAGGTTTGTTCTCATTTTTGTTGATGATTTCTCACGTTTTACTTGGATCTACTTTCTCAGGCAAAAATATGAGGTCTTTCAACACCTCAAAGACTTTAAAGCTTTGGTTGAGACACAGTCCGGAAAGAAGATCAAAGTCCTCTGAACTGATAACGGGGGAGAGTATGTGAATCATGAGATTCATAATCTTTGCCATGAGGTAGGGATTTAGTTGCAGCATATAGTTCCCTACACTCCGCAACAAAACAGAGTTGCTGAGCAGAAAAATAGATCTCTAAATGAGATGGCATCTTGCATGTTGCATGCAAGGTCACTACCACAGAGACTATGGGCTGAAGCACTTAACTGTGCAACATACATCCAAAACAGATCTCCTCATAGATCTGTCAAGGATAAGACCCCCTACAAGGCTTGGAGCGGCCTCAAACCGGAAGTGGCCCACTTTCGCATTTTTGGTTCATGTGCATGGGCCCAGATTCCCTCTGAAAAGAGGAAGGCACTTGATCCACAAAGCATTGAGTGCATTTTTGTTGGATACCCCGACAGTGTGAAGGGATATTGGCTTATTGATCTTTCCTCGGACTGACTCATCATTGAGCGTAGTGTCCAATTCGAGGAAAGTGTCTCGCATGTACCTCAACAATTGCATGCAGACACCTTCACTCTTCCACCTGTCCGAGATGATGAACATGCACATGTTGACTCTTCTTCAGACAAGAGTTCTGATTCAGAGGACTCAGATGATTCATATTCAGAGTCAGTACAGTTAGATGCAGAGTCAAAGTATCCAGATGCAGTTGCAGAGCCAGAGCAGAGGCCCAAGTGGGCACATACTACTCTTCAAAATGCAGGGGATCTCGTTGGTGATCCAGTCGATACTAGGAGGACTCGATCTAATTTTGAGGAGCCTCCTATTGCACTCACCACCAGTGAACCATTTCCTTCCAGACATCTTTTCTTGGTTCAGTCTTCAGATCCACAGTCTTATGGCGAGGCTGCTGGAAATCCCTTTTGGGAATCCACCATGTAAGAGGAGTACAACTCCCTCCTCGAGAACCAGACTTGGGATCTGGTTCCCCTTCCTTCTGGGAGGAAACTTGTCAGATGCAGATGCGTCTACAGGACCAAGAGCACAGCCAATGGACAGATCAACGGATACAAAGTCAGGATTTTCGCCAAAGGCTTTCAGTAGGTTCATGGTATTGACTATGATGAGACCTTTGCTCCAGTAGCGAAGATGGATTCCATACGATTGGCACTTGCCATTGTGAAAGACAAGGGATGGGAAGTCCATTAGATGGACGTGAAGAATGCATTTCTTCACGATGATCTCTCTGAGGAGATCTACATGGAGCAGCCCCAGGGATTTATGCAGGACTCATCTTTGGTCTGTCGACTGAAGAAGTCACTTTATGGCCTCAAGCAGGCTCCGAGGGCATGGTATGCCAAGATGGACTCCTACCTGTTGTCACAGAACTTTGTACGTTGTAAATCAGACCCGAATGTATACATGCTCAAGATGAATGATTCACTTCTACTTTTAGTTCTGTATGTCGATGATTTGTTGATCACCGGTTGCTCGACTTCAGTGATAGCTGCAGTCAAGAGGATTCTTTATGACAGGTTTTTGATGACGGACATGGGTCCGCTACACTTCTTCCTTGGACTTGAGATTAGTCAGGATGCATCAGGCATCAAACTGTCTCAAGCCATGTATGGACGAGATCTCCTTGAGAGATTTCACATGACAGATTGCAAGTCTGCTCCGACTCCTTTCCGATCAGGAGTCAAACTTGAGGATGGAGGGAGACTCCACTGGTTGACAACACACTGTATAGACAGCTAGTGGGGAGCTTGTTGTATCTCACACACTCCAGACCAGATCTCTCATATGCAGTTGGCACAGTTTCTAGGGTCATGCAGGAGCCGCATGAGCTACATTGGAAAGCTGCAAACCATATCCTGCGATACGTACAGGGCACCATCACCTTTGGGATTCATTATGCAGTAGACTCTATGTTTGATCTCATTGGGTTTATTGATTCCGACTGGGCTAGCGATAGCATTGATCGCAAGTCCACTTCTGATTACTCACTCAGTCTTGGTTCCGGGCTTATCTATTGGTCGAGCAAGAAGCAAGCTGCCATTTCTCTATCTTCAGCCGAGGCAGAGTACAGAGGGGTAGTTAACATAACCATTCAGGCTATGTGGCTACAACATTTTCTCACTGAGTTGGGCATTCAGTTTCATCGATCGATCGTCATCTGGTGTGACAACCAAAACACTCTGAAGTTCTGCAGTGATCCAGTTCAGAGGCAACGGACGAAGCACATCGAGAGCCACATGCACTACATCCAGGACTTGGTACACGAGGGGATCATCGACTTACAGTTCTGTCCTTCAGCAGAACAGACGATAGACATTTTCACCAAGACCTTCACTGAGCAGAAATTCCATTCTCTGCGAGGTCGTCTTCGAGTGAAGGACACAATTGCCTAGCAACTTTAATTCTTCTTTTTACATACATTGTACCTTGAGGGGGACTTTATTTTCAGTGTATCTTTTGTACTTGGGTACCTAACATGGCCTTGTTGCCGGGACCTAATCTTTATTTTCACCATAGTGATGTTCAGGGGGGGTGTTGGAGTTACTTCACTCACACCTAGGATTTCTTTTTCCTAAGGTTTTTATTTGTTTATTAGTCATAATTAGTCATTATCCAGTCTCCTATATTTTAGGAGAGAATATTCCACCTGGAGAATATTCTCTTTTAGTTCACACTTCAATTTGACTAGTTGAGTTGAGTTTAGATGATGCATTGGGATCACCACCATGCTAATTCGACCTTGCCTTGGTATCATCACCAGAGTGGCACATTAGCCTTGATTCCCTGAGTTAACTCCTCACTATTCATTGTTCAGTCAGTTAACTGAAGACTAGTTGACTAGTTAACTCAACTAGGTGGCAATTCACTCCCGTAACTGTCTGAGAGACTAGAATAGGTGGTAGTTCACTCCCGTAAGTACTGGTGTGTGTCCAGATCACTCTAGACCACCACTATGGTGACTTGGTTCACCTCAAGTCGAACTCATTGAGTTATACAGAGTATATCATGTGTAAATTATTCATTATTCACTACGGTTAATGAGAATTCTTTCCATTCTTTCTCTCCTTCTTCTTCTTTTTCCAATTCTCTCTGCAAATGTGTGTATCATTGTTTAGCTAGATCTATTTTGTGCAGGTCAACACATTTACAACTTGGTCATATGACCCATTTGGCATTATTTCTTAGCTGAGGACCAAACACAAGACCACTCCCTATGTGCATACACAAAGGCTAGAGATTGAAAAATACATGAACCAGGCTGAGTGGGAAGAGAACACCTTGCAAGAAGTAGAAGAACAACTTGTGTCTATGACCACTTCACATACCATCACACCTCATAAACAAGCAGAGAAAAGATCAAGGAATGAAGACTCTCCTTCAGTCACATAAGTCTCAACAGAGGATTTATATATAGGAAGAAGATTAAAACCGTTTCTACAACAGGTTTTCTTAAAGAGGGAGAAATGCAGTCTACAATAGTCTTGGAAGGATCACACTCTTCAACAAAGTCAACCAATTTGTTTACAGGATCTCCATCATCATCAAATTCACAAAGGAATCCAAACATAACTTTAACATCTGAATCAATTCATGGAGAAAACGAGTCAAATATTTTTGACAAGTACAAGGAAATTAAGCAAAAGAATGAACTTCTCAAAAGCAGTACTTATACTCAATTTTGGAAACAAACTTCTACTGGTCAGCACAAAATTTTGTCAGGTTTTGACACAAAGAAGGGAAGAATGCAAATGGCATTCTTACAGGCACAGGTCCCCTATCCAAAAACAACATCTGATTACAAGAAGACTTCATTTGAATTTGATACAAAGGATGTCCACCCTATTGATCAAATGGATATGCATAGACATACAGGGGAGATAATTTTTTCAACCCTGACAAACACTTCAATGACAACTTCCAAATTACAGGTATCACTGACTAATATCCAGTCTCAATTAAAAATTGAAAATATCTCTTATTTGGCCAAGGATAATAAGATAAAATCATTAGAAGAATTAGTTCTCAAGATTGGATATGACCCAACTAATGTTAAAGCAACAAAATATTTGATTAAGAAGAAGAATGCTGACATAACATCACTTAGGAAACAGTTGAAACTACCAGCAATAGAGGATTCACAGACTAAAGAGGTGGTTGTGACAGAGAGCCAAAAAGAAGAAATGCTCAAATTGATTATGGAGCAAAATGCACAGATTGGGGAAATGGAAGCAGAGATGGATAAGTTGATCAAGGAAAAAGAGAAGAATGTATAGTTGGCCATAGTTCCTCTAGATGCAGTGTCCCTGACAGGGATAAGAACAACAAAAGTTTCAACATCAACATCAACCCCAACACAAACTTTAGATGCCTCAAATAAATTGGTGAAATCTATGGAGGACATGTTCATACAAGGAGTAGAAATCAAAAAGTTACAATAAGAAGTAAAGTCATTACAGTAAGACAAAGCAAGGATTGAGACTTGTCATTAGGCAGAAATGCATAAATCTCAGAGGCTCAACCAATGAGTACAACAGTTAGGAAAAGAAACAACCATGGCTAATACCTTAGCCCAAGCTAAGGAAAATATATGGATGGACATCAATAAATCCATGACAATGATTTGGCCTTCTATACAAATCATCTTTGAGCAACATGAATTAATTCAGAAAGCTAGAGGAGCCATTGAAATAATTAAGGAAGAATTGGGAGAAAAGCCAACAGAAGCCACAGATCTCATCAGGTTTCTAAATTCTAAAAACAAACAAGAGTTAGAGGAGCTAGAGATAGAAGACAAAACTGAAACTATCTTGGAAATAAAAAAGGTTATAACTAAGAAAGGCTTCCTGTTGCAATTGGAAGAAAAATGTCAGGTTATGGACATAGGTGTGCAGAGGTTTTTCAATAAGTTTGAGGTGCTAAACAAGAAAGGACTACCTGGTTTATTAGTGATTAATGACAAGTTAATCACCTTGCCTGATTATAACCAGAAATTAAAGACAGTAGCAAAAGACAATTCAAAATTTGTAGGAATACAAGGAAGCTTCACTAGGAAAGCATTCCTGGAAACACTGCAGTTTGATTTGAACATTTAGCATGAGATCAAACACATTTTCATCACCAAACCCACTTTTGCTAAATACACAGAGGTGGATGAAATTCACAGGAAATTACTCAAAATGTCAATCCCAAGTAAAAAGAGGTGGGACAAATTGTGCGAGTTACTTGAGTAAAGATGAGTTCTATTTTTCAGCCAGCAAGGACCAACAACTATGCAGAAGTCAAAGGGACAAATTATCAACAATTTCCATCAAATAAATGCTAGAAATCCAAACAGATATGAAAGATGCCTATATTTTTGTAACTAGAGATATAGTTAGTTTAGATATTCCTAAAATATATCATGATCATTTATGACATGATCTTTTGTAAATAAATGTATAAATACTTCTCATTTCGAAGTATGTAGGGTTGACTTTTGCATCCAAGAAAGCTATTTTGTAAGATTCAAGCGGATGGATCAGTAATAAAAAGGGCTCTTTCACAGGATTCTCGTGTCAAACTGTTGGTGAAGTGCATCTATCTACGTTTATGTTTTCTTTCTTTGTTATCATTCTCGTGAGTTTCTAATCCTAATTATTCAAAAGAAGGTTGACGAACATAATTTATTTTAATATACTTTGTTTCTAGCTTTGGATAATTTCTATGTTTTCAATTGAAATTAAGTAAAACGAATTCTTAATTGCTCTTTTACTTGATGGAATTCCTTTCATTTCTTCCTATTCACTTCATCCAAATTTACCAGATCTAAACAGTTTAACTACCTTTCCCTACGAAGAAACTTTATAAAAAGCTGAAACAGATCCCTATTTTAAGAGACAGACCCCATAGCCCAATGGTAATTTAAGCATTCAATCAGCCAAACAATTCAAAACAAACAAACAAATTTTGAACTATCATAACTAGCCTAATATTTTAACCTAAACAAATCTAAATCTTACAAAGAGATCCCTCTTTGAAGCTGGTAGGGCTAGATCCCAGCTTCCAAAGTGGTTTTGTAGTTACCTCTGTCCTTTCTTCTACAACCTCTAGAAATTACAGAGCGATAACATGGGGGGTGGTCAACTAAGAGAGAGCCACTCACAAGAAAGCGATCTAGCCCGACAACAATGTGCCTGGGGCCTGACCTACGATTATACCAGGTGAAAACATCTTTTGAAGGCTTAATGTCCACAAGGTCTAAGGTGGAGATAAGGTCTTTAAGATTTTATTGACATGGATCCCTCACAATGGATCCCCCCCTTTTTTTTCCTAGTGATGAATAATGACATTGAAATCTCCAACAATTATAAATTTTGCAATAGATCCTTTGCTTGAAAATTCAAGAAAAGATTACCAACATTCTTGCTTTTCTTGATATTGATTTGGCATATAAACATTGATCAAAAGAAAGTTCTTACCCAAGGATATTTGCACAAGGTTGACTAGAAGCCAGTGTTGGGTAGCCCTACTCTCAATGATATGAAAATGAGAAGGACACCTGAGGGTGCAAAGGCCACCCGAGGCACCCCTAGAGCTAACCATGACACTGGTATTGTTCTTCCAAATATCACTACATTCATGAAGGACCATCGAGTCCTTCATCTTGGTCTTTTGGATAAGAAGGATTTGAGGATTTTTTGTTATGATTAGTTGTTTCATTGATTCTACCTTTTCCTTGCTCTCGAAACCTCTGCAGTTCTAAGAGACTATTTTCATCATTTACCTGTGGGTTTGGGTGCCCCCCCTTTAGGGGGTGTAGAACTGTTGGGCCCTCTATGTACTTTTAATTTTTTCCTAAGAGTACTTTCCAGAGTGGACTGAAGTCCCAGATCTTTCTCCTTGTTTGTTGTTTCTTCTATTTTCTGACAATTTGATTTTCTACCCACCTGTTTGACTGGAATGTTCGGCCTTGAGTCCTTGCCCGACTCTTCCTCCGATTCCCCCTATGAGTCTTCTTCAAGGATGATTAGAATGCCTAATTTTGGATGAGAACATGGGATGTGGTTGCTAGGGATGTCCTTGTCTGGGGGTGCCGAAGTATGAGTTCTTGGGGTTGGTTGGGGAATTTTGACCACTTGGCTCGGGGTTTCTTCCTCTATTGTTGGGGCTTCTTGCATTTCTTCATGATTTTCTTCTTAATTTGAGAGTGCTGCGTATATGTTGTTTCTTACCACCGATCCACCTCCTCCCCCACCAGACTTAAGGGGCAAAGCAGAAGATGAACTAGGAGCATCTTGGGGCGAGGTTTTTTTTTCCGGGGTTTGCTGAGATCCTTGTTTGCTAGATCCCCTCTTTTTCTTTTGAGTCTGCCATTGTTCTTGTGCTTCGATATGTGGCTGGCTCTGCTGGGCTTTACGGAAACTTTTCACAAAGTGGCCATATCCGTGGCGGGCATTGCATTTGAAAGGGAGTTGTTCATAGTCCACCTACTGGATATATGTCCAGTTATCCAATGTTAGTTGGATGGCTTCAAGTAATCCCTTCTCAAGATCCACCTCTACACAGATGCACACACAAGTTTGGAGGCCTTCTCGTGGTTCAACACGATCAATGTATCTTCCCAAGGTATTTCCAATGTTGCAGATTGTCTCGTCATTCCAACAATGCATAGGGAGGAAAGGAAGACAAACCCAAACCGAGACTACAGAGGGAATGTCGTTATCAAGGTTAAAATAAGAGGTCCAACGATTTAGATACATACCTCGAGAACCCATGAAATAAGGCTCACTTCTGAAGATTAGCTCACGATCCAACTTGTGTTCGAACAGAATGGCGAAGAAACCCTTGCCACAAAAGGAGGATGAGATCTGCACTTAGACAAGGGGCTTCCAGTTCTTGTTTATCCAGAGAGCCACGACCCTTGAGGATGGCTAGATCTTGGTGAACTACACAATGAATCCATTCTCACGAAAAGAAAGGGTCAAGTTTCGAGATGAAGCAACATGAATCAGGACCTTCAGGCTTTCGTTCAACTTCTTGATGAAACGCAAGGGAGGTGCCTTCACCGATTTTTGGGTGAAGGTAACCGATGATCTAAATGCTTCGATATTCGACGGGGTGGGGGGAGGAGGAGGGGGGAATCCCCTCCACCAGGAGGCAACACCATAGAGCAAGTTAGGGTTCAAAAAAAGGGTGCAAGAAGTTGTAGAGCGAAAAAATACCAAAATTTAAGTGGATTGTTAGTGATGAATAATGGAAAAGTTAATTTATTAAATTATAATTAATTTGAAAAATTCTTCAAATATTATATATATATTTTATTTATTTTTTAAATTCAATAAATTTTATACAAATTTTTTTATTTTTTTTTAAATTCTATAAATTTTATATAAATTTTGATAATATATAAAATAAACTAATCTATTATATGTAAATTGAATGAATATTCATTTTAAACTTGATATTATATTTACTATTATAATAATAATAATAATTTATTTTTGACTATACATATCTCATCCTCTTCTGGATATGAACTTTTAAACTACGAAATAAAAATACACGTCATTAACCACCATTACCATAGTAAAATTTCATAATCAAATTCTATGGAAATCGAGACATTTCTCTACAAATGTTATGAGAAGAGGTTTGAGTGATCCTCAAATGAAATACCATCAACCCCTAAATTCCACCGTCAACCTCGAAATTCCACGCCGCTATTCAAGTTGCACAAGAGCCACCCTCATCAATTCCGTATGTGTTAGAAATGAATACTATTCCACTCTAGCTTGAGTTCACAGACATTTCCTTTTGACTGGACATTCTCGTTTACAAATATCTCTGCTCTCTCATAGCTATAATAGAAAACACAGATAAAACGAGGACTCGTCTTCAACCCCGTTCTTTCTCACGTCTAGTGGTCGATTCCCTCATCACCAGTTGCACCTCTTCAAACCACATCAGGAAACGAAGAAGAGCAGCCGACATCCCCGAACCTCCATCAGAATGCATTTTATCAGGCGGAAAACCCCTGCCTGGGCCACTCAGATTGCCCGCGCCACGGTACAAACACTAGACTAATCACGGCTGAGCTTAGGGTTAGAAGGATAACTCCCGTGTTCTGTCACTTTAAGCTGAGTTCAAGCAATGCAGAATCGCTCAAGCAAGACTGCACACGATCGCTCAGTGCAAGTTATTCATGATTTCTTTTCTGGAAGCTAAATTTATCCGACATTTCAAATTATTTCTATTAAAAAACGATTCACTATCGATATTTATGCGCGATTTTGTCCTCTGATATCTTTAACACAATTCATTTAGTGTTTTTTAATTATCTTTAACTCAAATCACACAGTGTATCGTATTATCCTTAGTGTGTTTTACGAGGAAATGGTCCTAAGGTATCTTTAATTAAATTCATTGCGTGTTTTCATTCCTTAACTAAATTTATTTTTGGTTTTATTAATTTTAGCTCAATTGACTTAGTCCTTTTAATAGAGGAATGGTCCTCCGATATCCTTAACCGGAATTCATTCCGTGTTTTTTGCCCTCTGTTTCTCTTGGCTGATCAATTTATGCCAGCATTTCCGGATTTAACTTTTCACTCTACATCCTAAGGTTCGATCCTGGATTTGATAATCTTTTGAATGGATTTCATGCATTCTGAAGTTGACTAATTCTTCAAATCATTTATATCTAAAAGTAAAATACTACCAGTATTTACGCGGGAACTGTCCCCAGATATCTTTAACCTCAATTCATTTCGTGTTTCTTGTGAGGGAATGGCCCTCAGAATCAGATAACTTTAACCTCAGCTGCGGCTTTTGTCCACTGCCACTCTTGGCATAAATAACTTATTCCAGTATTTATGGATTTGATATTATAATTAAATATTTTAGCTTTAGATCATGGATTTGAAATGCTTTGTAATGGATTTTAGTTCTCTGTGCAGACTAGCCACGGATCCTGTCAATTTAACCAGACATTCTGCTCAAAGGCAGCCTTGGGTGAAGTGCGAGCATTGCATGGCGTAAGTTCAAAAGGTTAGGGCTCGACATATGTAAATTTCGGCACAGCAGACTTATTTAAAACATTACTTGATAAGTGATATTTGCTCGTGCAAAAGTTATATGTTAGGCCTTAGCATATGTAAATTTGATGGCGTAGAAGACTTGTTTAACAATTTACTTGATGCAAAATTTATTGGCTAGGACTTGATATAGGTAAATTTGATGCCATGGAACACTAATTTAACAATTTTCTTGATAAAAGATATTTATTGGTGCAAAATTTATAAGTGAGGAGTTGACATAACTAAATTTGATGCCATGGAAGACTTATTTAACAATCTACTTGATAAAAGATATTAACTAGTGCAAAATTTATAGGTTAGGACTTGACATAGCTAAATTTGATGCCATGGAAGACTTGTTTAACAATTTACTTCATAAAAGATATTTAATGCAAAATTTATGGGTTAGGACTTGATATAGGTAAATTTGATGCCATGGAAGACCTATTTAAGAATTTACTTGATAAAAGATATTTACAGGTGAAAACTTTATTGCTATAGGTACGTTCCCAGGGAGTGTAAGAGAGGGAAATATGGATGGTGAGAAAGATGACGATTTCCAGCAATTAAGCAGTGGACATGCACTGGAAACTGAGATGTTGACTTGTGACAATCCTCAAGCTGTTGTGAATAGTGCTGTGACCGAAGGTGAAACTGCAAAAATTCAAAGAGAGTTTGATGCTGCTAGAGAGAGTTTCCAAAACATTCCTGCAGCACTGCGTATGATGCCCAAAATGGATCCATGTGGTAATCATCCTATTCCTTCTATGTTGTTTCATTATAAACATATTCGATGCATGGCTTACTGGTTGTAAATTCAAGAATTAATGGATGCATTTAATGGGTATCATGAGTCATTATATATCTGCCTATAATTTATGAATTGTTAACATTATAAAAGCTATTAAAACATATCATAATCGCAGTTATGATGCCAAAGGGGATGAATATTGAAACTAACACAACCTCCTAGCAAAGTAGGGTTCTTGGTTGGGCTAGTTTGTGGGCTGTGGTAGCAATGATGACCCAAGTCAAAACCTGGAAAGTTTGCCTCTCCCGTGAACATTGTCCTCTAAGTAGACGAGGCCAGGTGCAAGGCTTGGATGACTTTGATTGATAGAATAGACACCCCTTAGTTGCGGCTCTACCCAAAGGTAACCCGATTGTAAAGCAGATCTTGTATGGAGTTTTGTACTCTGTCTATTAAAAAAAGGGGTTTAACCACCAAAAAAGGTCCTTGATTGACTGCATGAGATTAAACGGTGGCTACTTAATAACAAGCCTTTTGTTGAACCATTTAACCAAATTTAGATATTCTATTTAATCATATCTAATTTTTGATGAACGGTTGTTCAATCTTGTTCTATTCTTTTATGAAGTACATGTTCACAAATATGGGATATTGACTATTTGTCCTTTACTATTGATTTCCTCTTGTTGTTCTTTTAGGAAAGGATGTAGCATCTGTTTTTGACAAACCTTGTCTAAAAAGTGCTTTGGAAGTTAGGACGTATGATGAGTGATTTGAAGGCATGCGTAGATGGCCATGCACAGACCTATGCACATCAATCTAGAAATGTGGTGCGTCGTGCCCCCCCATGGGGTCTAAGGGGAAATGCTCTTGGGGTCCTATCGTCGCTGTTGACGGACCCCCATTCCCTCGTTCGATTGTAAAGCTTTCATAACAATCAGGGTATCAAGTTCCAGTGATGTGTGCCTAGTTATAGACTATGTGCACGCTTCTTAGTGTTAATATTTTGGTAGTTGCAGGAGGTATTAACCTCCAAGTGTAACCCTTGTACTTAGAATAGAATATTTCGGGAGTAAGAGAACCATTAAATAGATGTGTGTAAACCCTAGAAGAGAAGTCGGCCCAAGGAGAATAATAATAATGAAATAGAAGGTCCCAGAAAGAGAAGTCGGCCCCACTTGGAAAAGTCACTTGGACAGACTAGTATAAATAAGGAGGCGCCTAGCTCATTTAGACACACTCTCACTCACTCAGAAACAGTGCGCAAGTCTAAGGAGAAACTGTGGCAGTTGTTGAATTTTCACTATGCTAGGCTCAAGCATGAAGTTTATTTCATTTTTAGCATTTACTTGAACCATAAACAAATGCAGCTACACCATTAACAATTGCTGCAATAACCAAGATCACAAGAAGAAATACCATGCACAAGAACACAAGAAATATCCTGGGAAACCCTTCTCAACAAGGGAAGAAAACCCAACAATCCTTTGCTATATTCTCAAGAGAAAGACCTCCCACACCATAGACCTAGCACACAAAAGGGTGCTCTCCAAAACCAAGAAGCTAGCGCCCAAGAGAGGTGCGCACTTCAGCCCTAGAATATGTACTTGCTGAAATTTCCAAAATCACATGTGTTGTGTCCTCAATGGGGAAATCACCTTTATTTATATTGAACTGGACACATCAAAAGTGGTGTCTATTGGCACAACAGGGCCGACCTCAATAACTCAAAATATAATTAATAATTACAATATTAATTATCTTTTACATTAATTATCTTTCACTTTATGGTGGGGTCGACCTGTACCCTTTACATCACAATTAGGGTTATAGGTAAATCTTACTCTTAGACAATATAGCAATGGATCTCACACACCCACTAGTGCTCAGCCATTAGGGGCACGTCCACCTGTGCTCAGCCACAGGGACGTCCTACTCAACAGATCCCTATCTCTCATAGGAGAATCATCTGGGCACACATCCACTAGTGCTCAACCACTAAGGGCACGTCCACCTGTGCTCAGCCACAGGGACATCCTACTCAACAGATCTCTATCTCACTGAGTCTCACAGGAGAATCATCTGGAGTACCACATCGTCTCAACTCTCTACATAGAGGAGAATGATACACCCATCACATGGGCACCTTTACCCCTCACAGGGGTATGCACATCGTTTCATCTCAAACGACACACCCATCTCATGGGCATCCTCCCCACACAAGGGCACACAACGTTCCATCTCAGTCTCAGAGGAACGACACACCCAACTCATGGGCATCCTCCCCACACAAGGGCACAGAACGTTCCTTCTCAGTCTCAGAGAGGAACGACACACCCATCTCATGGGCACACCCAACTCATGGGCTCTCTCACAGGCCGACTCACTCAGTATGTGTCCAGGAGGATGTCTCACGAAGCTGTAATCATCAACACTCCCTCTCAGCTAGGGAGGCATTCTTCCCCAGGCCAAGTCTCTCACGAAAGTACTCGAACTTCGTCTTGGCAAGCGGTTTGGTGAAGATATCTGCAATCTGCTCATATGTAGGAAGGTACTGCACATGTACTGCTTTCCTCTGCACCATGTCTCTGATATAATGATATTTTATCTCAATGTGTTTTGATCTATCGTGAAACACAGGGTTCTCAGAGAGCTTCACACAACTCTAGTTATCACAATGAATAATGGTAAGATCCATCTCACGATCAAATAAATCTGTCAGGAGCTTGCGAAGCCACACTGCTTCGCGGACTGCCACACTCAATGCTATATACTCTGCTTCTGCGGTACTCAAGGCCACAAAGCTCTGTTTCCTGCTACACCAGGAAACCATGGCAGACCCCAAGGTAAAAAAACAACCGTATGTGCTCTTCCGGTCCATTGCGCTCCTTGCCCAATCTGCATCGGCATATCCCTGCAAACTCAAGTCTACACTGGAGGCATATCTCAGGCCATATCCAACTGTGCCTCGTAGATATCTCAATACATGCTTCGCTGCTATCCAGTGAGTCTGTCTTGGCTGACTCATGAACTGACTAATTACATTCACTGCATAACATATATCAGGTGTGGTGTTAACCAGATACATCAATGATCCAATCAGCTGTCGGTACAAATGTGGATCAATCTCGCCTGAATCAGTAGAAGCATCATTCATTTTCTTCAAATCCATCACCATCGGTGTAGGCATGGATTTGCACTCTGTCATACCGAACTTGTTCAATATCTTCACTGTATATTTTCCTCGACTCAGGAAAATCTCATCAGTCCTTTGCCATACTTCTAGTCCCAAGAAGTAGTGCATCATACCCAGATCCTTCATCTCGAATTCATAAGTCAATGCTCGCTTGCATTCAACAATAAGCCTTTTTGAACCGGTGAGGAATTAGTCATCCACATACAGGACCAAGATTAGGCACTCGTTACCAACAATATGATAATATAGGTTTGGATCAACAACACTGTTGTTGAAGCCCAAACTCATCAAGAATCTATCCATTTTCTCATACCAAGCACGAGGTGCTTGCTTTAATCCATACAGGGCTTTCTTCAACCTGCATACATGAGATTTCTCATTGTGTATCACTAATCCTTCTAGCTGCTCGATATAAACTTCTTCCTCAATCTCACCATTGAGAAAGGCTATCTTTACATCCATCTGATGCAGTTTCCAACCCATGGATGCAACTAGTGCAATGATAGTACGGATGGAAGTGTATTGAGCTACTGGAGCAAATGTCTCATCATAGTCAACTCCCTCTACTTGTGAGAATCCTCTGGCTACAAATCTCGCTTTGTATTTCT